>OX940978.1:49283436-49774948 GCA_954871275.1 Leptopterna dolabrata | reverse complement strand
TGGCTTCGCTAATTTAGACTCGGGAACAAAACTGTTATTGAGAAGATATTTGACAAGTTGAAGGTGCACATTTCGCTATTAACTATAATTATTGAAATTGTGAATTTACTATATAATCAACGACCACCACCTCGTTAAAGGCACGAATCGACAGTGCGAGGCAGCTCGGATCGAATGCCTCGGGGCGCATGCTCGGAAGGTCGATACCGGGGTTGCTCGCTATGAGCCGCTCGCGTCGCACAGTGCCAGGCGAGCCACGAGCTTGTCGGTAAAATGACAGTGCCCAAAGGTGCCTCGATCCAAACCGTTCGTCAAGTCGATACCCGCGTGCTGCTGCCTGGGACCTTACCTTTATACAGTCCTTCAGTGCTTCAATCAATGCACCACATACTTCTGCAACAATCGCCGATATTCGTTGTTTGGATATACGAAAGAGATATTGCAGACTTGTAAACGAATCCCCAGTGGCTAAGAATCTCAGTTTAACCGCTAATCTTTCCTTGACAGTAATAGCACTTCGCATTTAGGTATCAGTTTTATTCACGATGGGCTCTATCAATTGAACTAATGTTCAAAATCTTGTTTATAAATTCGTACGAAATTGGGCGCATCTTCTTCGAATCTCACGTCTTCTAGGAGCTTGTTCCCATATTCTGACCGATTTCGATAAATTTTTTTGACCCACCAACGTGGCTTACGTCGACTTTTTTGTTGTTTTTGTTTTTTAATAATTGTTGCCATCACAATAAAAGCAGCTGCAGCAACTAGCACGTTTCTCCGCGATGCCGGGGCCATGACTACTTTCGATTCGGGTGGTTCGTGTGCTCGCATCGAGCATTCGTGGTTACACATTGAGTCAACAGCGCATGCCTCACATTGAGGCAGATGTCGCGAGGCATTCGATGCGAGCTGCCGCGCACTGTCGATACTAGCCTGAATGCGCCTTAATTACCGGGGAGGGGGATTCACGCTCGTTGATTTTTTCGGTTTAAACTTGAGGGTATCACTGTGAACGAACAGCTGGTTGTACTCTCTGTGGGACCTCAAAAAATCCTTCAAATCGAGCTCTAAGCAGAGGAAACCACAAGTAAAGTTTCCGAGCAACGGCGTTTTGAAAATTGCATCTCCTGTTTCACTCACTTGAGATGACTGACAGTAATGACGATGGGACCTGTCGGTAATGTTGGTCAAATAGTTTAGGAGAAATGCGACGCATGTGACTTCGTACATAAGAAAAACTTACGTAGGTACCTACTTTTTGTGATCGATGGTGAGGATCTTCGTTTGCTAGCTGTAACCGGGACTTACGCACTTCGAGATACCTACCTAAGGAAATGGTTGCGCAAATTTTCTATTATGTCTCCATTTGGTGAACTCAGTAGGTTTACACTAACATCTCACTAATCACCTGACTAGCTTCACACATCAGGGTGTGAAATTTTATCGAATCAAGTTGGAAATTAGATGAACCGATTTCATGACACCGCTAAATATTTCATGTCGCCGTGTTATATGGATCATATTTTTTCCGCTGGAATATGGACAATATATTTCCCCTGGAGTTCAGATCGAACCCTGAGGCTAATGAGTTAATTAAAATAGGGTTCTCTTAGAATTGCAAATTTTTTTTAAATATTTGGCCATTTTTTTTCTATTTTTCGATATTATTATTATTTAATAATATAGAAATATAGAAAAAATATGTACCTACACATAGAAAAATATAGAAAGTAGGTACCTACATACTTGAAACGTAAAACCTCAAACTTTTACCTCATACGTTGTTAATTAATATTTTCTTTAAATGGTTGATTAAAAAGGTTAATCACCGAACATAATAAATCAATAACCCTAAACCAGAACATGAAAATGTATGTCATCTTAACTGTTTAAGAAGATTGGGGTTCCCACTTGCCATATCAAGATGTATTTAAATTAAACCCTCCGACAAATTTCTGATTTTTTGTGCTTGAATGACTTATGTTTCAGCGGTTCAATAAACCGCTGAGCGCGCTGGTAATCTCTGCCCATTCTTCCTGCCAAAAATTTTGTCCTTCTTGCAACGACTAGGATCACAACCTCCAGATCAAAATCGAATTCACTAACCTTCGAAATGAACCTGGCGGAGATATTTTAGAAGTTCAGGTCCCTTGGTGGGGATCATGGCATCACAGAGACCCTGTACGTTTGGGCAAAGCTCTCTATGCATGTCTATGAGGGCGACAGCCAGAGCCATCACTGCATCCGAGACAAACTGCAGCTGGTTTTCAAATGCAGTGTTGTTTTTTGTCAGCTTCTCCAATGTGGTGCAGGGGCGAGTGTACTTCTTGTTGTAAGGTGTCCTACTGGAGTTGGGGTACTTGCAATGAAAATGGTCTTCCCAAAATTCTGGAAAAAAAATCACAAAAAAATAAATGAAAATATTAACCATACAATTATGAGGTCATGACTTGTACATGTACTCGCCAATGCCATTACCTAGATGCTACAAGAAATATATGCACAAATAAACCCCTACATGGTGGTGGGCAGTATAACATCCCCACATCAATACTTGTCCATTTGACTTTTTCTAAAATCCATTATCGACATACCATATCAATCGATATCTTCGAAGCAATATTTTGCTGGCATCATACCTTACGTCTTAATATTGACATCGATATTGATATTGATATCACACCACTTCCCTTGTTGAAGAAAGGCATCATAATATGGCGATTGAGCTGGGTTCGTGTGGATGTGTGATTCAGGAAGGTTTGAACTTGAATTTTGATTGCCTCAGTTACTTTTAAATCAAAGTAGGGATGAAGCAGTAAATCAAGATAATAAAAAAAAAGATAATAAAAACCATAATACATAAGCACCTTTGAACCGTTGAAGGTTGGTAAGTACCTACCTAACAGGTTTGCTAATCGTCCAGAGTATTGCATCTTAATTTTGGTTGCTCTACTTTGAACATTCAAAGTTCAAGCGGCACAGTAAAATATTCGTAACGATACTTGAGCATGGCAAACCTTAGTTACCAACCTACTAATATTTGAGAGTGGTAACTGCCTTGAATTTTCATCGATTTTTGGACCACTTAAACAAAAATTGAACTTTCTTTTAGCTAATAGCTTGCCCCTGTATCGATAGCCTTTCTTTATCATATATTTTTATTCATTCAACTTAAAAAAAAAAAAAAAATCCAGGAATAAGTAATGGTCGGAAAGTTTGGGATTAAGAATTAGTTGGAGGTGTTTTATTGATTCGTAATTGATTCATGTTTTAAATTAATTTACCTGCTGATTCTTGCTTAATTGATTCGTAAGAGGATGATTTCAACTATCCCCAATAAGAACTCATTTCAGTATATTTCAATTTTCTAAGGGGAAAAAAGCTAAACAGTATGTTGATCATAAATACAATATTGATTTTGTTCCTTTTGTTTTATATACGTATTGAGATACATAAATATGTTATATTATATTGTTATCTCAATCTATTATCTACATGAATGGACATTATATATAATATTATCTACATGAATGGAACTTAGTGCTTGAACCTTGAACGGAAATAATAATAATAATAACAATAATAAAACGGCTTTATTTGTGTTGAAGGCCACGAGGGCCCATGGTACACAGCAAATTATATAAATGAAAAGTTACAAAATAATGCAAAATGAAGGAAATTTGTCTGACATTGAATAGAAATTAGTTGAAATCGTCCGCCGTACTTCTTCTTTGCTTCCTCACTACCGAAGTTAGGGACGCTTTGTATTCGCGCAAGAGGGGAAAACTGTTTATGTCCTCCGAAATGAAAATTTCCACTCGCATTTTACGTTTCAGACATCAAGGAGCAGAGTCTGTCTCTGATCACTTTCTTGTCCCGGGAAAAACTATAAGGAATAACGGTCGTAATGAGTTGACATTTGGAGGGCACAGATGGTCCCACATCAAATTCATTAAAAAAGTACTGTAACTTTCGTCTGCGCAAGCGCCAACGTGAAATCCTTCTAGAGGCCACAACTATCATAGGAATCGTCAAAAAGAGCTGAAAGTTGGAGGATGGTACCCTGATGGTTCCACATCTGTTTCATCAAATTCGGAATGTAACATTCGGATGCGCGTGCGCAAACCCGAAATGTTTGCCAGTTCCTTGTAACGCTCATAACTACCCGAAAAAACAGTCGTAGTAAGTTGAAATTTGGGGGGGTGGGCGTGGGTTGGAGACCTCATGGTCTCACAACAAATTCATTGGCAAAGTACTGTAACTTTCGCCTGCGCATGTGCCATCGTGAAATCCTTCTAGAGCCAAAAATTTCCGTCGGCGCAAAAGAAAACTGAAATCCTAGTAAAATAACCCACAAAATGACATGTATTTGGATTTCAACTTAAAGCGACATGTATTTGGAGTTCTCTCTGAATTTTAATTAGTTCTAATAATTTGTTTCAGTATAGAATCTTGTAGTGTATTGTAACCTGCTTCGACACTATTGAAATACTTATTCTTCAAGTGGTATGATACCACAGATATTCAAAACACCTATATGAATGCCTATAATAATTATCATTAATCATATTACGACAACTCCAGTTACATCCTACTATTTTGTCCTTTTTGAACATCTCAATTTCGAATCCATACTACGCATAAATTCTCCACCAATCCACCGAATGGACTCACCAACTAGTTACATACGTTCACGTTACATAGGTGAGGAAGCTATACTGCCTAACCGACTTGGCAGACTTTTTTGACGGTTTCAAATTGACTGTGCTCTTGAGGACTTTGTGAGACTACCCGGAGGTACGTCCAGCCGTTCGTTCGCAGTAAGGCCCCGAAGTTTGCACTGAAACGCTCCGTCAACATGAGTGTGAATGATACGGTATACTTCTTCTTCTTTCCGGTTATTTGTCTTAATACGGTATACATCCAGCCCAAATACTTATGCTAGGGGACACCTGATCACGCATGGCTGCATGAAATCGAGTGGTTTGTTCTGAGATAATATTTCATTTGAAGAATGAAGGCTCTTTTGGATTTTGTTGGTAGGTACCATTGTAACTTGAACAAACCTTATGCTTCATGAATAACAAAAAATATGATTAAATTATTGAATTCCGCCCATTTTTATGAAACTCTAATTCCCAGGCCGGTTCCAGTACTCGATTTAGGGCTTTCCTGGGGGGGGAGCACGGGGGTACTAGGTATTGCTGATAGGCACTTTTTTAACTTGAGCAAACGTTATGCTCATGGATAACAACAAATAATTAATTATAAAATTCTTGAATCTAATAGACCTAACCGACTTAGGGCTATCCTGGGATTGGTAAGTACGAGAGTAGGTAATGAACACAAAAAAACCAGTCATGCAGCATGACTTAATGAGCGAATTTTCAAAGAAATATTCGAATTAATGGCTATGGTTTTGAATAAAGGAAAACTTCGGTCTAAAATTTGGTTTTCTATGTATATTCTCTTCGTATTTATTTTAATTTGTACGTTTTGTCCATCCTGATTCTACCGTTTGTTTATTACGTAATTGTACTAAGTGCTTATTTATTTGATCGCTGTGGGTTCATATTAGGTAGGATAGGGTAGTTAGGACTTTTGACTTACCTACTCAAGAGAGTGCAGTAGGTAAAGGAGTTGTTATAGAAAATGATGAGTGCTTCAAGTGCAGGTTGTTTTTCATGCAGGCTCAATCTTGAAATAAACTATGAAGGAAGGATGTGGTTTCTGGAAGGATCACTTGGAAGAACATGTGGGTGCTACGTTGAAATATTGTTCTATTCTAGTATTCAACATTGAGTGGACCTGAAACTGCTTGAGAATTATTGGAATCGAAAGTTGCCTGTACGGATACATCGCAACTTTCCATTCCACGTTATGGTTCACGATGTAAACAGGACCGATGGTGCAGTATAATTCGGATCGGTACCTAAGCACCTCTCATGTGATTTCCATATTGTTTTGTAGAAATACAAAAGTTGGTCGTCCAACCTAAATTATAAGAGAAGTAAGACTGTGTGATGATTTTTCTGCACATTGATACTCTGGTTTCTTCATTGAACCATGGACGTATTGCTATGGGGGTCGTTTCTCATTTGTATACCGGTAGATCACCTGCCTACTTTGAGTTGAATCAACTGAAAGCCTACCTTTGCTCATTGAGTCCCCTCTACTGAGTCACCTTACTCTTTATTTAATGTAAAATATCTAAAGAGACGAGTTTTTTTAGTCCAATGGAATGGAGAATTTGAATAAAAGTTAAATAGGTATAATCGCAAAGGAAATGACGTAAGAATTTTAGGACTCAGAAGATAATCATCATTAGCAAAGGCGTAGTCATAATGACCGGTTGTTAAAATTGAGCTGAAAATTATCAGAGCCTGATTAAAAAAAAAAAACAAGGTAATATGAACACTTCTGATCCTGGCAGGGTCGCCAGATGTCTAAAATCAGGAACTGTCTAGGAAAGAACTGCGTTAAAATTGGTTGGGAAACCTAGGGAGATATTTTAGGCACAGTGTTTTACAGTCAAAAGCTGATATAATAATACTATAACGTCTTCCTTCTAGTAATACGTGGGCCGGTACTTGTCTATCTATGAAGGTATCATAACAATTATATGTCAAATGGGAAATTCAAGGAGTTGTACTAATCGTTTGCCTCCCCCTTTTTTGCTTCGAACTCTCGTCTTCAATTAATACTTCTCACATTTTTCAATCTGACCACTCTAAGGGGGTTGGGGGGGGGGGGGGGGTAAGAGTTTAAAGATTATCCTAGTTTTGGGTAATTTTTGCGCACTTTAAATGCTCTAATTTAAGAACGGATCAAGATATCTAAAATCCGATTCCACCATCGTGTTCAGCGTGCAAAAACCTTTAAAATGAGGGGTCACTTGTTGGAAAATAACATTTTGGGGATTTTTGGGTAATTTTTGCGCACTTTAAATGCGCCAAAACCCTCCTTAGAGTAGGCCAATTTCGCCCATCTTCGAACTTAGCCTTTCGATTGCCAAGATAGATTTTTTGTGCAAATTTGAGCTGTTTATCTCAATTCTATCGAGAGTTATCGTCTGGAGTGACACATATATAAATATATATATACATATAAAAAAGTGTTAAATTTCAGGAATCGTTTTAGAATGGTCTGAAACGGATTTCTATGAAGAAAATTTCCAAAAATTTATATTATTTAAATTTCGAAGCCATTGCAATAGCTTCATTTTCTTTGAAAATTCGCTAAAAACAGTGATATCCACGCAGAAGGGAGATCTATACAGGTAAACAATAAACTGTTGTGTAATAATTTGTAGTTTTTTTTAAAATTCTCATCGAGCCTACCAACCTGAAAGTTGGCTCTTGTTCACGTAGGTACCTACCCCAAGAAAGTTGCAGATTCCACGAAAGTTAAACGACCGCTTAAAAAAGTTTCTTTTACTTACCATCTCTGTAGGTACGAGAGTTCATGAATGGGTAATTATGTGTATGATTAGGCTCTCTCGCGAATCCTTGCAAGTTTCAAGCAAGTTGTTGTTAGACTCTTCCAAAGGCTTTACGTTCCGTGAGTACCTGCCTTATAGTAGGTACTCCATTGAATTCAGTATCCGAGTGAATGAGTATATTTCAGATGTATTCAGGTGTATAACACCACTTGACCCGGATTCAGGTTTTCTGATTCCACCCCTCAGACATCCACCACTTTTTGTTATAATCCATAATACAGTCAAAGGCTGTTAACAAGGATTTATAAATTCTGTAAAATTGTTAGAGTTTATAAATGGAAAATTGTGGACGGTCAGTTGGATGGTAAATCAATCGATTCGATACCATCAACATCACTCTTTTGATAGTTCCGAGAGCCGCTAGGTTGGCTGTAATCGGGATTCAAATCGGACTGAGGTTAAGAGCTAATGACTTTCTCCTCCGATATGAATTTCTAATTTATAAGCATAAATATTACAGAGTATAGGTAAATTAAAATTGTTGAAATCCATTAATGAAAAAAGTGAAAATTCGCTACATAAAATAACTGCTTCGTAACCTCCTTGATGATTGTGTTCTTATATGTTTGCACTCGAAGATTAACCCATATCGGGTCCAATTATGCAACAAACTTTGATTTCATCGCTGAACGATCAGTAATGTCAGGCAATAGTGAGGGTAAGGGCATGGTACAAATTCTCCGCAGTCCTCAGGTCAAAATGTTCAATCTATTTTTTCGCTAATAATACATTGTATTTTATCTTCTTGTCAAAGTGAGCGGGAGGTGCTATGGATCAAATTGTGGTTGCGATTATCAATGCTGAAGAGGTATGAGTTCAGTATAATTATTTTCAACCCGACTCAGAGTCTACTGCGCCAGTAATATGGGAATTGGGAAATCTTGACGCTCTCAAATACTGGGGAACTTGGGATATGACCTGTGTCTCACTTAATCCAAATCCTAAAAAGTGCAAAAAACGGACGACCCGATTCTTAGATGAAGCTACACCAAACGTTCAGTTGTATAGGTGTGACATCGCCTAGTGAACGATCCCTCCTCGAAGTAATGCTGAACAAGTCGGAGCTCTGAGTTTGTGCCAGCGATGTGAAAACGCGATAGGTTTGAGCAAAAAAAAAAAAAAACGCTGCAAAGTCCTTGTCACATGGGTTTATTATTCTATTGGAGTTCTAGAGATTTTTGTTGGCTGTTAGATGTATTGTTTCTTTCATGTGGAATGATTGAAATAGCTATTTCTGATGATTTCCACCAATTTTGGCCCCCAAAACATGAAATAGGTACGCTTTTTTTTCTTTTTTTTTTAAGATCATCTTTGATCATTGGTAGTGGCATTTAATGGTCTTGATTCACCTGTTTACACTTTTTCCAATGTTATTGTACACATTGATGGTGATTTCAGACAGTTTTCCAGGTTTTTGACTCATAAAAAACCAATTTTGGGAGCTGAACCTTTGGTAAAACCTCAATTTCCGCGTCTTTGGTCAAAATCGACTTCATATTCGGTCTTCTCGTCCTCAAAAACATGGAAAAAGATACCTCAAAAGCTCATGTTACTAACATGTTGTTAAAACGCAAAAAGTACCTATTTTTATACACATTTTCACTCATAACACCCCTGGGTATATTCCGATCGGGCTGAAAAGTTTCGGGACACAACTAGGGCCCAAATGGAGCATGTGTGCGAAAGAACGACTTTTTTAGACCGAAAATGAAGCCTGTACGGCGTACGGCGGACGGACATTGCATTTTTGGAATCTACGCACCTTGAAACGGAAAAGAAAAAATTTTGAGGGGGTGTTATAAAAATTTTTTGCTGAGCGAATACATAGGTGTATTATTCACAGAATAATAAACCAAAAAACGATGTTTTTGGTGCACACGTCTGTTGCAAAAATGATGGGTTTGGGCCAACGAAGGAAAGAGCCGAAATGCGCAAGGAAAATGTATATTACGCTGATCTGCCTGAACATAATTCGTCTTAAAGTGCCGTATAATAATTCATTCGTCGTGGAAGTCGAAATTATACCGGTTGCATACCGCGCCGAGGTAACTCACAATTTCCCCGTTCTTTTCATACTGCATCCAAAGGTCAGTTTGTTGGCCAATTTGAAAAATGGTCGAAGTCACAATAAATTGAATCACTAAAATGTGGTATGGAATGGCGATTCGAGGCAGAAAAAGACTATCTCAAGTATCAAACCGTTTTTTATGTCAAGTTAGGTATTTGGGTACTAGATACAAGTATTTACTTACAACCGCAACGAAGATAACTGGCCCAAACGCGTCGCTGCCATTTGGCCAAACACACCGGACCGACAACAACTTTTCACTGTCAGTTGGCCCAAACTCATTGTCCCGGAACAAGTGATTCCGGGGTGGATTAGATCAAGGAAAAGAGTAGGTATCCTTAATGGGTCCATAATGTATGTTCAAGAAATAGATCAATACATTAATTTTCCCTTTTTATCAACGCGGTAATTACATTTTTATTTCTTAGAGGCTCAGATAGGTAATAATTTTACAACTCCTTCGTACTAATGATACGAGTGAGTTTCCAAGAGTACCGTGGAACAGTTCGACACTTTAACATCTAACGAGCTCTACATTCAATTGGGATGACATTTAAATGAAATTCTCTTTACTTGTCAACGTTTTCAAAATATCATTTCTTGTTGTGTTTGGCTCTGCTAAAATTTTCAGACCCAAAAGAGATGACGGAATGAATAACTCGAATGTATTCATCCGTATAGTTTCAAATATCAAAGGTTCCAGTTCTGTCGGGATTCAAAGTTCTGTTGCAACTTCAACGTCTTCATATATCTCCCAGCCGGAAAGCTCTACTGAAAACCGAAATAAGTAATTGCGCTCTTTGTTTAGAATTCATATCTACGTATTATACCAAGAAACGGATATCATGCAGCTTCTCATGTGAAATCTTCTGAATCTGTCTACTGCTCGAAGCTCAAGTATCTTTTTGGACATTCGGGAGGGCCATTCATGTGAGGGCCAAAACCGGCATCTTTGGTTTATACATAGCATTATAATTGGTGAACATTAGAATGATGTCATCGAATATTTCTTCAAGCTATACAAATAAATCCGATGGTATTCAGGCTAAGTCTTAGTTTATTCTGTTACAATAAGCAACGCTTGCAACTTGCCTAAGGCATCCTGGTACTAGTTCGGCTTCAGCTTATGACTCAGGATCATAACAAAGACAAGACTTCCCATAATGATTTAGCTAATGGTTATTATATATAAATCATCACATATATTATGTATAGCTATCAGCTACCTCTTATTTTCATGTATTTTGGATATAGTAAAAAATCTTTAAGTTCCTCCGTCTGTCAGTCGGCCAAACCAATTGCGCTCAATTCGGTTATTTGAAAAATGACATTATATAATTTTCGGATTCAATCATACACTTTTGTATAATATATAAACGTAAAGAGTGCGTATATGCGCTTATAATTATGACATTATGACATTTCGGCTTTGCCGAAATTCAAGACGATCAATCAAACGATGTAACTGAAATATTTGCTGATCCACTCCAATATTTTCGCGCTGTTCATTTCGTTCTGAATTTGATTTTTTTTTTAAGTAAAAAATACAGTAACTGTGACATTCAATCTGATTTAATTATTTCGTTAAGCTGTTTCTGCAAGTTTCTGGAAGTTTCATTTATTTTCTTCCCAATCTCTCATTCACATCTTTCGGTCTCCTCTGCTTGCAATAATCCTACTGCTAAGCTAGAAATGATCCATGAAGAATTTCAGCGTCCTCGATTGAAGTTGTCCCTCTACATTGAATATCAAAATATACCCACGTCCCAAGGTAACGTTTCAAATGATCGGTTGGTTTCTCTAATCCTTCAGCAGACCTTTTCAGCTCTCTAGCCTAATAATTCCGAGTTAGAGAGGACGCACAAAGACGATTTTCCGAGCTCTTCGAGCTAATCCCAGATGGCAGCGGATGGCCGGATCCCTCGAAAGTGGATGGAAGAGATTCGGAGCAAATAAAAATGGAGGTCAACAAGAGAGAAGTAGAAAAGATCCTTTTTCACGTAAGGACGATAAGAGTGGGTAGGGGAGAGTTTCAAAGAGTTGCCAAGGCTGATTCTACTCTCTATGCCTTCCTCTTACCTCATAACAGTCCGTCGTATTATATGACCTCCAAAAGTATATGAACTCATATATGAGAGCGTACTTCTTTTCAGAGTTTCCCCAGCCATTGCTCAAGTCGAAATACATTATACCCGGCAAAGGCTTCACGTTCGACCACTTGAGCCCATTCTAGCTGCCAGGGTTTATACGTCCAACAGCGCTAGATGTGAGGAATGGATGACGACAATGTCACTTGTGAATGTAATGGGCCGTTTGCGCCAAATAGACCACCTAGTTAGTGCGATAAGCAGAAAAAATATGTTAGTGTGACAGTAAAGAAGTTTGGTGACCACAATCAAACATGCCCATTTTCACAAATTCTGGTCGGTTGAGAGTATTTCTTTTGTACGTTCAAAAGCTGGAGGTCAGAAATCGATGAAATAATTTATGATAATAAAAAAACTCATTAAAACTATCCGTTTTTGAACATTTGGCCACTTTACAACCACCCACTTGGCCACTTGGTGCTTTTGACTTTTGCACTTTTGTCCTTTTTGTTGCTAGAGTTTCATACATTCAGCTGTGAGACGCGAGACCAGAAGAGAAACCACCTGTCATTTCCTATCATTGCCTGTCGGAGGGAAATCCAACAATATAACCCACAAAATAATCCTCGCCTTGCAATAATGCGACCATACATCAAACCAACTTGCCTAACAATGTAGTACGGACGAACCGGAAAAAAAGAGTCCCAACAGTTATGGCATTGTATCGCACAAAAAAATGGCTAATTTTGAGACAAGTACTGATCAACATACTACTGAGTGGAAAAAACTTGGTAATAAAGAAATAGTTTACTACATTATACTATTAGCCGAAGTTGGTACCACCTGCTATGGACGTAGAATTATTATGAGTTAGTGTACTCGGTGATATTTTAGGGCTTGCGAGTTGTAATCCCTCCCACTCACCAGCCCATCAACTTTGGTTCCCCACGTACAAGGAGACGAAAGTCTGAATCGTGCAACAAGTCGGTTCGGTTCGCTAAAAGAAAAATGGGACTGGGGAAACGGAAAGGTTTAATACATCTCCAGAAAGGAAGGAAAGTGGATTCCGAAGAAAAGTTATGTAGCGCAGTGACAAATCTAGGTAGTTTTCCCGAGACGTCGCGGGATATTGCTTTTCCGTTGACAAAAGATGCGGCCGAATTTCAGACGTTTCACAATTGCAGCGTGGATCAAGTCAGAACTATGTTCTTCGAAACTAACAGAAAAAAACCCAGGAAAAAACGAAATTTTTTAAAGGTATATAATATGAACTCTATACCATTTCTTCTAGTTTTGCTCTGTATGTTTGATTGCACATTACGACTACACGAACCAAGCAAACTAAATTGAATCGATGAATACGTCAAGGGAACTACAGCTTGAAATCTGTAATCATCAGAATCTCAAAACTCTTGACGCCCCACTTTAAGTTCAATTTGACCGTTCGAACTTAATAAAATTTAGAATTATTTATTTCATGATCAGTTCGACTGAGTTCGATCTATTGATTGATTAAGTAAAATTGATGGATCAGATAAGAATGAAATTTGTAATGTAGCCTGTTGATCAACAACACTAATCAACAAAGCTTAAAAAGTTATATACTTCTTACTATACAACTATGAATGAGTTGGTACCTAGCTCAAAAAGTTAGGAAGCTAGGGTTGTTATTGTGAGGCTATCCCCAAGTTTCTTCAATGCACTAAAAACATGAACACTAACATAACACCTATGTACCGAAATTCTATTTTTGGTGGTGGCAATCTACATTACTTCACTGAGAAATTAATATAGAAATAACGTAAAACACATTTTACGAGATATCTTAAGCGTCGAAACTTCATTACCAGAACAGCGCTATCAATTAGTTTCACCTGATGAGTTGGTCTCATAAGCCTTCGTACCTTCTGCAGCCAGAGGTTTCCCGTAGTTGGAGAAAGCTGGAGATAAACGTACCGGGGCCCTATCAGGAGTTTAGTAATTATTCAAGTTAAGCATCAAAGTTGGTGGCATCATCAACTACGCACAACCTAATCGCAATTCTGAAACTTTTGAAGGAAGTCAGGACCCTCTGAAATCAACTCTTCCATCTAACCGAGTGTGACGTTGTTCCATGCAAGAAAACAGCCGGTCCGAAATTTACGCGTTGCCTGGTATCAGAAATACACAAATCTGTTACTTTGAACGCAGTCGGATCCATCATATATTATTATATTATACACAACACACAAACTTGTAATATCTTGACCAGGAATAACGCAGATAATGTGGTTGTGGTGAGCCTTTTACGGTAACCTTTACTCCTCTGAGTTTTGGACAAGGCACTGGTTGCATCATATCCAACCTCTTGAGACTGGTAAAAAAAATTAATAATGTAGATATGGTGACCAAAAACGTTCCTCATATTTAGATCTACTGATTCCATTAGTAAGGCCAAAGCCCTCTTTCCATGTGCTTAGCAGTTCTGGCCGTTACACGCAAATCTTCAGCATAGGCCAAAAATCATAGATCCTATGGAAGATGGTGTCTGTCGATTAGAAGTAGGTACCACAAGATTATTGACGCGCAGTTCCAACTCCTAGGCAACACTACCGGTGCTCTAGAGAACTCAGACTCCGATAGGCCATAATTGAGGAATAAGACATGGACATTCGTCCACCAAATATTTGGAAAGATGAGTGACGCGGGTTTCTTCCGGATCAAAGTTGTGTAGGCATATTGTAGGAGAACCTACCTACGAACACGAACCTACTTTTATGTCCACATTACCACCCCAGGGATTCATTTTGAAAGTGCAAGACAGTGTTTTGAGGAAGCGGTCGTAAACCCTCCGACTCGCCTACATTAAGTACGGGGTCGGTATTGCCATCGGAGCCACAAACAACCGCGGCCTCTGAAATTCCATTCTGTGGCTGATATTTCCCCAGAAGAGAGGAAACCCCATATTGCTCTCGCAGGCAGTCGACAGTCCCACCGCTGTTTGCTGAGCACCAATACAGATTGTTCAAAATGTATAACTTCCTGATCAATGTTGCCTTGAAATAAATGTCATGCAATTATTGGCGACCGATAATATAATTTATTATAACCATCATTAACAAAGTTTTATGCAATTCGGATTCTACTTAAATTAATCCTAGATCAGTGGTCCGCAACCTTCTTGAGTCACGGCACCCCTTTTCGTGACGGCCTCACCCTGCGGCACCCCATCATACAAACACAAGATTTCGCAGTGTAATAAGTTGGGAATAGATACAAGTTTTCAGTAGAGGACAAACACTTAAATTAATAGGTAGGTAAAATGGAAATTCTTTTCTATAGTGGTAGTACCCGGAGCATTGTACTTCCAGCCGTTCGTGTGCACCAAAAAGCTTCGTCAACACGATCGTGAATCAAACGGTATAAATCCGCCCCGGATATCATAACTACGGAGCATCTGATTATAATCAAGGATGGCTGTATGAAGTCGAGTTGGTTGTTCTGCGATATTATTTCATTTGATAAGTGATGGACTATTGGATTTTGTTGGTAGGTAAGTAGGTACTTGTGAAACTTGAACAAACGTTGAAGTATTATTGATGATTAAATTATTACACAATGGTAAATTATTACACAACGGGAAATTATTACACAACGGTAAATGATTACACAACGGGAAATTATTACACAACGGTTCATCTACCAAGAAGGGGCTGGATTTTGTTGATCGGTACTTTTGCAACTTGAAAAACCGTTGAAGTATTACTGATGGGCATGTTATTACACAACGGTTTATTATAGGTATTGACCACAGAAAACAGTGATCTACGCAGAAGGGGCATCTATTTCACTCCACATCAACAATTTTCCTTTAGAACTTCATTATTTGCGTTTCTTTTTGCCGTTTTAGTTACTGTTTGTCATCGACTGTATCATTTTAGCAACATTTAACTCGTGATTTAGGTAGGTACCTAGTAACGAGTACGGGGTTAGGTACTAACCTACGGAGGATCTGCGGTCCACATACATAATAGAGCAGTACATATTATATTATGTACTGTATAGAGCAGTACATATTATATTATATAGACGGGTTATCTATACAGAGAGCTGTGATCTTTAACAGAAGGGTATTCTGTACAAAATAATAAACCGTTGTGCAGGGATTTGCAGCGTTTTAGCGAATTTTCAAAGAAAATGAAGCTATTGCAATGGCTTCGAAATTTAAATAATATAAATTTTTGGAAATTTTCTTCATAGAAATCCGTTTCAGACCATTCAAAAACGATTCCTGAAATTTAACACTTTTTTATATGTATATATATATTTATATATATATGTGTCACTCCAGACGATAACTCTCGATAGAATTGAGATAAACAGCTCAAATTTGCACAAAAAATCTATCTTGGCAATCGAAAGGCTAAGTTCGAAGATGGGCGAAATTGGCCTACTCTAAGGAGGGTTTTGGCGCATTTAAAGTGCGCAAAAATTACCCAAAAATCCCCAAAATGTTATTTTCTAACAAGTGACCCCTCATTTTAAAGGTTTTTGCACGCTGAACACGATGGTGAAATCGGATTTTAGATATCTAAATCCGTTCTTAAATTAGAGCATTTAAAGTGCGCAAAAATTACCCAAAACTAGGATAATCTTTAAACTCTTACCCCCCCCCCCCCACCCCCTTAGAGTGGTCAGATTGAAAAATGTGAGAAGTATTAATTGAAGACGAGAGTTCGAAGCAAAAAAGGGGGAGGCAAACGATTAGTACAACTCCTTGAATTTCCCATTTGACATATAATTGTTATGATACCTTCATAGATAGACAAGTACCGGCCCACGTATTACTAGAAGGAAGACGAAAGAAAAAATCTATTTCAAATTATTCAATTTAGGTACTAACAGTAGGAGGAAGAAGGTTAGGTAGGTATCTTATCAATTTATTATCAGTATCATACGAATATTTGATATTCAAAGGTAGGTAGGTACTTAACATGATAAAAATAATATCAATGAAGAAGGAAGGATCTACCTACCTAGTAGAGCAAATCTTGAACTGGTTTTAGATACCAGGGCTGAAATCGTAGTCAAGAGGAAAGGCCATTCAGAAGGAACAAGGAATCTACTCATATCAAACGGTAGAATCAGGATGGACAAAACGTACAAATTAAAATAAATACGAAGAGAATATACATAGAAAACCAAATTTTAGACCGAAGTTTTCCTTTATTCAAAACCATAGCCATTAATTCGAATATTTCTTTGAAAATTCGCTCATTAAGTCATGCTGCATGACTGGTTTTTTTTTTTTTGCTTTTCTTATTATAATTATACAAAAAGTTATTCCGATCTCAAAATTTTGCGGCACCCCTGGACGGGGCTCACGGCACCCCAGGGTGCCGTGGCACCCCGGCGGGTGACCACTGTCCTAAATGCTTGAATTATGTTATAATAACATACTTGTATATTATTAGGTATAATAACATACATGAAATCGTGGGGTACCTATATAATATACCTGTATAATAAGAAAATACCTAGTTAGGCACAATTGCTAATAAAGTAATTTTAAGGAATTCAAGTTCTGAGGTTACAACCTGTCACAGTTGTAGTAGAGTGAATCTTGCTTACATCACTCTAACTGTTCAGGAATAAGCTGTTTAGTTACTTTGCGTTTTGTCTTATTCAGTCGTCGAGGAAGACCTGTTATAACTTGTTTAAACTCTTTAAACTTATTAGAATCTAAAGATCACGTTCTAAAGGTCATGAAACATTGTAACACTTTTCTGAGTTTTGAAATAATTTATAAAAATTGAAAAATAGCAATACAAAATGCATGTCTCCGTCAATTTCACTCCTACAACGGTAGGTAAAGGAGCGAGTCACATAAAGGTTGGAGCGTATCAATAGTCGTCGAACTGAGAAACTACCTACTACGCAAGTAACCGATTCCCAAGCCTCCTCGGTCTCCCTTGTACTCGGGTCTCCCTATTGGTACGACCCGTCCTGGAGTTAGTGTTTCCACTTAAGGAGTTGCTCTGCTCAGATTGGAATCGTCTAATTAGCGGTGGCAGGTGAGGATCGTTACCAGATCAAGCCGCAGCATGCGGTGGATATTCACGAAGATATTTCGGTAGGTAGGTACGTAACTTTAATGAAAGCAAGTAGCTCGCTGAAGGTGGTTGTCAAGTTAGAATGATTATGTACCCAGGGGTGTATCAATCTTAATCATGAGGGCGGTCTGGGATCCACTGAATTTATGTTCACTAATCTTAAGTACTTATGCCGAGAATGATGCAAATTTTTTTGTTTTTGCTTCCTCACTAACGAAGGTAGAGAAGCTTTGTATTCGTGCAAAAGTCAAAAACATTTATTTCACCAAAGTGAACATTTTTGTACTCGCATTTTACGTTTCAGACATCAAGGAATATTTTTTCCGTGTCTGTCTGTTTATCCGTCTCCGTCTTTGGTCAATTCCTTTTAACGCCCATAACGACCCGAAATAATGGTCAAAATGGGCTGAATTTTGGAGGATAGGTGCGGGTTGGGTCACAGACAATCGCTTACCAAACTCATTGAAAAAGTATTGTAATTTTCGTCTGCGCATGCTCAAACGTGAAACACTTGAAACGCCCATAACTACCTTAAATATCGTTGAAATGAGTTCAAATTTGGATGGTCGATCAGAAATAATGATTTGATAGTTTCACAAGAATTTCATTGGAACCGTACCGTAATTTTCGTCTGCGCGTGCGCGAACACGAAATGTTGACCATTTCCTTGTAGCGCTTCTAACTACGTGAAAAATAGTCATAGAGAGCTGAAATTTTGAGGGTTCACGCGGGTTGGATCGCAGATGATCCCAAATCAAAAGCGTTGAAATCGTATCGTAACTTTCGTCTGCGCATGCGCAAGTGTCAGATCCTCGTAGCGCCCATAATTACCCTGCAGCACATCGTAAAGCGGTGAAATTTGGAAGATAGATGGAGGAGAGGTGTTGCGTGGTCTCAAATGCACGTAACTCATTTATGGATATTCCGCCTGTCCACTGAATGAACCTACTCAACTACTACCTATTCTATACGTTCAAGTGATTCAACTGAGGAAGCTATAATACTGTCCACTCGAACTGGCAGATGTTTTTAGGATTTCGTCAGGAAAATCAAGAACATGGGTAGTTAGAAATTGTAGAGTGCATAGGTACTGAACAAGAAGTGAGCATGTACTTCTACCTGTTTGAATTGTTATATTTTTTGTGGCACCATTTACGTTTAGTGATAGCCAGAGCCACAACCATTCCTGGTATTTATCGAGAACCTTGTGATCATATGCAGTATAATAATTAAGCGAACATCAGCAACCATCAGTCAATCTCATCCGATTTTTCTCGCAAATTTTGTAATTTTGTACTGCAAGTCGTTGGCGAAAACAAAAAAATCCGCAGATCAGAAGTAAGGAATAGGGTAACTGTGTGAACCTAAAAATACCAGTCAGCTAAAAATGCAGGTCGAGACACCGAACAGTTGAGTCATGAAATAGGTGGAAGGTTTGCGCGTATATCTATATGTATATGTTGAAATATTTCTTGTGTTGAAGTCCCTCCTTCCTTTGGCATTTAAATCAGTTTGAATTTTGAATATACAGATCCGCCTTATCTGATCGCCGAATTTCATCCATCATATCTATCATTTTGAGGAATAAAACAGACCAGGAGGAGCACCCTAGTACGTGTTGGTTCAACTGCTGTGAAGGGTCTGCTGGGGAAGAACTCAACGTCAGGATCCAACTATACGAAAACGATTTTCGTGGGCCGCGTAGATCAGACTTCATAGATCGAAATAGATCATTTTTATGTAGGCAGTTATTTTTAGATAGTTTATTTAAATAAAATCCCTTTTGCGTTTCCCTAACATTGCTTTGTAGAAGACTTGAAGACAAGTTGAAGACTAATAAACACCAATAATCACATAGTTACATTGTTGTGCTGTTTTACATTGCTTTGCTGTTTGTTTGTTGCATGTTTTCATTGTTTAAATACATAGTGTTTGTACTGTTGTGCTTGGATGATAACGCTCTATAGGACTTTTCATTCATGGAAAATGAAAGGAGTAGACTTAGACAGACTGTACGGACAGGATATGCGATGAGTTAATCGTGTGATCAAGTGAAACCCAAAATGGACGAGGAAACGAAAAACAGAAATGCAAACGAGAGGTGTGGATTAGAGCGTTGACTAGACAGCTGATAAGGACGAATTGTACCTCTGGCTCCTGCGCAGAACGCAGGCAGGTACTTCTATAATGAACAGGGATGGGCTATTTTAGGATCGGGATTCGGATTACCTACCCAAGCGGCACAGTAAGGTGGACATCTAGAGACGGGCTGTGAGCTGTCGGTCGAATGTTGTGGGTGATTGACTGAAAAAACAAACGAAAAAACTGCAGACTGGACGTGTGTGACGAGGCAGTTGAAACCGAAAAGATGTAACGCTCGTCCAACGAGACGAGTTACCCCCTGGAAGAGGTCAATGCTAGTAATTTATAAATATACGTACCTAAAATTGGAGCCGTGTAGCAATGAATCTCTTCGATTTTATTATAAATTGTTCGAAGCTCTGAAGGTTCAAAATAATTCTGTTTAATGGCGTTCGCTTATAAATTGATAACCCAACCCCCCACGCGCTTCTCCAGTATTACACTCTTCTTGAACTTGGGAAAATGTTTGAATAGTAGACTCCGTAACCTTTTTTCACGGGCCAATGTATTAAAAGCAGGAGTGAGATCAGGTCGATAGCCGAAGGAGCGCCAAACTACTAACGCATTTTCCGAGGAAATGAGACCTGAGAAAATACCTCCAGACACAGCTGAGAATCCCACTCCGCTCTTCTACGGTTTATTTGCTCTAGCATACAGGAAATATAAACTTCTTCTTGATCGGTTTTGCTAATATAAAACACGCAACCTATATTGTTGGTCCATACAAAGAAATTGATAGTTGAAGGGTGCGTTATTGAACAACAGGATGGATTGGAGAAAGTGGAGACTCACCGACAAACCATGGATTCCTTTTATTGTTTTCAACCGTCAAGTTCAAGAAGTATTCTTCAAACCCCTTCACCTTGTTTGCTTGTGGTTGGACGGACAAGGTCCCTTCGACTTCTGCTTCATTCCCCGATGACACCAGTTCTCGCCCTGTAAAACATTAGTAAGGTTCTGAACAGACGTACAATATTATAATAGAAGGCAACATTTCAGTACTTCTCACTTTCACAGAGAGTTTGCGCATCTCTGAGTGATTTAAATGTGCATTTCAGCTCGCAGAGGAGATACGCAAAGTATTCGAGTAAGTATAATAACATCTTACTAGGACTCTCAATGCAAAGCGTAAAGTGAAGGGCAGTAAATTGATGGATAGTGCATCCATTCCATGGCAGTGGCTATCCGCCGTTGGAATGGATTGGCAAATAGAATGGCACGTTCTGCTGCTCAAATTCTAAGTGTTCCGTTTATGTTTCCGTTTATTCGCCATCTTTTTTCGGAGTTGGAGAGTACCGTTACTAAAATGATTCTTAGTAGCTTTCGTTGTAATACAATTCGTTAACAAATATAGTGCTCATGAAAATTCCCATTTTTCAACGTACCTGACCAACCGTCGGACCCAATCCAGCTGAAAAGGCCAGTGGCGTTGTTGCGACGAACAGCTCTCATCACTCCGGCTACTTCTTGGTCGGATCCAAAGATGATGCATCCTGTAACAAATAACAAGGCTTTTAAAAAAATTCAGAAAACAAAAAGCATTGAGAGATGAATAGTGAAGACGACGAAATGAACAATAATATTTTTGTCCGAGAATGATCAAGTGTAAGTGATGTGAAACGTTGCATCTGGTTGAAAACAAGAGGAAACCCCAGTTACAGTACAAATTATGCGGACCTCTTCTGGGGTTTTTCTGAAAAGTTGCCTGCACTGTAATGTGTTGTGCCTCCAGAAGAGCGGGACCTTCTCCAGTTTCGGATTTGGCAAACTTCGGACGTGGGGGAGCGGGACATAGAAGAAGATGCTGATTCGGGCCCGTCCGTGAGAGCGGGGTGTGAAGTGCGCTGGGCTGGGTACGTGCCAGAATGGTCGCCTCCAGAATCCCGAATATGGTCTTGAATGAACAGATCTACTCTACAGAAGACGGGTAGGCAGACCTCGTTTGCGCTGGCACGATGGAGTGGTCATCTTTCGTGGTCGAAGCTGGTTGGTAGCTGCAGTTACTAAGCCTGTGTAACTAGAACATTTGTTTTTGAAGTAATATTCCTAATTATTATACTCAGTTGGGTGTATGTAATCTTACATGAAGGCGATGAGTATTATGTGAGTGTGTGTCTAGCAATTTGGTTTCCTAAGCTAATTAATTAGGTTAGTTCCGTTTTTGGTTGATTATTCTGTGAATAACACACCTATGTATTCGCTCAGCAAAAAAATTTTATAACACCCCCTCAAAAGTTTTTCTTTTCCGTTTCAAGGTGCGTAGATTCCAAAAATGCAATGTCCGTCCACCGTACGCCGTATCACGTGTGCCGGCTTCATTTTCGGTCTAAAAAATTCGTTCTTTCGCACACATGCTCCATTTGGGCCCTAGTTGTGTCTCGAAACTTTGCAGCCCGGTCGGAATACACCCAGGGGTGTTATGAGTGAAAATGTGAATAAAAATAGGTACTTTTTGTGTTTTAGTAACATGTTAGTAACATGAGCTTTTGATGTATCGTTTTCCATGTTTTTAGGACGAGAAGACCGAGTATCAAGTCGATTTTGACCAAAGAGTGGAAAATTAAGGTTTTACCAAATGTTCAGCTCCCAAAATTGATTTTTTATGAGTCAAAAACCTGGCAAATCGTCTGAAATACCATCAGTTTGTATAATAACACCAGAAAAAGTGTCAAAACGTGGATCAAGACGATTAAATGGCACTCCAATAATCAAAGATAATTTGAAAAAAAAAGCGTGCCTAATTCGTGTTTTGGGGGCCAAAATTGGTGGAAACCATCAGAAATAGCTATTTAAATTATTGCACATGAAAGAAACAAAAATGAACAGCCAATAGAATAATAAACCCATGTGACAAGGACTTCGCAGCGTTTTTGTTGTTGTTGAACTTGAATTTGGCGAAGTGTGAAATGATGGCTCATACGGAACTACACAATTCTTTCCCATTTTTTGTGCACCATTACTCGAAAGAAGTGGAGAAGAACATTCTAAATCCCACATTCAAACAGCAGCCCGAAACATCCAAGCCCGGGTCTCGTTTCATTTTCAGTTTTAATGTTTCAAAGGAAAAGTCTGACGGTGAAAGCTTGCCAAAGTGTAAAAAAAAAAATACTCGATTGTTCTTCCCTTTCTGCCGTTTTCCCAGAACCCCCTTTCATATACCTGGGAAATACATTAAGTAAAGTAAAAATTGACTGGGGAGGGGCGCCTGCGGAACACATCAAATTACGTCTTCACTTGTCATAGGAGTGACGCCCACTACATCGTCAATAACTGCTCTCGGTTCATGATGGCTGTTCCTTCACGATCCTCGGTTTTAACATGGATATGTTTTTGCCCTGGGGGGTCATTCTAAAGTTTTCGACCGAAAAAAATGCAACGCTGCAACCGATAAACAATTTGGAGATGTGCGTGTGTAGTTACCGACAATACCCAGCGAAACAATAATGAAACTATCTCCACATCTACGGATTATACTAAACAATGGGGTATGCGCAGTTAGTTATATTATTTTTTAAAATGAAAGTAGATTCCATCCTGAGAATTCGACACCAACCGCACTGTAAGGCCCTGAAGTTGATGATAATAATCATGCATGGCTGTATGAAATCGAGTTGGTTGTTCTGCGATACTATTTCATTTGGTGAATGAGCACAAACCATTTTATTGAACGAATTGGAAGGTAGCGATTGGAAGGTAGCACCTAAAAATGTGCCTTCTAATAATGAAATGATGATGATGATGTTGGAATTTGTTAGATCCGAATAGTGGTCGTCTACGTGCAGCTACATAAAGTAAGTACCTAGTGAACGAAAATACAGCGCCCAAAAACATATCCATGATTCAATGTTTTTCCATGAAGTGGAAAAATTTTCTTTATTTCATTATTTTACCTACTTATATCCTCATATTTGAACGTTTTCGTTGCCGTAACGCCTCGTGACACATTATGTTTCTTGTTCCTCGCATTCGCCGGCCAGCACTGAATGATTATAAATTGTTTACTTGAATCACTTGCTCTATTCGAAAGCCTCTTTCGAATAGTTCGAGGGCTTGTTTTAAATAATCAATGAACCTTTGTGTAATGCGGTATGTCGTGGCTATCATAATCTTCTATTCCACTCACGAAATATTTGGCCTAGTATGATCCATTTATAACTTTGCTTGACATGGAATAGGCCTGCCAATATATTAGACCGGCCCTAAACTAAACTCACTACATCTCACACATAGTATTAAAATATCAGCTCATTCCTACAATTGTTCTTGCAATTGTTGTTGGTACAGGGTAGCTATGTTCGTTCCAAGGACTACACGTTTGCGTACGCGAAGGCAAACGTTACAACTAAATACGTCCTAAATGGATTGTCACCCTACTGCGGGGCAACCGATATTTCTCAAATATCGATTGCATGTACTACTGCTATGGGTAGGTACCTATGCTAGGACATCAAGGAAGAAGTGGAAATATAATGGAGATTTCATCATCCATGATTGCACCTAATGTTCATTCATCAGATTCTCGTTCAAATTATGAGGATATAAGTAGGTAAAATAATGAAATAAAATGAAATGAAGGAAATGTCCACAAACTCTACGTTTAGGCCACCCTAAGAATCGTTACTATGGAGTGGTGGTAAGGGTAGGTAGGAATTATAAACAAAATTCCTAACGGTACGTACAATATTATTTCCCCCGAAAACTCCTTGCCCACAATTAATAACGCTCAGTATGCTTATAATTACCAATATTGGTTCGAGTATTAATGGTTCACAGTCGAATCGAAAGAAATATTGGTATCTTATCAGTGTACTGTTCGATACGATATTCATATCAATTGCCAGCACGGCATCGACGATCCGATCGATGGCATTATGTAAGCCACTAGGTACGTGAGACCATGAGCCATATAAATATTATATCGTAATATTATTACTAAGTCTCGAGCCTCGTTCGAGATACTGTAACGCACAACCGAGCGGTCATGGAGGTATCGTAGACCGATAGCCCCGTGACATTTTCAACATCACTCAGATGGGCAGCCAAATCGTATTTCAAGCCCTCCGGCCCTATTTTATTGTTCTGGAACCAGATGCCATTTGGTACATTAACTGATAATACTTTTCTAACAGTCTACTCACTAATTAAGAACAGCACAATAACACAGGTTAAAAAAAAAGAAAAAAAGTCAAATGAAGTTTCAGAAATTTAATTCTGTGTCAAATGAGGCAAAAAGCCCTAAACGTATCTTCTCGATCGTTCAAACTCAACAAAGCTAAAAAGTGGAAAATTCAAAATCCGCGGTTCTGTGAGAAAAAAATGAAGAAAAAAAGTGAAGTAGCTTCCTCGCCCATGTAGCGTGGACGTATATAATTAGTTGGTAGGTCTATTCGGTGCACATATGAAGATCCACTAGGATCTACTGGGATTTAACGTTTCCGCATGCGCAGGCGAATGTTACTGTACTTTATTGATAATTTTAATATGGGATTATCTGTGGCCCAACCCCACCTACCCACCAAATTTCAATTCACAAAAACTATTTTTGCGGGGAGGTAGTCACGGGCATTACAAGGAATTGGCAAAAATTTTTGATGGCGCATGCGCATCTGAATTTTACAGTCAGAATTTGATTAAATCGATGTTGAACCATAAGGATACCATTCTGCATCTACCCTCCAACTTTCAGCTCTTTTAGACGATTTCTAGGGTAGTTATGAACTTTACAAGGATTTCACGTTTCTGCATGCGCAGACGAAACTAAGTATTTTTTAAATTGAATTTGATATGGGACCATCTGTGGCCAAACCAGTACCTACCCTCTGAATTTCAACTCATTACGACGATTATTTCGCGGAGTTTTGCCCGGGACGAGGAACTGACCACTGACAGAGAGACACGGAACCAACTATGTTCCTTGATGTCTGAAATATAAAATGCGAGTGGAAATTTTCATTTTGGAGGGCATACGTTTTTTCGACTCTTGCGCGTATACAAAGCTTCTCTACCTCAAGTAGAGAGGAAGCAAAAAAAGTCTATTTGTTTCTCTAAAAAATGATAATGGCGAAGGAATAAAAATGTCAAATTTTATAATTAAAAATTGAGTACTAGACCGTCCGCTGACGATTTCTGTGAAACCAAAAGTACCAAGTACATCTGTTACTGGCATCAGTGGCGCAATTGCCGTGACCAGAGTGTCGTTCTCTGTTACCGCCTTGGCAATAAGACCAATGCAGCCATTTCTGACGGTAAACGTGTAAACTCTCCACCTCCTCTCCCACCCTATATGAAACCGCCAACTTCCAGGAATCAAATGAATGTGTCTCACCTTTCCAATCGGATAACTGCTTCGGCAGCTATACACGTACCAACATGAATACTAAGGTTACTCACCTCAAAGAGCATCTAGGTTCAATCCCTTCCCACACAATAAGACTGCCATGGTGGAAGGGTTTATTCGAAAAGATTTCCTCCTTTTGAAAACCATTCCGTCCTCAGAAATCAATCAGGAGACTTCTTCTCCACCTTCTACTCTACATAACATCATAACAAGGTAACAAACTATTTTTGTTCTTTTTCTTCACGTTTCAAGTTATTCACATTTTTCGATCTACCGATGGTTTTTAATAATTTTACTTTGTACTATCTTACAGTAAACCGCTAAAGGGCGACTCGATATTCATCAAACTGCCTGAATTCAGACGCAATTACGACGAAAGAAGACGCAATAGAACTAAAACTTGTAGAAACAGTTATTTTTAGTTCCGCTTCCGAGAGAATGATAGCATTCAAGACCTTTCATAGGAAAAAATGTACCATCCCAGCCCTGCAGCTAATGGCCAAGGTTGGTTTCATTTAGAAACGTATATATGATACAGTTAAATATGTCCGTTTTTTTCCTGAAACTCAACAAGTGGACAGAAGAGGATGAACTTATAGCCGCTCGTGAAAGGTAGCGACCTAACTGCCTGAACATGTGACGAGTTTTGGATCCTAATAATAAACCCAGATTTTGTTGTTCTCCACAATGTTTTATCGAACCATGATCTCACGTGGTTGGAGCCACATGCTGTCGTTGTAAATCATATAATTATTGCATTATGCAATTGTTTAACTTTTAAGATGAAATGAAAATGAATAAAAGAACAACGAGAGAAAAAATACAAATAAACCAAAGTAGCGCGAGTTCAAATAGTTGGGTGGTTCACACCAACTAAAGACATTCACAATTTTGTATCAGATGATAAAGAAAGGATAATATCAGTTCAATGTTATGAGCGTTAGAGCAACGATTGCAAAAGAACTCCATAAACAGCTAGGAATCCATTAGCAGATCTTGTTGAGATGATAGGTACCATTAGCGCATGTCAACGATGGGTACAAATATATTATAAGTAATCAGATGTTTTATCAAATACGCTTGTGCAGCAGTACCATTGACAAATAAACAAGCATCAACCACTATAAAAGCGATCAAACCAATTCTCCATAAAAATTCTAGACAACACTTGCAAACAGATATGGGAACCTAGTTCTACAAAAAAGTTAGACAGTGCATGAAGCGTTATAAGTTATAGCTATAACATAAAACGTTGTAAAGATAACTGGGTAAAGATAATTGGGATAAATTATAATAAATTATAAGCTAAAGATAAATTATAAGATAACTATTGGAACGAAACCAATCGAGGTTAATTCAACTAATGATAAATAATTATACGATAAATTATAAGATAAATAAATTATAAGATAATTATAAGATAAATATTATAAGATAACTATTGAAATGAAACCAATCGAGGTCAGTCCAACTAATGAAAAACAAGAGAATTATAATTGGGTAAAGATAATTGTGAAAAATTATAATTTTTAAGATAAATTATAAGATGAAGATAAATTATAATTGGGTAAAGATATTATCTATTCTTCTGAGACAGAAAAATAATAGAACCATTGAACTATTGAAATAAAACCTGTAATATATTGCACAATCAATGTCTGGAACGAAACTGAATATTTTATTCAACTATTGTTTATAACAACGACGGATCCTAGAACCCGTTCCCGTGACCCGATGTTGGTATACCACATTTACTCCCCCTCTTCATAATTCCTCTTCAAGCTGCCCTCAACTGATCGGCATGCTTCCTTCGTTGCGTTCCGTCAATGTCCACAATGTAAGATACAGGTCCCGTTTTCTTTCTTATCCTCCCTTTCTTGAACCCTTTCGTCAGTGGGTTTTTGACCCAGACCTCATCACCCTCAGCGAAAACATGAATTAGGTGCGCTTCTTCTTTTCCCCAATGTTACGGGACACAACAAAGGCCCAAATGGAGCATGTGTGCGAAAGAACGAACTTTTTAGACCGAAAATGAAGCCGGGATGCGTGATACGGTGGACGGACATTGCATTTTTGAAATCTATGCACCTTGAAACGGAAAAGAAAAAATTTTGAGGGGGTGTTATAGAAATTTTTTACCGAGCGAATACATAGGTGTATTATTCACAGAATAATAAACCAAAAGGGCAACGGAGTATACATACATAAAATGGTTGGGGTTCGACGGGAGTCACAATTCATGGATTGATAAAGGTGAAGTTTTTTAAAGCGGCATATAAAGAAGCTGACCTCCCATTCACTAATCATTATGAAAGTGAATGAAAAACAAAGAGGACGAGGTATCATAAATCGTTTGATAGATTCTCTACCAGTAGAATTACACCTCCCAGGGGGATATCAGTACTGTGGACCAGGAACTTGCTTTGAGGAGCGACATAATCTCGGGCAGCGAGGAATTTCTTCGTTAAATAACATTCTGCTAGAAACACGATCGCGCATATCACATTACAAAGGACGAAAGCCAACGATACAAGCTGAAAAGTAACTCAAGTGGGGAGCTTGGGATTTGGTGAAAAACAATTACCACTTTCTGAAGGCGTCGCTTCTAGGTTAGTTAGGAATGCAATGAAACAAGAAACTCTCAAAAAGCCATCCAAGGGATCAGCCCTCAAATCACCTAAGGATAAGAAGAATACAGGGAAAAACGTATTCCATATACAAGGTAAACCCGTTAAAGGTGGTTTCCTACCAGCATTGCTAGCTACCCTCCGTTTCCTCTCTGCTGTGGGGAGTCTTGTGGGAGGAGGTGCATCAGTGGCCAAAACCGTAATTGATTATATACGATCTGAGGAGGATTCAAATGAACCAAGACGATGTACAAGATATTGGAAGAAGGAGCTAGCAAATCTTGACAAGGACTTTACGTCAGACCGTATAAGCCTGGTAGCGGTAGTGGGAAAGTGAAGGGGGAAGCTCTATATTATTTATAAAACCCTAAAAGCAAAATGAGTTAAAAAAAAAAAACTATCCAATGCGCTTCCAAATCTTCCACTCACAAACACCAGATTTGGAGCACATGTCGAGACCGCTATTGGTACTGAGCTGTAGTCCCTCCTATTTTTTGGTCTATTATTTTCAATAATGAACTTTAGATTGAGCATGGGGGAAAAAAACACCCACCCACCCTCAAAATTTTATGGTTTCCATTTCGAGGTAGGTACGTACAATCAGAAAACGGAATACAAATATTTCTCTCCGTCCGCCGTACTTCACACTTGCCTCAGTTACCACAAACCAAAATTAATGAAATTTGGTTTGTATGTCCCGTCTGGGGTCCAGTTGGTCCGCGAAGCTCGGCGTTACTGTCATCATCTCTAAGGGGGCGAAAAATAGGGGTTGGAATTTTCAGAACGCCGTAGCTCGAAAACTTTCAATAGGAGGGTATCGTTTTTTAGCGTTTTGAAGTTGATCTCGAACTAGAGAATTTTTTGAGACCCCTGGAAATGTACGTCCAGCAGCTCGTTTATACCGAAACGCATCGTCAACATACCGTGAATGAAACGGTATAAATCCAGCCCAGATAGGAACACCTGATTATAATCACGCACGGCTTTATGAAATCAAGTTGGTTATTCTGTGAAATTATTTCAATTGAAGCTTGATGGCTCTTTTGGATTTTGTTGATAGGCCTACTTTTGTAACTTAAACAAACGTTATGCTTCATGAATAATAACAAATAATAATAATTAATGATTGAATTATTGAATCCCGGGCATTTTTATGAAAATGTAATTCCGGGTCGGCTCCAACACTCGATTCAGGGCTTTCCTGGAGGGGGGGGGGGGGGGGCACGTGGGTAGGTATTGTCCACAGAAAATAGTGATCCACCCAGAAGCGGTATCTGTACAGGTAAACAATAATATTTTGTTTGCCGTTTGTAATATTTGCAGCGTTTCTTACTTTACTTCAATTCAGTTTAGAGGTGGATTATATTTACGAAAACTTGTAGTGAAGGATAATTTGTGAGAGATCAGATATGATTGGGGGGGGGGATGGAGGGGGGGGGGGGCATTAAGGTATACGGTAATTTACTTCCTAAGCCGAGATGAATGATTCAACATTGAACGAAATGATAATCTTCTTTTCACTCACCAAAAATATGACATCAAATGATTCGCCAATGAATAGGGGGAGACTCATTTTGAGCTTCTGGCCGTTCGCGAATTCATTAACATAACTTAATGCCGAGACCTTCTCCATTAATATTCTCATTACCTTTGCCTCAGACCGCGAGAGGATAAGCAATCATGATAATTCGGAGTTCAACAGTATCATCTCAGATTACTCTTCTGAGCGTTTTGATTTAGAGGTTAGTTGAGAGAGGCTAATAAAGATACTCAACAAACAACAAGTTTGATCTCAAGGAACTTTATTTATAATACTAATGTGGTTCAAAATTATTTATATCAAACCAACGATCTCCATTGATCAAAAAGATGAGAAATACTTCAATAGTGTAAATGGGATCTAGTGAATCAGCTGAATGGCAACGTGCTACTCGTGTTTTTTCTTGTTCATTCAGTTAGTTACATTGTTCCAACTCCAACAACGAGTGGCATTATTCGGCATGTTATTCTCCTCTAATGCCTCCTTTCCGAATCTCGCTTGATAACTAAACTTCGTTTCTTTACTCCATCGTTTCACGGTCGTTCATGTAGGTTATGTATGATGTACCTACTTCATACAGTTTTGTTCATCTTGAATAAGTATTCGTGATTTTCTGTTACATGTACATACTTCATATAGGTATGATGTACCGGTATGGCGTACCTACGTCATACTGTTTTCTGTATCTTGAATAAGTATTCGTGAATTTCTAAATCAAGTACAATGATAAATTAATTACTGATAAGCTGTTTTGCCAAAAGTTTGATACTTGACAGCCATAAAAACGAAACCAACATCTATAAAACACCAACGAAATAACAGGAAAAACCCTGATTTTTCTACATCAGCTTCCATGGGTACTTAGGAATCTAGCCTTGGAACCGGAATTCGTTTCATTTTTAAAAATTTGTATTTCCGGAATTTGTTTGTTCACATAGGCTGATATCTTGTTCACAGGCTACTACACAAATACTTTCATTTTGTTGTCAGAAACATATCTAGATATGGTGACCTAACACCCATGAATTGGGTGAGTTCCAGAAAAATGACTTCAGGGTGTGAGCAGGAGGAATTCTTTTCTCGACCAACTTCTGAACAGTTCTTTTTAGGACTACCAAAAGTTACTAGATCACTCTCCTCAAAAGCCCCCAACCGAATGGAAATGATATAGAGAGACGTTACCAACACGCATGGATCAATATCACTAGCAGCAAGCAAGGATGAGGAACTCTCCTCAAAAGGGCACAGCCAAGAGGATGCTAACAACGGACTGACCAAGAACTACCCCTCGGACGAAGTACCACCCTACACTGGCAGAAGCAGAGGCTAGGCGGTTCTTTTATGGACTACAACAAGCAGTGAGAAAAGACCCTCCTACAACACGCCTTGAACCACCCGCAAGTGGCAGGACAAAACCAGTGCTGATTGGTGGACCACCTTCCATTGACCTACTTTCCCACAGGGCTGAATAAATTGCAGAAGATTGGCTCGACTCACAGCATCTGTTAATAATCACAAAACTGAACATCCTGATCCCTTTCACGCGGAACCCAGGATTCGGAAATCGAGTTGATGTAGAAGGAGCCCAAAGACCTCCAAGGGCCGCGAAAGCCGATCATAATTGAGAAACTTAAAGTATAAGAGTGCAAGCTGATCAGGATTGAGAAGCTTCAAGTTTAAGCATGGAAGCCGATCGGAATTGAGCAGCTATAAGTATAATTCCGTGAATTTGAGTCAGTTCGGACCACAAAGACCTTGTCCGTAATCTGACCTAGTATTTACTGTTAACCACCACCTGCACCTTTATGTCTGTACCCCGACCTAATATTTACCCTGAACCACCATGCATTTATGACTGTCACTCAACCATATAGTCAAACACATGCCGTCTGCGAACAGAGCTCGTATCTTTACATGACCAGGGCTAAAATTGTCCATCCTTCTTTCAGTGACCAACCTAGGCACTAATTACTGTTATCCCCTTTCCAAATTTACGTGTACATAAACCACCTGTGTCCTATGATGTTAGATGGTTAGCTTTAGTTGCTAAGGTAAGTCTCTCTTGTTTTCATTATTACTGTTCACCACTCAGATATCACATTAAAATAGTATTAGTCGGAAGCCGAATGTCAACAACCGTAACTTACCCTTTCGCCATCAATCTTTGACTGCCCTTCTCTCCCCTTCTCAATCCTTTCACACACTAATAGCTTCTCATCTCTTCCCCCCTTGACCATCTGACTAGAGAACAACCTGGGTTTTCTGACACAGGGACACTGTTATTTTTTCGACGGAAGATGGTTATATTATTATCAAAAACGCTAACATCCAGTACCTACTCAGCTAACGACGGCACCACTTTTGTTTATTATTATGTGAATACAAGATTTCCCTACTTTCCGTAATGAGGAAGCGACAGAAAAAAATATCAACCCAATGATTTCGGATGTCACTAGGTTCCGTTGTGAGGGAAGCTTGGAACCCAAGGGTGACTTTGCCGGGGCGAAGGACGAAGAAAGCGGGGATAAGAACTATTTATTCTCTCGTATCTCGAGCTAGCAGACTGTGCCGATCATAAATCAGCCCATCAACTCATTTTTATTACCGTGCATTTTCGTAAGCGTTTCGAAGCCCCGGTAATAGGTTTTCAGACGGAAGGAAGGAGGGTGTGCCTCAGGCTGGAAATATCGAGTGGGTCACACGCTTGGCTTGTATGAGTGAAAAGACTTACGGATAAGGATGCGGCTTTTAGTAATTTCTTGTTGTGGGAGAGAATGAATACCACTGTAGATTTTGGTACAACAATGACGAAAAAACTGTGGAATAATCATCAGGGAAAATACTCAAACAGCTAGGAAGTTGAGGATCATTTATGGGAGCAGAAGTCATACAAGAAAGTAGGTAACAACCTTTCAATTTTAGTCCCCTTGAACAGGCCGTGGAATTTACGAAAAAAATTAAAATAACAGAGTAAGTTCACAATTAATAATGTAGCATCTATTTATACGTATTCATGAAATCATCATTACGAAATTAGGTAATGATGATGAGGTAGTAGGTATAACGATATACCTAATAATGATGTAGATATGTCATTATCTCAATAATTGGAAGGGAAGTGACGGGGGAGGTGGGTTATGGGTGATGTAATGGGTTGTTGCGCGGGAACGAGGTTAGCGCCTAACTGTTGTAAAATGAAACGGTAGAATAATACGATTTTTTACAAATTATACCCATCCCATGAATTATAACTTTCACTTGGTAATAGGTTCTGACATGCATGCCTTCTTATGACAACTTATATATATATATATATATATATATATATATATATATATATATATATATATATATATATATATATATTGTTCTTAATCACCAGGACGCCGTGGGTCAAAGCGTTTGCCGTTTCCCATAGAAAATATTCTGACGACATGAATTGGTATTTTTGGTACTTGGAATTATTGTTTTTACATTGTTTAGCCGAGTTATCTCTTTCTCTCTATTCAAGTCACATCTGATAACCGATTACATTATGTGTCCCAGAGCAACGGTTTGACCATCTTATCATCTGAACCGACGTAGAAGTCAGGCAAAGACGACGCAACCGGTATGCTGGCAAATAAAATTATTAGAAAAAAAATTCCCTCACGGTTGTTTTAGTTAAACCCACTGCTGGAGGGAGACATAGCTGGAAAGCCAACAGATACACGGACAAAATCTCAAACCAGCTTCTAGGTCTTAACATGTAAAATAATATGTTCCGTTTTGTATGAAATTCGAGAAATTTATCATACCTGCTTGAAAATGAAAACTTTCAAAATCCTTAAACTGAGGATACGGGTCGGAATTTCTGCGTTTTACCTCAGAATCGGACTCAGTACCCTCGAAAATCCCTGTATCCAGATTTTCAGCTTCAAAATCCGAGCAGTCTGGCGGGAATAAGCTCAAGAAAAAAAATGTGTGACGTTGTCTTGTACGAATGGACCTCCCTCTCACTCGGTTCCCACGTGCGGGAGCGAGAGGGCAATACATATACAAGATGACGTCGCACGCTTTTTCCTTCCCATTTTTCACAGTTCTCCGATAGACCTACTGTTTGAAATAATGAAAAAATCCGTTCCTCAGTGGGCTGGGAGGGGTTTCTGGGTTTTTGGATACACAACGCTGCGGAAGATACGCTGCGCCGCCAGTTTCCCCCCCGAAATACTGAAACTGTTATTATCCTATGAATCGCACAGTATTGCCATGCCGCTAGTACATTAAAATATATAATACGAAAAATTGGTAAATCTCGTTCATTATTACTACGTCTCCCACCAGCTGACAGCTTGTCCGTAAATGAGCGGTACCTATGATATGGCTTGGAAATCTTTCCAGAATCAATGCTTAGATATCAACGAAATCCAAAATGACATAGATAAAGTCAACTGGAAGAGAATATCACCTTCTCTATTGAGGTAAGTTCGGATAAAGAACTACGGAATAATTAGGCTTATCATTCAAAAGTTTCCGGAGTCTGTCAATCCGAACGTGTGGTTTAAAACCAAGTCACGAATGAAATATCTGACCGCTTCATGGCGAGAGAGGATGAAAAAGTTTATCGGCAGCAGATTAGCCTCGTTAATAATATTGAGCTCCTACTCCAGGAAATCCTGATGAAAAGAGAAATTATTTCAACTGAACTCACAAGAACAAGTATTGCTAAGTTTGATCTTGTAAAGGACAGATGGTCTATCATCAAACGCCATGAACAACAACTGAGGTGGAAATGACGGCTCTTCACATTCAGCTTTTTCTATTCACGAACCCTTGGATCACGTAGTCTGCATAAAAATCGAATAGTATTACGCGACTGATTTGGCACCACTACCGCAACAGTTTGCAGGAGCGTAAACTCGCTCTTCATTCAAATGTAGCGAACCGTCAATCTACGTATTGGAAAATTAATTCTACTTACCTATTTCCTCAATTTGTGATTTTCAACTGTAATATACCTCTACAGTTAAGGAGTTCCACGACCTAAATTACTAAATAATTTTCCACTGATTTACCATTATATGGACAGCTTTTCAGCCTAAGCTTGGATTCTAGGATTTTATTGGAAATCGACGGATCATTAACATCGGGAACGGCGTGGTGTATTAGTTATTGTCATCAACTACTTACGTTGTTTACATTAGCATGTCTCCAGGTGGGCCGGGTTGGATTCCCGGTAGGAGCTGATGACTTCGACCTTAGGAGCAACACGAGGGATGGACTCCGTCTCCCTCCCGCTGATAGGCGCTGGTAAACTCAAAGAAGATTGACGTTACTTCTATCACCTGAACTGAAAATTTTCCACGATTTACCCCAACATCGACAGCTGTTCAGCTCTAGCTTGGTTTCTAGGATTTTATCGAACATAAGGATTTTTTTCACTCATCAGGTTTATTATTTTTCTTGTGGAGGAAAGGCTGGGAAATATGAATCGCCATACACTTAACTGTGGCCATCTACATCTTTCTCTGGGCAAACGATCCGCAACGATCATTGGTCAATTCTCCAAGTACTCTTCATCCTTTCACCTCACAATCCTTATAATTATAACCTTCCTCCCTTATCGCTCTTCTCATGTTCTGTACTTCCCATCAAACCGAACACGAAACTAATGACCGTTGCGATCACAGCTATAACCTCACCCCTCGTAAATTGTTGACCCAATATCAAACGTTCAGATGCTCATGGCGGCACTGAGCATGATGGTGCCGGCAATCATCATAATAGGCAACTTATTAAAAACTGGTGGCGTTCTATATGACAGTCATTACTTCTGACACATTTTTTGAATATCTTAGAGCAAGATTATGGTTGCAAAGAGGGAATTTCGTACATGGTAAGTTACCTAAGATTTACCTACAGATTCTGTAAATAAGTATATGCATCTATACTGCCGTACTCAGCGCTGAAGCCGTGTATGAAAGGACACTCAGAAGTTTTCTCCAGATCGACTTGACCTCATATTCGTAAGCTCGTTTTGAGCAGTTTTCTATGCAAATACGACTTTGAGACTCGAAAATCCAGTTAAAATACCGAAGAAACCCCCCAAAATCACTAATATAAAAATAATTCTGGCCAAAAAGTTAGATAAGAAGGACGATGAGGACGCCAGTGACCTATAGATTCGCATCTATGCATAGCTACATAGAGATGATGGAATCATACTTACGCAGCTCGTTTATAATACGGGCAAGCACGTCATGTAGATCATGCGCCCCACACAAATCATATCGCATACGACATGGCTACCATTTTATAGGGCACTCTGGGAAAGGCCAAGATTTCGAGGGTCAAACTGCAATAGCTGCTTAAAATGTCTATATTTTATTTTGCCAAAAACGTAATGTACCAACTGGGTATACAGGTCTTGTTAATGTTTTTTTGTATCAGCTGTGACAAAGAACTGTCACACAGAACCAAAAGGCATCAAAAAACCTTAGTTGCAGCCTCATGTTCTGTAACTAGCTAGAGGTCTCAGTTCTCACATTCTGACATGCCACCACCCCAATGGCCCACGTCGTTAAGACGGAATTTTAAATGAGAGAGAGCTTAAAAGGAGGGAACGTCGATAGTGTAAATGGTGTCGGAAGCGGGCACAAAAACGGGGTATTAGTCTAAAGGAATCCAACCGAGGCTGGGGGTACTAAAATTTGGCCTTACTGAAAATCAATGTTCAGTGCACTGCTAATAGACCCAAAGGCTATGTAGTCGAAACGGGGCTTCATATATGCAATTCTAATCTTAAGCCTAAATTCCAGGGTCTTACAGACAGATGTAGGGAAGGGACTTGCTTCTTTTCTCATAAGTGGCATGGATAAAACTCAAGTACAGCTCCATAATTTGTCCAACGTGGTCAATGTATGTGACCATCACTGGGCTAGTTGTAAACATTGCTGTCTACAGTTTGTGGCATGCACAAACGAAACGTACAGTTGGAGTTTGGAATTTATATACCTTCAATAACTAGGTACTCGTACATCACCATTCGTTCAAGTTCCTACCTACTTATGGAAGACTGGATGTTTTTTAAATAGCTTCGGGTGTGTTGGAGAATACAATCGTGTCGATAAAAATTGGCAGGAGGAAATAATTATGCAGAAGGGTGCATTGTTCAGACAGTCGTAAACCGTCGTGGAAGAGTTTGCAATGTTTTCTAAATATTATCAGGTTCCGCATTAAACATTATTGATGGCTGTGAGGCATAGCACAGCATAACGGTAGAGCATACATTCTACCGTCCATATAGTTCGAATAATGCTCTCCTTCTTGGATAATCGAGTATAGCGAACACCCTGGTGCGTACTATAAAAACTATGGTAACATTTTGGGTCCGAGACACAATCAACTAAGGTAAATACTCTTTCTCAAAATTACCCAGTCCACAATCAGATTAGACGAGTCATCTCCAGCAATTGTCTTTCTCCAAGAAAAATTATGAAAGGCCCTACCGATTGGGATCGGAAAATTGTTATAATAAATAATTCAGCTCGCTCTTCCTCGATCGCGCGAGGGAGAATTGAAGAACATAAAATACGCTCATCCCCCTCTACAATGAACAACGAACACAATCGAGCCCGAACGCCCGCTCCCAGCGCACCCGCAATGGAATAAATCATGATTCCCGACCTTTTCCTGCCGCCCATTTTTCCGCAGAAGGGATTGGGGATGTGCAGATGTGGTGGACGGAAATCCGACCAAGCAACGCATTTTCGCGTCGATTCGCATCGCTCGGTGGGTTCATTCCTCCCATCTGACAACCATTAGTTGGAGTTTTCGGATGGTTGAAGAGCTGACAGATCGAATAGAAAATTTTCGAGGAAAAAAAATATTTGCAATGGGACCAAAGTACCAGTGGCGTAGCCAGGGGGGGTTAGTGGGGGTCATAACCCCCCCCCCCCCCCATTGACTCGAAAAATTTATAACAATCACAAAAGTAACAAACAAATACAACAATAACAGGTTAAAAGGTAAATCATACATGAATATAAATCAAACATGAATAAACAGTTAAATAATATTACGTTTATTTGATTACAAACGATCTGTCCCAAACATTTGACCCAATTTTTTTGACAACAATTCTTATCGAAATACCTGCAACGTCCCCTCAAAGTCCCTCACCGTCGCCATCCCACACTTCAGGTGAATAATATTGATTTTAGCCCTTAATACCAAAATTGTTCATCCTTAAAATCCTAATTAGACCCCTATTCTGTGTGAAAAACAACTGAAATGGTATTTTTCTGTCTCCACTCAACCTTCCATGCCACTTTCAGTGATTTTATATATCAATTTTAGCCGTTTTAACTAATTTTTGACCCCTAAAAACTCAAATTTGACCCCCTTCGAATTTTTGAATTGCTCATCCTTTTGTTTGGCAGTAAGAACATCTTGGCGAAACTTGGAATTTTTATCACGTACCCAAGGTCAGATATCGTCTGGAGTGACGCATAAATAAATATATGCAATAGACGTATACATTTTTTTAGATCTAGGGATGAAAAAAAATTGGAGTTTTTAGGGGTCAAAAATCGGTAAAAACGGCTAAAATTGCAATATAAAATGACTGGAAGTGTATGGAAAGTTGAGTAAAGACAGAAAAATACAATTTCAGTTGTTTTTCGCACAGAATAGGGGTTAGAGATTTTGGTTTTTGGGGGTAAAAATTAGTATTAATGGCTAAAAATCAATATTAATTCACCTAACGTTGTGTGGGATGATTAATCACGACGGAGAGGGACTATCTCGATGATAAAACTATTTTTCCCAAAAAAAGTGGGTCGAATTTGACTTTATTAGGGTCAAACATCGGTAAAAATGGCTAAGATGACGAAAAATTATATAATTTTAAGAAAAGTGGTATGGTTACTAGCTGTCATTTTTCCACACAATAGCTTGGTCGGATTTCCGTCCACCACATCTGCACATCACCAATCCCTTCTTTGAAGATTCGCTCGTATAGCCATGCTAAATGACAGGAACTTTTTTCCCCATTTCCGATAACCCCCCCCCCCCCCCCCCATTCAACAATCCTGGCTACGCCACTGCAAAGTACCTAAACTTGAATATCACCGTCATCAGGACAACTGTAGCACAATATATGCGCTAACTTTAGATCCCACTGACACGCCTTTGACTGGTTGTTGGGAACTCGCCCACTGCTGTGTGTCACAACAGCAGTAACATATATGGATACGAATTTCATCGCTGCTAGCCTCCCTGAACCCCCATTCAATACTCCTACTTACATAATGCGTTTGAAAGTATAAAACATGGTGCATGCTCTTCCTCAGTCTGCTTCACCTAGTTCCCTGTGAGGCCCCATATATAATCTCACCATCACATGTTGAATTGGACGGAAGTGAGACCCAGTGCTCACTCAGCTGGTTGAGGTGCCTTCCCAAACTTGTCATTCTCACCCGGTTTTACCGAAAAGTTCTGATGTCAAAGTTCAGCTTCGTATGCTGAATATAGGAAAGTAAATTTGACGGTCTTGGGTTGTGCACACTTCATATAGACTTTAATAACGTTGTTCCCAGGTAAAACATCAGTAGGTCGTCGCAAAAGCATCTGAATATAGACGATGCTAAAAACTATATAGCACTAGAACTTGGGAACAGTTTTTTTTTGTGTGACAATGAGGAGAACATGAAAATGAACTAACCCCGTCAAAGTTCAGTTTTAGGTACAACAATTGACGTTCAGTATTGAACGTCAATGGGAGGGAAGTATTAGGTACAACCAACCATCAATTACAGTTGTTAGGGGACTGAGATAAAGTTGAACCAATATGTTGAACATAAGTCACGTTGACGGGTAGTGCGGATTTTTCTCTAAAAGTAAATGATGAAACCACTGTCCCCTTCAGGCAGTGAAGACGGAAAAACTAGTGCACACATGTGCACCCTCTTGAGATCTCAGGCAGAGCATGAGATTTCCCGAAGGGACTACTGAAAGAGATTCATCGTACTGATACTCCAATGTCAACAGCCGCCTGGAGAGGGTTGTAAATATCAGCGTAATTTAATTCCGAGCCGAAGATCAACATCGTGACCAGCGACGGTGACTTACGTCCGGTATAAATCTCATGTGTTTGTATCCGCACCGTATCATTCGATAGGCACCAACAACTATCAACAAAATGTTTGTAGGCAGGTATGCGAAGAAAGTCTGATTTGATGAAAGCTTCATTTACAGGACGAAATTAAAACAATTACTGTCGAACATTGTTAGAATATTAAGGGTTTAAACTTGAACTCGCGCGTTTTAGTTAGAGCCTCCTATGAATGGAATTATCGCGACGGATGTGCGACTAGTTTTAGTTTATTATTTTCAACAATGAACATTTGGGAGCGAGCAAGGAAAACCTCCTAATGGGACTGGGATCTACTACAGTGGTAGGTATCTATAAAAATAATAACTGTGACTGTTGTTATTGAGATAATATTTAGGTAGGTAAGTAGGTAGGTAAGTAGGTAAGTACCTACTGCATTACAAGAAGTGGTATTTTGCTTAACTATAATGAATTTCTATTGTTTTGATAAAGACCCTACTAATTATACGAAAATACGGTTCCAACAAGTGGAGAACGATTTTTGTACCATGAAAAATGGCAAACATGAAGTTACGTAGAAACGAATCGGTTGTAAGCGAAAATCATCAGAAATGGTGCACAACGCGTTTTCCAGTCGCTTTTGGTAACGCTTTTCGAGTTTGTGTGCCAAAGTACACATGAAAATGTCAAAAAAACCCTCAAAATTTGATGGTTCCCGTTTCAAGGTACGTAGAATCCGAAAATGGAATAAAAATACATTTTTGTCCGCCCGCCGCAGTTTGCATTTTCCTTAGTTTCCATGAACCAAAATTAATGACATTAGGTTTTAGGTCCATTTTGGGGTCTAGTTAGTCCGCAGAGCTCGGTGTTACTGCCAGCCTGTGAAAAACAGGGGTTCAAATTTTCAGAACGCCGTAGCTTTGAAACTTTCCATGGTTGTTTTTTACGTAGGTATTTAAATTGATCTCGAACTTGGAATTTTTGAGACTACGCGGAGCACTGCACGCCCAGTCGTTTGGTTGCACCGAAAAGCTTCGTATACACATGATACTGGATGAAACGGTACACATCCAGCCCAGACATCATTGCTAGGAACACCTGATTGTTGGTTGCTCCATGATATTATTTCATTTGAAGTACTTTTGCAACTCATACAAAATTTATGCTTCATGAATATAAAAACAAGAAATAATAAATTATTAATGATGGAATTATGAATCCACCGCATATCTTTATGAAACTGTAGGTTATTCCCCGACTGGCTCCATTACTCTTTTCAGGGCTTTCCTGATGGAAGCACAAGGGTAGGTATTGACCATAGAAAACAGTGATTACACAGGGTTATCTATACAGGTAAATAATTTTAAACTTGTTTTTTAATCATTTGCAGCGTTTTTACTTTAGATGTTTTCGATCGTGAAACATATTGCGAGACTTGTATTGATGGTTTTTGGTAATCAACCTCGTGCACTGATGGTCGGTACGATGGTGAACGATACTCAACCCTATAATCAAGCCGATTTTGAGATCGATATTAACATCCTTGGAACAAACGGCTACGTTATCAGATGAACACTTCAGTAGACCGGGTCAGTCTCATTAGTGACATGATCCGCGCAATCGAGCCGTAAACCCACTTAATAACCGGAGCTAAGATAATTTTGAAACCAATGGAGTTGTGAATTGGCAAATTTACGCGATTGCAAGAGGGAGAGGGAAACGATGTACTGGCTAATCGAACTCGACGCCGGGCCTATTCCGGTATGAGCAGGGGTTTCTAGGTAAACGCCAACATGGCGGTGGGTCTTCCAACAACAGCTTAGAGCTTGGTTTAAATGTGCGGAGACTCTGGACGCCTGACCAGGAACTTCCATAAATTATATGTAATGCATAGTAGTATTACGTTACACGTGCTTTATAAATCCCCATTTCCTCATTTATATCCATGACTAAAGATATATCGCTCGAAATATGGATGGCTTACCACACATAATTATTATGTGATAAATGCTGAGCTTCTGGGGATATTAAGTAAATCATAACTTTTTCAAATATCTGATAACATTTCGATATAATGAGTTATCTGGTCTTATTCGAAACTGTTCACTTTATTGGAAGAAAGTGACCCGTCACACTGATAAAATTCGCCGAAAAGTACGCCGAACTTGAAATTTTGCACTCAGCGGTATATGAGAGAGGATAGCCATCGATTTCCGCATAAGCGGCAACACTCAACCCCAGCTACTTCAGTTCATCCAACTTTACAAGTCAGAGGAAAGAGAAAAACATGTTTATGCCTAAGCTATGGTTTTTTTCAGGGTTCTTTGTCATTACCTACCCAAGTTGCATTCAGCTATTGCAAACTTTTAAACAAAAAATTCCTTTGGAAAAACATACCTTTGATACCATTCTCTACTTGTGTGAGATAATTTGACAGTTTCTACTAACAAGAATCAAATTCAAAAATGCTTAAGTACAAATTTTCCTCACCGTCGACAATAAAATCTTCGTTCTTCTGCATTGTCATTTGAGGGGAGGATATTCCGCGAATGGCACCTTGGGTGTTTTCCATCCCAAGGAGCTCATCCAACGACAGCCCTCCCGCTTTTCTCTATCATCCGCGAAGCACTCACTTTAACGAGTAAACTTACACCCATGGAATTGGATATGCTTCTGAGAAAACAGGGTGGCTAGCAATCAGCTAGGTCTTCCTGAACCGAAATAATCCCCTTCAAAGGTTCCCTGTCAAAGGATATGAACCTACCTTTCATTCAAAATATCAGGAAATTATAGCTGAAAAATAGTAAATAGTGGACAATATGGACAAATCGCTGACTGAGGAGAAACAATTTGACAGTACATTCATTTGGTGCTATCATGCTTACCTCCTATAACGCCCAAATTTGTATTTTTGTTGGTCAAGAAACACGTTGTAGAACAATGTTCATGAACCATGAAAAATTGTGCAAAATAGGCAGTTAACTTAAATTTACTACAAATGACCAAAAACGTTGGGTAAATTATTACTACACGATGGTAAATCATTACTCAACGGTAAATTATTACACAACGGTTCTTTATATACCATCTACGTAGAAGGGGCTGGAGTTTGTTGGTAGGTACTTTTGCAACTTTTTTCACTCCTCATCAACCATTTCTTTTCAGAACTTCATTATGTGTGTTTCTTTTTGTTAGGTACTGTTTGTCATCGGCAGAATTATTTTAGCAACATTTAACTCGTGATTTAGGTAGGTACCTAGTAACGAGTACGGGGTTAGGTACTAACCTACGGAGGGTCTGCGATCTACATAATATGTATAGAATAGTACATATTATATTATATAGACGGGATATCTATACAGAGAGCTGTCATCTGTAACAGAAGGGTATTCTGTACAAAATAATAAACAGTTGTGCAGGGATTTGCAGCGTTTTTTTAATGGGGGGGTACCTCAAATCCCTTGTTTACATCAGCGATTTTCCAAAGACACTGGCTCACTTGAAGGCCAACATCCAGCTAGCTATAGCATACTGATCGGTATGCTGGAAAGAGTGGACAGAAACTTCAAACATCATCTGCCTAAAGTGTACTGACAATGGAGTCCCTTGTAGGATGTTATTTTTAAAACGGTGTGAAACAAAACTTCAGACCATGCCCTTTCAGATGAAAAAAAAAAAAACTAAAAAAAAAAAAAAATTAAACTGATCTCTCCAATACTTTCTTTCTTATCCAACTTTCAAATCAGCAAGTTACCGGGCCGTACCCTGTAATAAACTAAAAATGATAAAATTTAACGATAGTGACTCAACAACTATTTACACTCGTTATTCTACATTGCCAATCATATTTTTCATAATCTCTGTGCATAGTTAGATGAAAAGAGTGAAGTGGAAGATATAAATATTATACTCCATGCTTTGAAAAGGGAAGGCAGAGCAACTGGACTCCTCTTTCTCCAACGATGGGCATTAATATTACTTCTTCTCGCCCGCCCGTTCCAAGGGAAGCAATAAATTCCGAATTTAATATTGAAATGAGGCGTTCCCTTGCTTCCTGCCTCAATAATATAGAACTCATCTTCCATATAAGTACCCGAGCATTATTATTAAAAACTTCCCAAAACTTCACTATAAGTGGCACTCTGAAAATGAAAGCTAATGAAACAAACTCAAGAACTGATTTACTCAATAACTTCCCCTATTCTTTGGTTTCAGTTAAAAGTTCAGTTTTCAAAACATACTGCTATGATGTATTGACAGATTCTGCTGTCGTCATGAGTGACAACATAGTGCTTCGAAGTTCTACTCGTAAAATCGTACCTGAAAACTACAGCTTTCGTTTGCAAATAAATTCCAGGACATTCTATTGATGTTTCTTTGGACTATTGTTTCACGCCCCATCGGATTCAGCCCATTCATTCGTCATGTGAAACCATCTGGAATTGAGATAAAACCCACCATTACTTTTAGTCGGAATCATTCTCACAGCCTCAAGAGCAATATTTCTGAATGTTTTGCCAGTGGTTGATCTTGAATAAACCCGGTTTATTATTGTACTGCTATTCCGGTTGGTCCTCGATTGGTATCCTGAGATTCGTGAAATCCGAGGGGAAGTTTTGTCTGCGCACGTGCAAACCTCGTTGATAAAAGTCAATACTTCGTGCTCAATAAATTGTAGAATGTAGCTGGAAATAGCTCTACGTTCCTAATTATGAATTTGTAAAGTTGCAGGATTTATATAATTCTAGTCATTCATGAATTGCTGTAGACTCGACGATTTTTCTTGGTGCTGAACACGAAGCACGATTTCTATCTTTAAGCAACTACTTACAGACAAAATGTAGGTGTAGATATAATAATATCTTCCTTCCGTAGACAAATTTTAACCTGACCCTTCAGGTTTTTGCGATGGGACCCCCCGCCGAAAAGCGACAGGAAAAAGTGAGACCAAATATTGAGACAAAAGTAGCGCGTATTTTAACAATGATTTTCACTTACAACCGAGTAGTTGCTAGGGAAATGAAACTTCTTTCATTTTCATCGGACAAAAATCGTTTTCCATTCGTTGGAAAGCTCTTGATTTATCACGAATGTATTTCGTATTTGTTCTTGGTATTTATATCCTAGTTTCATAATATAACTATATAAATGAATGTTGTAAATGGATAGTAAACAATGACGCTTGTTTGGTTGTCACTTGGTTGTAGTAAACTACGCGGCTAAAGCATGTTTTTTTAACCTGACCTACCTAATTATACAAAGCGGTTTACTCGATCAATATAACGATAGCAATAGTAGTTGGGTACCTACATACGTTACCACAACGCCAAAACCGCCTAAGTACTTTTAACCAGTTTCGAGAAAAACGCGTTCAAAGTTTTGATGCTACAGTATAAATCGAAAAATGGCTTTGATGCGACGGCACTTCCATAATAAATTATAGGAAGGTTTTTACTCATCAAAAAGCCATTTCGAAACAATATGGAAGGGGTAGGGCACATATGTGCAATTTTGGCCTTGTGCACTTCGTATTAAATCGCTATTTCGTGCTTAAGTTCTTTTCAACAACGAACAATATTTTGATCTGCTATTGTCTTCATTAATACTAAACGTTTATGGGCAACATTGAAATAGCTTTAAGGACGTCTGCTGACTTTGGAAGGAAGGGTTCCTGTTGAGGCACTTATGCGATTTTGGCGTGGTCAGATTGTCCATTTCTGGAGATAAGCGAAATTAAACGCATAATGTGCCACTCCGTGTCACTTGGGCGATTTTGGCATTGTCGGATTGTTCATTTCTGGAGATATGCGATACTAATTTGTTACTTTGTAACTAACCTGTTTGAAATAGGGATTCGCGCTATTGGCATGTTGTGGAATATAATAGAGTGACTCCAAAAATGCAATTAGGTGAAACTGGCCAAAATGGCACTTAGGCGGTTTTGGCATTGTGGTGACGAATTAATAATCCGTATTTATAAAGTGATACATATATTTTTACTGAAAAACAAAAAAGGTGGAGTCTAGTATGAGCCGCGCGTGAAGTAAGGTAAGAAACAGCCGATCTTATATAATACAGCGAGGGGGACAAAAACCTGAAGGGTCAGGTACACCACATTTTAGCCGTCAGGCTTTAAGCGGAAGTCATCCGGGGGTGCAGGGGGCGAAGCCCCCGCCGAGGCGCGCAGCGCCGAGTTTCTTCATATATCTTAATTTCCAAAATAAACTTACAGATGTATAACTGTAATAATAAAAGAATACAAATGTATAAAATGTAATCATAAAAGAAAAACCAACAAGCCATGCTGATGTACTTTATTTTATAATACGACGGCTTAAAAAAATGATATGCCATCTTTAATTTATAATTTCCACCCCGGCCCCTTGATAAGTAATTTCGCTGAGCTCATGTAGTTCAGTGTAGTGGGAAACTAACGTACTATTTTCCTTTCTTGGGTTAAGAGCAAATTTTTTTGGTTTAATAATCCTGGTACCTATAGGAAATTCCACATTGGAGTTTTACCATTCATACTGATTATGGGAAAAGGCTAGTCAGTGAAATTTGTCCGACCGACCGACCGATACCAAATAATGTTTGCTTTCAGGAGTCGTTGCAGAAAATATCATTCATAATGAGCATGTGTGCATGATAATGAGGATGTGTGGTTCGATATTCATTTTACATTAATCATTATGGATGATTCCTAGGTAAGACAGCCGTGCTTTTTTTTATTCATTTTAAACGAGGGGGCCGATTGAGGGGTAGTTACGTACTACCCCTCTAGTACAAGAACTCGGTTTCTTAAAACTAAATGAGTTCCTCACTATGAAAACTGGACTGAATTTTCACTGTTTGATTCACATTAATTATTGTTGGTGATGTTTCTTCAGTTTAAACTTTAAGCCGTTATTGTCAACGAACAGCTGGTCGCACACCAACCCGTTTCGTTAGTTAAAATCATTTCCCTATTGATGATCAACTCATCTACTGCCGTCGATATTTCAGTGGTTCGTATAATATATAAATGAGTTGAGGACGTTTTTAAGATATTCCGTACCTACATACCTACACAAACAAAGGGCAAGCAATAGTTATGTTAATATCAATGAACGTAATCATCAGAACAGTAGTCTCGAAAGAAGAAGTTTTCGATAGAAGGGGATATCTATACAGAAGATAATATAATAATAAACCTTTGTGAGAGGCATTTCTGTTTTCTTTGTTCGAGCTGCCAGCTACATTCGAATGGAGAGAAACGGTCACATGTATCGGTAAAGACAATTTCTACCCAGAATCCTAATGATCGACCCAGTGCCTTTCTGCCACAGTGCATTACAACCTCACGTAGGACATGTTAACAAGTAGCTATGTCGGAGCATTAGATCGTATTCCTCTGTCACATAGAAATAACCTCGTTTTCGTAACAAAGACCCGACGTGACGTTGACAAATCGTTACTAATTTATTAGAACGGATGAAAAGAGAGATCGAGGTGGCGAAGGGAGATAGGCGGTGTCGTTTCAAAAGGTCCTTTTGTTTCTAATAATGGATGAAAGAGACCAACGAGGATCGTGTCAGGAAAATTCAATACTCAAACCGTTGGAGACCTCCATTCATTATATCTGACGGATTGTTTCAGGTGCTGTGACCCAGACGAAAATAAGGGGTAATGAAGATGTCACAAAGACTGATTCTATGAGTGTATTTAAATCAGACGCCACTAACGAACATTCAATTGTTCAAGGATTTGATCCCAATATATAAATTGAATTGTATTTTCTTATTGCATTCGGGCAACTGAGAGTGGGGCGGTTAGCGGACATCTTAGAAAAGGTCTATTTGCCGGGAACGTCAAATTTTGATTTATTATTTTCAATAATGAACCTTTGAAATCGAGCATGAACAAAAAAAAAAACTTAACCCTCTCTTCAAAATTTGATGGTTTCAATTTCGAAGTACCTACATATTTATGTAGAATCCGAAAATGGAGTTTAAAGAATTTCTGTCCGGCCGACGTACTTCGCATTTTCCTTAGTTAGAATGAACCAAAATTAATGAATTTTGGTTTGCAGGTCCCATTTAGGGTCTAGATGGTACGCAAAGCTCGGCGGTACTGTCAGTCATCTCGAATGGGTGAAAAATAGGGGTTGACATCTTAAGAACGACGCAGTTCGGAAACGTCCGTAGAAGGGAATGGTTTTTCTACATTTTTAAACTGATCTCGAACTAAGGATTTTTTCGAGACCACCCGGAACATTGTACGACCAGCCATTCGCTTGCATCGAAAAGCTTAAGTCAACACGACCGTGAATGAAACTATATAAATCCGGCACGGATATCATTGCTAAGGAAAACCTGATTACAATCAATGGCTGCATGAAATCGGGTTGGTTGTTCTGTGATACTATTCCATTTGATGAATTATGGCTTTTTCTGATTATGCTGATAGGCTGAACAAACGTTGTGCTTCACGGATCAAATAATTTATTAATAATAGAACTTTTGAATCCACCGCATATTTACGAAACTTTAATATTGCCTCGCTGGCTCCAGTACTCGATTTACGACTTTCCTGGGAGGAGCAAGATGGTAGGCATTGACCACAGAAATCAGTGATTTACGAAGAAATGGCATGTACAGGTAAATAATAAACCGTTGTGTAATCATTTGCAGCGTTTTTGTTCGTTCGATACGGATGCCAGGGCCAACCGTAGATTGGCCGACATTGATTGTCTCATGCTGCTGAATATTATCTTATTCAGTGGCACCCGGCTTATCGGCTACAGGTGGGGTTTCTTCAACTTTCTCCTGAAAAACCGTAGGACGCAGTAAACTATTAAAAATGTGTTTCATTTGAACTGCAAGACTGAAATAGGTCTCCATGCTCCTGATTAGCTGTGTGGGTTCCTCAGCTACCAGCCCTAGCGCTTTTTGACTAGTCGTAAATAAAACATTACTACCATAAAGGAAGGTGACAACAATGCTGAGTATAAACCGGGCTGGGACAGAATGGCGGATTTCAAGAGTAAAATTTAGGAGATGTGATTGGCCTAGGAGAGTTATCAGCTAGAATGGTTGGGTCTTTTATATGAACGGAATTACCAGTAGCGTACCAGTTTGATATAAAATTGTCATTGCGTTTATATGCTGTTTACGAGGTAAATGTGTGCTACACTTAGACGGACGTGGTTATGGAGATACAATTTTCGGTTTCAAAATCTAGCTGCACCATGATTAAAGCTGTCGAACTGATTATATTTGACAAATGGATAAGACAACGTCATAGTTTCACTGTAAGTTTTACACTATAAGTTTTACTCGAAAGTAAGTTTTATATCATAAGTATTTTGTCGAACGTTTCTCATAACATCCATTTTGTAGGTTTGCCCGGATGTTCACGCAGTACATAAATTTTATATTTGCTACCTTCTATTGCAATGAACAAGAAATTTTCAATCTATAATCTTAAAATTACAGTCAGCTTCTGTCGAACGAAAAGGTGGAATGTTCAGATATTCAATTCATGGTATAGTTAGACGCAGCGCTGGTCAACGTATGATTCCATGGGATGTTTCCATGCTTTCGTGAGCATGTTGAGCTTTTTGTATACAAAATACGCACCATCGGCTAGTAGGGGCGATATCAACGCCAAAAATATTCAAAGTTTTTAAAATTATCTTCATTTGTTGGAATCTAAGAAAATTAATTTTAATTTTGACAAAAATGTCATGGATACGCTTAAACTCAATAATAATTAAAGTTCCAGCCACGCAGCATGGCTATAAGAGCGAATTTCAAAGATATTTCCATGCTATTGTTTAAAAAGATGATATAGCGAGAAGCCATACCTACCACATTTCGTTGATTCTTCTAAATTATACCTACTTATCTAACAGTTATTTCTCCATCTATGAACATCAATCAATTTTGGTTGTGTAAATATGCGCCTCGCCGATATGAATATCAGTTCGTCCATCACAGGTTCCCCAGTGAAACTCGTTTGATTTCCCATCGCTTGTCTGTCATGCATATTCAACCTCTGTTTGAGGTATAATGAAACCCATGAAATTCAAATGCCTCTAATCCGAATACCTTCCACAACAATATAATATGTAAAACCGCCGAAGCTTAAGGAATACAAAGCTACCATGATTCTGGTCAAAGTTCCTTAATTTCCATTGATGTAACTAATTCGATAACTAATTCGACGCGAATCTATATCTTGATGGATACTTCGAAAAAACGAGATTTATTGCATCAACTTAATTGACAGGCTGTGCGTGACTTAACGACGAAACTACGCATATTTATATCGTAAAATTGTTAACTTCCGAAATCAATCTAAGGATCTTGTAGATCGCTGAGGACTGATGAGGGAGAGAATAGTATAAATGTTCGGTTGAGGCCCCGGATCAACTAGTTAATCCCAGTAATTAGGTATGGTAAATATCCTATTTACGAACTCGGCACCTATTTATGATGCCTATTTACTTACTTCGAAATACACTTTGAAACATGGTACTGCTCTAGAATACGGACCACGTAGGTGGTGGAACAGGAGCGAAGGGAGAACCAGTGAAGCGGTGGGAAGTCTGTAAATGCGGGAAGCTAAGGGATGGGCCACTTTTTGTGTCGCTTTTACTCTTGCTGTGACGATTTTCGGCAGGTAGGCAATCACAAGAGCCTTAACCTTAACCATGCTTAAACCTTTCAGAGGAAAGATTTTACTTCATGATACCGCTCATGAAACATACTATGGGCAACACAGGTAGGTGCATCAATTACTTAATGGTTTCCAGATTACCCATTTAGTTAGTCGGAATGTTCACTCTAGTATAGGTGTATTTCTCAAAGGCTTTTAACTGTATTAAAAGGATACACACTCCACTGACATACTCCGTTTATTGTTCCGTTATGGCAGCTCTGGTCGCAGGAAAAAGGAGTCAACCACATTGTAAAAGCATGCCATCGTCATTAGCTATGCCACTTTTAACCCCTCAAAGGGCTTTGGAAGACCAACTTCACTGGAGAGAATAATTCAGGAAGGGCCTATTCTTTCAGCTAATAAATGATGTGAGCGTTTAGCCTAACTGCCTAATCAGATCATTTATGCAGAACCTCCCGTTTCCCCAGGATGAAGGAATGCGGAAGAGGTTCTGGATTAGGTGACACTTCACCATTCTTCAAAAGAAATAATATCATGGAAAAACCAACTCGATTTCACAGCCATGCGTGGTTATAATCGGTGTTCCCTAGCTACGATATCTGGGCTGGATGTATACCGTTTCATTCACGATCGTGTTGACGAAGCTGTTTGGTGCAAACCTTAGAGCCTTACTTTGAAGGAACGGCGGGACGTACAATGCTTACGCTATAGAAGAACGGCTGGACACGCCCACGAGGTACCTACTCAATTTGAGGGGGATGGTTTCCAGATTTCCTAGATAATCGGTATTCCAAGATAGAATTATATAGGTACCTTGGTAACCCCAACCACCTTCACAAGACAATTAAAATTGATGCTTGGGAAAGGAGCATACCATTTAGCATGTAATCCAACTTGATTTTTTTCAAAAACATTTCTGGATCCGCCACAGACTTCCGCTGCGGGTGGAGAGGTTGGACGGATTAGCTTAAATACAAATCTCAGTTGATATAACCCAACATGGACCGAAGCGCGGCTCATAATCAGCAACATTTCATTTTACGCTTCTATTTCATCGTATAATTGATGACCCAGTCGTGGATTGCCCTTCTCCCTTCGCTACCTGACAATCTATATGTAAATTCAGCTTGGCATCAACGCGCCGAAACACTATGAACTAATTACCTTACATAATGATATCTCATAATCCAGTTATTATGTCGGCAGTAAAACCCCAACATCCCAGAAATCGCCCGCTTTTGGCATTAGAGGCCCCCAGATGTATTGAAAAAAAAAGAGAAAAAACCCGCTGGCGACAAATCTACGAAACTGTTTCAGGTGATTGTTGCCTTTTTGGAATGGGTGCCACTATCAATAAACGACGACTCTCATAGGATAATCGATCTGAACTAGAGCTACCACCGCGCCCTATGGGCTTAGCGGAAATGCAAATAAATATATATAGTTCCGGAGGATCCTTATTACATCCATATCTCTTACAAACATTACAGACTACTATTACTAGCTGGACTACCCGTGCGTTGCACTGCTTAGCACTTGGATAATAAATATGGGAATTTAGGTAGGTAGGTAGAGGTACCTATTGGTTATTTGTTTATTTGTAGCACGAAAAAGTTTGTCTCCTCTCAATGGATGACAAGCATTACATAATGATTCGTTATTTTCCTGTAAGGTTATTTTTATCACGTTGTGCAATCGTAGATTCTCATATAAAATGCCGTTCATAGTAGGTACATCCCCATGAAAATTAAATTAATCTGAGTGTGAGAATTTCGTAAGCCACCCCTTGTTCTTCCAGTGCCACAACAAGTTTTACCTTACAAATACTTGGGTACCGTCGTTTACAACTTTACAACTTGTGAATTGAGAATACTGTCTTCTTCATAATGGTTGGGATTTGGACCCGTATAAAGTTAGATGGGGGTGCGGGCTTAGTTTTATCTTGCCAAAGAGTACGGAGAACAGCTTCCTTTCTCAAAATATCTGCTTGGTGCGATGTTTGAACGTTTATTTCTATATCCTCATCGAGTATTATTAGTAGTTTCATAATTTATTTACTAAAATGAGGTCACCTAAGGTTCCTCCCTGCGCCACCTAATTGGCATCACAGTATGCTTCATTACAATAATTTTAAATTATAATACTGTACCTACGTTAAGAAGGGCTCGCTCTGCTTTATCTTTACTTCTCTTGTCCTTCCCGCGAAACTAAGACCTTTATTTTGGATGTGTGAACAATTTTACGTACTACTTTATCTTGATAAAACAACCGCGTAAATTCCAATGATAGGCTCGAATGATATTAGATAACAAAGAACCACTCATTAGACTCGGAAGCTACTACAAACATGGCACTCTTATCGGAAACGTCACCTATCAAAACCCAAAATAACCATCTTTCATCAAATGAAATTATATCACAGAAAAACAAGCTGTTCGCTGGGGGAAACAGAGATCTACGCAGAAGGGGATCTACACAGGAATATTTAATAAACCATTGAGTAACTAACTTGCAGCGTTTTTCTCATTGGTATTCGAGCTATCGATAACCGACTTTTAGTAATTTCCGGTGGCTCCTATCCACCCTCCCTAAAACCCTCTGTTTGGCTATCCAACTAGAACTCGACACAAATTAATATCAAACCAAACGTTTTGAGCGAGTGGGTCGAATGTAGCAGGTGCCGACTGAGAAATGGCGAGTACGAAGGCGAGAGTGTACAAGTGGTATGGGCGTAGGGGATGGTGAAGAGCCCTTTAATTAATAAAGTGAGCGTGTAATTTTCTACCTCCGCCCTCCAATGTGTGCGCACATGTGCGACGGCAAATGCGTACGTTCAGGACGGTTAATGGTCGGAAGGGTGTGAGAGCCACCGGCGATGATTCCGGAAAATTGTTAAACACCAGCTACGAAAATTTTCGAAAGTTCCGCGTGTATCGAGAACTCGGAAGCATGCTCACAATAAGAAATTCGGCAGGTCCGGATAGAATTTACTTCATGTTACTTGACCTGCAGCATTTCCATTACAGAGATACCTTACCTACGCACTCCGATTTTTGGCCTCCATGCTAAACACCTTCAATGTTCTCAATGGGTACGGAAGGAAGGCCTCAAAATCTGAAGAAATTTGGTTTGAACTGAGACGAGAAAGAATTGAATAACTAACTGATTTTTTGTGAAATTATTTTTCCCTACGCTTTTTAGTATTGAGTATCACGAACCACATCAACCCTTCGCAACACGTCTACACACACACACGTATTTTTTGGGTACATAACAGTTAAAGGAGAAGAAACCGTACTCTGCAAAGAAATCTTTACTATAAAACTAAGTGTTTATTTATTTATTCCACGGGCGAGCCCTACTACATGCGTATCAGCACGAGTGTGCGTATGTTACCTCACTACGTCTGAATTGCTTGAAAATTTTTAATGAGGGTGGTCTCAACGTGATCAGCGAGTTCCTGAGACGGACATAGGCTATGGTAAAACCGCCAAAACGTCCTCTCACGACGTGAACGGGGCTTTCCTTCGCGACCCGATTGTTTGGTTTCCACGAACCACCGAGTAACTATTTGTTGTACGGTTGCCGAAATGTTTTTGAAACATCATTGTTCCCTAGCCATTTTCGAAAAATAGTTCAGCTAGAGCTAGGACCAACAAAACGAAAATACCAATCAGAAGTGTGATTCGTCGGCCGTCGAATACCATCACCTGGCCGTAGGTGGGTATACATGCTAGTATTTTATGTAATAAATAAACCGTTATTTCTTCCGACCGGCAAAAAACATGCTGGGCTTTACGCTCGACTGCTCTGCCGCGGAGTCGCGGACGTGATCGGTTGTCCACTCAGGAGGATCAAATTTTTATCCAATGGTTTCCCTCATTGGTACACCAACCGCGGTTGGGGTTGATTGCGTTGGGATTCGAACTGAAGCCGACGCAACAGACCGAAATCTTCAATAATGAACCTTCGGAATCGAACATGAAAAAAAAAGAAAAAAAAATTCCCCCCCCCCCCCCACCACACAAAATTTAATGGTTTACGTTTCAGAACGCCGTAGCTCGAAAACTTTCAATAGAAGGGTATGGTTTTTTTAAAGTTTTTCAATTGATGTTGAACTAAAGAATTTTTTGTGACCACCCGGAGCATTGTATGACCAGCCTTTCTTTTGCACGGAAAAGCTTCGTCAACATGATCGCGAATCAAACGTATAAATCCGGCCCAGATATCATCGCTAGGGAGTACCTGATTATAATCACGGATGGTTGTAAGAAATCGTGTTGGTTGTTCAGTGATATTATTTCATTTGAGAAATCATGGCTCATTTGGATTTTGTTGATATGTACATCTGCAACTTGAACCAACGTTTAAGTATTGTTGGGTAAATTATTACTCAACGGTTTATTATTTACCTTATGCTTAATGAATAACTACAGATAATTCATGACTAAATTATTGAATCCCACGCATTTGTATGAAAATTTAATTCCCGGGCCGGCTCTAGTAGGTACTCCATTTAGGGCTTTCCTGGATGGAGCTCGGGGGTAATGACCACAGAAAACAGTAATCCAAGCAGAAGAGGCATCTATACAGGTAAATAATAAACCGTTGTGTAATGATTTGCAGCGTTTTTTGTACACGGGCAGATGCCCAGTTTACAAGAGAAAAAAACAGAATAAAATCGCTCCAAATTATTATGCAACGGTTTATTATTATTTACTGTATAGATGTCCCTTCCGCGTAGATCACTGTTTTCTATGGTCAATACCTACCCGCGAGCTCCCCCAAGGAAAGCCCTAAATCGAGTATTGGAGCCGGCCAGGGAATTACAGTTTCATAAAAACGCCCAGGATTCAATAATGCAATCATTAATTTATTATTTGTTGTTATTCATGAAGCATAACCTATCGACAAAATCCAAAAAACCATCATTCGTCAAACGAAACGTTATCACCATCAGCACGACTTATAACAGCCATCGTGATTATAATCGGGTGTTCCCTAGTAATGATATATCTAGGCCAGACTTATATAGTTTCATTCACGATCACGTTGACGAAGCTTTTTGGTGCAAACGAACCGCTGGTCGAACAATGCTCCGGGTGGTCTCAAAACATTCTTTAGTTTGAGATCACTTTAAAAACGTAAAAAAACCGTACTCTACTGTTGAAAGTTCTCGAGCTACGTACGGCGTTCTGAAAATTGCAACCCTATATTTCACTCCTTAGAGATGCCTGACAGTAACGCCGAGCTTCGCGGACCAACTAGACCCCAAATGAGACCTACAAATAGAATTTCATTAATTTTGGTTCATGACAACTAAGAAAAGTGCGAAGTACGGCGTACGGCGGACGGACAGAATTTTTTTAATTCCATTTTCGGATTCTACATACCTTGAAACGGAAACCATCAAATTTTGAAGAAGGGGGGGGGGGGGTCGAAATTTTTTTTCCCCCCATGCTCGATTCCAAAGGTTCATCATTGAAAATAATAAACCAAAAGGTAGGTAATGAATAGAAGACAAAAAATTCGAACAAAAAAGCAAAATTAGAAAACAACATAATAGAAAATATAATAAAAATGAATCTAAACAAGATGATAATAAAAGTCGAGGTGGTGCACAGTTGAAACCTGATCATCTGAGAGGACTCAGTGCTGTCAGCACCTTTCGACGGAAGGAAGAAAGGCAGGACCCAACCAGGTCCACATCCAATTGGCTCAAATCTCTCTGCATTCAAGTCATTGGTGAATTAAGCAAACAGTTAGTCGTAGAAGCCTGCGTGTAGAATGTGAGTATATTATAACGGGTTGGATTGAGTGGAACGTAGAAACTAAGAACTTGGAGCAGGTGAGGGGCGTCGATCATAATTACGGACCTGCTTATACAGGACACACTACTTTCATATGATTGGAATTATAGTAGCGTTTGTGTAGGCGTGCGCGAAACAAACATCTACTTACACTCAAATTTAAACGATTCCCCTAAAATTAAGGTTCACGCACCGCTGGGAGTTCTCCTCAAAGAAGACCAGGTGATTAGATCCATTTCTGTCGCACTGCCAGAAATCACACTGGTTATGGGAATTATAGTAGCGGAAGCGCATGCGCAAACAACGGAAAACTTATAACGACCAAATCATTGGTTATATTCAGGACTCGACGGTGGGTGTACAAGCGGTTGGCTTCTTTGTAGCATTCATGGATGGATGGATAAAAACTGATCATCTGGCCATCAAAAATGGTTGGTCATCAAAAAATATTATTGTGATGAATTTAAATTTATCATCACGGTGGCGTGAAGGAGTGAATAGATGAGAGCGAGGGAATTTCACCTAGGCGGCGGTAATCCACCGATGTAGGTGAGAGGAAGGAAATTCACCCAGGCGGCGGTAATCCACCGATGTGAGTGAAGGAAGGAATCTCGTCTAGGCGGCGGTAATCCACCGATGTAGGCGAGAGGAGGGAAATTCACCCAGGCGGCGGTAATCCACCGATGTGGGTGAAGGAAGGAAGGTGCTTGTCTAGGCGGCGGATATCCACCGATGTAGACAAGAGGAGAAGGTAGGAGGTGAATTCCCAGAGCGGCGGATACCACCAGGCATCTGGGAGGAGGAAGGTAGAGAGAGAAGAGAGAGCTGGTTAGAGGAAGTGTCGAATGAAGCTAAAGCTCCAGGATCCGGGATTATATAGGACTTGGAGTCCTCTCCCTCCAGCTCCCTGCTGGGAGCTGGTAGTGGGGCACCAGGTTGTGTCCCCCGGATTCTGTCGCCTGTCTCCCCACTCAGATGTTTATTGACGGAAGGTAATTTTTACATCGGAATATTGGTGAGAGCTTTAAGGTTGTAGTGGAGTGTTCCCGGGAGGGACTCACGACAGAGGTCCCCCCAGTTCGAACCAATGATTGAGGTAGCTGAAGGCTCAAGTTTGACAGTGGCTGAGGGCTGCGGAAACAAAAAGGGGAGCTGAAGGCGCAAGGATACAGGAGCTGAAGGCTGAAACAAACAATTGTAGTGCTGAAGGCAGAAGAGTGACCGGTGGCGTCTTAAATCTAGGGTGATATACAAGTAGTAGAATAAGGAGGCATAAGTTGACATAAGTAGACATAAGTAGGGCTAAGTAGACAAAAGTAGACATAAGGAGACATAAGTAGATAAGTAGATGTAAGTAGATGTAAGTAGATGTAAGTAGATGTAAGACATAAGTAGATGTAAGACATAAGTAGATGTAAGTAGATGTAAGTAGACGAAATTTGATGATGGGAAACATATGTACAAGGAGGGTGTGATGAAAAATTTGATGAAGTGACAATATTTACAAAGGTGATGAGTTTGATGATGATGGTAACAGGAGTGACAGCTAGATATTTACAGGTGCAAGGTATTTACAAGTAGTATTTACAGGTATGTACAGGTATTTACAGGAACGGTTTCAGGGGAGACAAAATTGAGCGGGGTTGCGAGATCCGCCGTTCCCTGGGTGTGGATAGTGTGCAGTGTAATGTGGTGGGTGTGTAATGAAGGTGAGGTGATGGGGTGAGAGAGGCGACTCCCTCTAACAGTCTTCACGTTAGTGAAGACTGACAGAGGGGCCCCTTCACTGCCGGGGCGGTGGTGAAGGGGAAGAGCCGGTGGGAGCCGGTACCCGGGACGTCGCGGAGGTGGGTGGCGACGTTGGGGTCCGGTGGGCGAAATGGAGGTGATGTGTGGCGTTTGTGGTGTAGGGGTGGTCGGGTGAGTGGTGTGGGGCGAAGTGTCTGGGAGGACGGGGGCTGGTTTACATCGGGCGAGGGGTACAGTGTGGGGCTTCCCGTCAATTAACAGGGTAGCCGTGGTGTTTGTGGAGCGGATGACGTGGAAGGGCCCGGCGTAGAGAGGTTGAAATGTTTTGTGGATGCCGGGCTCCTTCAAGTACATGTGTGTGGCTGTGTAAAAACGTGTGGGATAGGTGGTGTCGTTGTGTGGTGTCGTGGTGTGGAGTGGTTCCCTGTTAATTGACGGGGTGGGGTGTGGGGTGAAGATGTCGGCTGGCAAACGTAAAGGGTCTCGAAAAGCGTGTTGTGCGGGACTTGTGTTGTCTGAAGGACGGGCGGAAGTGCGGAGGCTAAGTAAAACGTAGGGGAGGGTTTTGGTCCATGAGGGGGAAGTGGTTGATGTGGAGATGGCTTGCTTGAGGACCGAGTGCCACCGCTCTATTTTCCCGTTGGATTGAGGGTGATAAGGAGTGGTGCGGATTTTCTGAATCCCGAGGGAACGGAGCAGGTCGGCAAAGTGGGCTGATTCAAATTGCCTCTCCTGATCGACCGTGAGTGTCCGCACCCAAGAACCCAGGTACGTATATCCGTGTTCATATGGGGCCAGAAGTACCGCGTCTTGATGAGGTCCCGGCTCGCCCGAATGCCGGGATGATGGAGGGAGTGGTAATGTAGGAACAACTGCCTCCTCAGCTCCGGCGGGACGTACGGGCGCGGTGTGTCGGCTGATACGTCGCACCAGAGATCGAGGGGAGGCAGTTGCTCCAATTTGGAGGCGGAGATGAGATTGGAAAGTGCGGGATCGGAGGTAGGAGTTTGGTGGGTTTTGAGGGTTTGCGGGGAAGGGAAGGGCAGTAACTCCGCCACCGGCGCAGGGGTGGGGCGGGAGAGCGCGTCGGCGACGCAGTTGTCGGCCCCCGGCAAATAACGAATATCGGACGTGAATTGTCCGATAAATTCGAGTTGCCGGAGGCGACGGGGGGAGGCTGATTTTCGGTTTTGGAGGAGGGCGTGGGTGAGGGGCTTGTGGTCGGTTATGACAGAGAACTGCCTGCCCTCCACGAAGTCACGGAAGTGTTTGATGGCTTCGTGGATGGCGAGGAGTTCTCTGTCAAAGGTGGAGTAATTTTTTTGTGTGGGGGACAGAGTTTTGGAGAAAAAGCCGAGAGGTTGGGGGGTGGCGCCGGTGTGTTGGTGGAGCACTGCCCCGATGGCCCAGTCGGACGCATCTGTGGTGATGGAGAGGGGGGCATGGGGATCGGGATGGGCCAATAGAGCGGCGTCAACTAGGTCCTGTTTGCATTGTTGGAAGGCGGTTGTGAGGGCGGGGGTCCAGGAAATGGGGCGTTTATCGTTTTTCTTTGCCGGTTGTGGGATAGCGTGTATGAGTGGTTGTTGGTGTTGTGCTGCGTGTTTGATGTGTCTACGGTAAAAGTTCAACATACCCAGGAAACGGCGGAGTTCTGAGACAGTGTTGGGTCGTGGGAAATCGGTGAGGGTGTGAACTTTGTCCGGTAGGGGTTTTATTCCTTCGGACGAAACCTGGTGGCCGAGGCAGCGGACGGAGGGCTGGGCGAGGACGCACTTCGGAGTGTTAATGGTGAGGCCTTCGGCGGCGAAGATGTCAAGTACTTGTGTCAGGTGTGCGAGGTGTTCGGTTGGGTCTCGGGAAGCGATCAGTACGTCGTCCAAAAAACAGAAGACGAAGGGTAGGCCTCGTAGTATGTTGTCCATGTAACGCTGCCATGTTTGGGCAGCGTTACGGAGGCCGAAACCCATTTTGATATACTCGAACAGGCCGAAAGGGGTGATGATAGCTGTTTTAGGAACGTCAGGGGGGTAGATGTGAATGTGATGGAAGGCACGGGAGATGTCGAGCGTAGAAAAGATGGTTGTGTTGTGCAGGTGGGAAGAGAAATCCCTGAGATGTGGGACGTTGTAAAGGTCTGGGGTTGTACGGGCATTGAGGCGGCGGTAGTCGCCGCATGGGCGGATATCCCCGTTAGGCTTCTGCACAATATGTAGTGGAGAAGCCCACGGGGATTTGGAGGGACGGATAATGCCGTCTTTGATGAGGAGATCAAAATGTTTGCGGGCCTGTGAGAGTTGGAGGGGGTGGAGGCGTCGTGCTTTCGCGGATATTGGGGGGCCAGAGGTTTCTATGAAGTGCTGGGTCTGTGAGATGTGGGCTGAGGGGCGGCGCTGGGGTTTGTAGTTGAGGAGGAGTTGTTCAAACTGGGACGGGGGCCGATCCACCGCATGAATGAACCCGGGGATGGGTTTCTGGGTGGAGGGGTTGAGCAGGCGCGCGTTACGGACGTCTACCTGGAGGCCGAAATATGCGAGGAAATCGGCCCCCAGGATAGCTTTCTCCACGTCCGCCACGGTAAATTCCCACTCGTACGCGAGCCCGCTCATATGAATTGATGAGCGGTACGTCCCGTACGAGGGGATGGTAGTACCGTTGGCGGCGTAGAGGAGTTGCCGGTAACAACGCGCCTGTCGCCGGAGAATATTATTGGGGAAGATAGAGAGCGCCGCCCCTGTGTCGACGAGGAAGGGGACGTGCGTCTTTGAACATTTCAGGAACAGGCGTTGATGAGCTGGGGCGGAGTGAGGTAAAATTGGCGAGGTGTTGGTGTCCGTCGGAGGGGGGGGGCTTGGTTCGTCCGAGGCGATGGGCGGGTGCGATGGCGGTGATTGGTCCCCCGCGAAGGAGACGCGGGGTGATTTTTTGCTGTTCCGGGGAGGGGGAACGGTAGTGGCGGCGCGAGTGGCGGCCGGAGGGGTGGTCGTCTTGGGGGCGGGGTTGGAGGGGCCGTTCCGTGGTGGGGGAACGGTAGCGGCGGCGCTAGTGGCGGCCGGAGGGTTGGCTGCCCTGGAGGCGGGCTTGGAGGGGCCGTTCCGGGGTGGGGGAACGGTAGCGGCGGCGCTGGTGGCGGCCGGAGGGTTGGCTGCCCTGGAGGCGGGCTTGGAGGGGCCGTTCCGGGGTGGGGGAACGGGAGTGGCGGCGCTAGTGGCGGCCGGAAGGTTGGCAGCCCTGGAGGCGGGCTTGGGGGGGTTGACTCGGGGTGGGGGAGCAGTTGATGGAGAGGTGGGGTGTTCAGCGGCGCCGTCAGATGCGGCCGGGAGGTTGGCAGCCGTGGCGGCGGCGTAGGAGGGGTAGCGAGGCGAGGTGGAGGTGGTGTGAATGCGGGCGGGGAGGGGTTGGTGGTGGTCCCCCCCGTGTTGGCGAGGAGGGGGGCCCGCCGGATTTACCGGCGGGCGTCCGCGTTTCCCTGCTTGGAGGAGTAGGAGCAGGGGGGCTGGCATTTGCGGGCCTCCCCACCGAAGTTCACATGGTAGAAACATCGGTGGGGGGGGTCCGCCGGGAGGTAGGTCCTGGTGGGGCGCGTGGAGTTGGAGTGGGGCGCCGTTTTCGGGGACCTCCCCCTCTGTTGCTGGGCGGGGGAGACGGTGCGGCGGTCGGCCGAGCGCTGGCGTCGGTGGTCGGAGGAGGGGGTCGGCCGGCGATCGACGGAGAGGGAGCGGCGCCGGTGGAGGGAGGGGGGCCGGCGGCGCTCTTCAGACGGCGATCGGTCCCTGCGTGGGGTGGGGAAGCGGGGTGCGGCGACCTCCGTGACGCTGGCGGCCGCGGCGAGGTCGTAGACCGTGTCGGCCAGACGGAGAAGCGGCTCGTCCGGTCCGTCGAGGTGGCTGGCGAGCGCCATCTGGATGGGGTGGGGGAGGGCTCGCAGCCAGAACGTCCGAGCGATGTCGGCCGTCACGACGTCGTGTAGCTGATGACGTAGGCGACGGTACAGGTGGGAGGGTTTCAAATCGCCGAGATGTTGGGGCTGGGACAGCGCTGCGACACGTGCGATTTTGGAGGGCTGGTATAAGTTGATGAGGCGGCTGCGGAGGTCGTCGTAGGCGGCCGTGGCGTCGGGGGAGATGTCAGATGTCTGCAGGAGGATCTCATATGGTAACAGGGAGATGATGCGGGAGTAGCGGGTACGCTGGCTGCGGATGTTGGCGGCAGAAAACGCAGCGTCGACCTGGAAGAACCAGAGTGCGGGGTCGTGCGTGTAGAAGGGGGGTAGCGACAGCGGAAACGACGCAGAGGCCGTCGTGACGTCGGCGGCGGCGTGTGCGGCAGCTGCAGCGGCGGCGGCAGCGGCGGCGGCGGATGCGGTGGAGCCGGGTGGTGAGAGGCTGGTGAAGGGGTTGTCGGTTGCGTCAGATGTCGCAGCGGTCGGCGGCTGCAGCAGGGACGGCCGGAGGAGCGGCGGTGACGGCGAGTTCGGGTCCATAGTTGAGGCGTCTGGAAACAAAATTCAAATTGGTTGAGGTTTTGAATTTTTAAAATTCGCAATTTGCGGCAGCGGAGGTGGTTGCAGCGGAGCGTTGAGAGTTGTGTGAGCGGATGCGGGTGGGCCAAAATTGCGAAGTTAAACTGATTATTTTAAATGTGAATTTAAAATGCGGGACACCGAACTAGACTGGGGCGACACATGAGGTGGTAAGAAGGGAGGAAGGGTAGAAGGTTGGATGAACGTCGGGTTCACCACTGTGATGAATTTAAATTTATCATCACGGTGGCGTGAAGGAGTGAATAGATGAGAGCGAGGGAATTTCACCTAGGCGGCGGTAATCCACCGATGTAGGTGAGAGGAAGGAAATTCACCCAGGCGGCGGTAATCCACCGATGTGAGTGAAGGAAGGAATCTCGTCTAGGCGGCGGTAATCCACCGATGTAGGCGAGAGGAGGGAAATTCACCCAGGCGGCGGTAATCCACCGATGTGGGTGAAGGAAGGAAGGTGCTTGTCTAGGCGGCGGATATCCACCGATGTAGACAAGAGGAGAAGGTAGGAGGTGAATTCCCAGAGCGGCGGATACCACCAGGCATCTGGGAGGAGGAAGGTAGAGAGAGAAGAGAGAGCTGGTTAGAGGAAGTGTCGAATGAAGCTAAAGCTCCAGGATCCGGGATTATATAGGACTTGGAGTCCTCTCCCTCCAGCTCCCTGCTGGGAGCTGGTAGTGGGGCACCAGGTTGTGTCCCCCGGATTCTGTCGCCTGTCTCCCCACTCAGATGTTTATTGACGGAAGGTAATTTTTACATCGGAATATTGGTGAGAGCTTTAAGGTTGTAGTGGAGTGTTCCCGGGAGGGACTCACGACAATTATTCCCCTTGAATCTGAGACAGAAAAATGTAATTTTTACGAATTACAAAATGCTATAGGGTACTGGAAATCTAACTCCAAGTGTTGAACAGAATTCCAATTTGTTTGATAATGTTCAAATTTTAAGAAATGATAGAACCATGCTTCAACGATCTTCTATTTGAACTTTGTGATTTCCTGGATTCTTCATGTTGATGGTCGATGTAAGTTACTCGTACTTGTTAATAATTATTCATATCCCTATTATTAACTATTATTATTTGTCCTCGAACGTTTTTGATTCTCCTTTGGCTTGCAAGTTACATTGAGATGGTAGGTGGGTACAGTTCATCAGATGTTGAAGGATGCGTGGGCGTAGGTAACTTGGTTATTTGAGAGTTAGGTATGAAGATATATGGTTTTTTTATTAATGTAAATCAATATAAATTAATATAAATAACTACTGAAAATTGCAACAATGATTCTATTACGAAGCTAGGTGAAAATGCAAAGATACTATAAACTATAACTACCCACTGAATATTACACCTACAAGGTAAGATGAAATCATTGAGTAGTAAGGATAATGAAGCACAACAGATCGAGAAAAGAAGGGGCAATAAATGAAAAGGAAGGCCATATAAAATTCAGTGTAAAGAAAAAGGGAAATTAATTACCTACACTGCAGACGAATTAACAATTTGAAGATCAGAAACAAACATGGACACGCAGCTAACGACGGCTTGGTTCAAGAAAGAACAAAAGAAAGGAGAAGAAGAACCCGGCCGTTTGTACACCCAACGTCGAGAATAGTCAGGCAATTAAACATTTTCTGGTGCAATTTGACTGATTCGATGGGATTTTCATTAACTGTGCAGGTTGGGACATAGTTGAGACCGGAATGACAGTAATATCTGCGTAAGCGCAAACAGCAATAACTTCACAACGGTTCTATTCAACCGGTTCTAATGAAATACCCGGGGATCATGCAGGATGTCTCCCTGATGGTCCTCTAAGAATTCCACAGTACGGTACGGTTGTAACACATTGCTAACATGAAATCCTAGCAACGCCTTCATCCCCAGCTGTTACCGACAGATTTTGACGAAATTTTCAAGGGTCATTTAATTAAAAGTTTCGACATCCCACTGAATACTATTTGCATAGGAGAAATTGCGTGAAAAATAATATTTACGCATACATCAAATCGATCTAATTACCCAAATGCCGGCGATTTGCTAAAATGTTCAACTTTTGACTCTGCCCGTTTTGCAGGGCCGGATTTCGGGTCTGTGGACCTTTAGGCTCAACCTGTGCGGGTCGATTGGTGCGTGGGGGAGCACCGTCCAGGTCCATGGTGGTCCGTGAAGAGGATTTTTGAAAACATTAACCCTGAAATCATCGTTTTGAAGGACTTACCTATTTGTTTAAAATCCTTAGGATAACATATAAATTTGTTGTAAATAATATACGAATCATAAAAACCACTTACGTAACATAAAAATTCCTTATGAATTTGAAATAGCTTTATTAATTTGCTAATAAAATGCTTTTCAAGTAATATTATTTATGACCGTAAACTTTCCACAGTATTAAATCTAAAGGGTTATTTCCGCTTGTGTAAGAAGTAATATATTATCATACCTTCCGGAGGAGTCCGTCGTCACTAGCTGGTTGAGTACTGGAGGCGAGCGCTTTCGATATAAGGATATCATTCTCGTAAGGGTATTCTCTCGACGGCCTGATGATGATTTCCTTACATCGAAAGCGCTCGCCTCCAGTACTCAACCATCTAGTGACGACGGACTCCTCCGTAAGGTATGATAATATTTCCACAATATGGTAGGTCGAGTAACCTTTCACAACCTGGTTCAGGAATCCCATAAATACAGTGTACGGGTTACAGGGCAAAAAGCTTGAGAAAATTCTTGAGGGAAAACCACAAAGACGTGCTCAAAATGGGGAGCGGCCCCATCCTTCACTCCCGTCTGTGGTCCTTTTGTTGCCCTTGCGGTGCACCAAACTCGTTACCATCTCCTCCCCGTTAGCTCGGGACACATCGAACAAAGCTTAGCCCGGTTCTCTGAATGAATGCGGGAATTACAAGTTCTCACATGCCATGAACAATAACTTGCCACAATAACTCCCAACACCGAGTTTCCACCGCCTCGGCGGTGATACGCCGAGCTTTAGATTGGCTTGGCATTAGAATCTCGTAAGTGTAGGGTTGTGATACACGACAGGAAAAGACATCAACCTGGAGCTGTAAGTAATAAGGACATCGGCTGATGAGACTAAGAAATATCGCCATTCGTTCGCACCCCATAAGTCATTTTATGCTGACTACTATTAATCATTGACTACCGAAAATTAAGTGAAACCGTAATAAATCATGGCAATAGTTTGTACTATTTAGGAGGGTTTGATTATATATGCCTATCAAAATAACACTGAATTTTAAATTAGATAATTCCAAATTGTATGGACTTTAAACATAAAACTTCCAGACTTTAAACACAAAAGTTAGTGTTTGTATAGAAATTTGTTGGTTCACCCACAAGATAATATGTGGAAAAATTACTTCCACTACTGCCTATTCATATAATATATTATTTTAACTGTCTACTCCAATCTGTCAAACTCGAGCGAAATCGGACGAGGCATCGATGAAAAGTTGGGTGCTCAAAAAGGATTTTAGTACGTGCAATGTGTATGCGCAGATCTTCGGTTGTCACGATTACAAAGAGTATTATGCGGACAGGTTGCATGAGCAACCTGGAAGAAAAATGAGAAAAAAAAGACCTGCAAGTTATTACACAACCGCTTATTATTTACCTGTGCAGAAGCCCCTTCTGCGTAGATCACTGTTTTCTATGGTCAATACCTACCACCGAGCTCCCCTCAGGAAAGCCCTGTATCCAGTTCTGAAGCCGGCCCAGGAAATTAAAGTTCTATAAAAATTCGCAGAATTCAATAATTCAATAACTAATTTTATTTGTGTATTCACGAAGCATAACGCTTGTTCAAGTTACAAAAGTACCTATCGAGAAACTCTTCACTCTTCAAATGAAATAATATCACAGAACAACCAACTCGACCTCATCCATCCATCCGTGATTATAATCAGGGTTTCCCTAGCAATGATATACTTATATGGGCCGGATTTATATACCGTTTCATTCACGGTATGTCGATGAAGCTTTTCGATGCAAACGAACGGCTGGTCGTACAGTGCTCCGGGGGTCTCAAGAAATTCATTAGCTTGAGGTCAATTAAAAAACGAAAGAAAAACCATAAAATTCTATCGAAAGTTTTCGACCTACGGCGTTCTGAAAATTCCAACCCCTATTTTTCGCCCCCTTAGAGATGACTGACAGTAACGCCGAGCTTCGCGGACCAATCAGACCCCAAATGGGACCTACAAACCAAATTTCATTAATTTTGGTTCATGGTAGCTAAGAAAAGTGCGAAGTACGGTGGACGGCGGACGGTGTACGGCGGACGGACAGAAATGTTTTTAATAACATTTTCGGATCCTACATACCTTGAAATGGAAGCCATCGAATGTTGTTTTGTTTTGTGTGTGTGTGTGTGTGTGTGTGTGTGTGTGTGTGTGTGTGTGTGTGTGTGTGTGTGTGTGTGTGTGTGTGTGTGTGTGTGTGTGTGTGTGTGTGTGTGTGTGTGTGTGTGTGTGTGTGTGTGTGTGTGTGTGTGTGTGTGTGTGTGTGTGTGTGTGTGTGTGTGTGTGTGTGTAGATGGGGGGGGGGGAGGGGGGGGCTTAAATTATTATTTTTTTCCTTCTCACGCTCGATCCCAAAGGTTCATTAGGTATTGAAAAGTACGTACCTATAAACACAATCCAAACTAACCATTTTTCTTCAGATGAAATGAATATCACGAAACAACTAACTCAACTTCATAAAGCCATGCGTGATTGTAATCAGCTGAATGATATCTGGGCTGGAACCTTATTATTCACACTCAGGTTGACGAATCCTTTCTGTTCGAACTTTAACGCCTTACTTTGAACGAATGGCTGGCCGTTCAGAATCGATTTAAAAACGCCATTTAAACCACGGGTACCCGTCTATTTTGGAAGTTTCCGAGCTAAGACGTTTTGTAAATTTGAACCCGTTTTCATCCGTTATAGAGATGACTGGCAGTAACGCCGAACTTCGTGGACAAAGTAGACCCTAAGTAGACTAACTATATTTCATTAATTCTGGTTAATTGTAACTAAGGAAAGTGCCAGGTGCGGCCGGCATACGGTGGACGGACAGCAGTTTCCCCCCCATTTTTGGAATAACAAATGTGTCTAATAAGAATGTACGTAGGTAACATTAATTTTGAGGGTAGGATTAACTTTTTTATGCTCGATTCGAAAGGATAATTATTGAAAATAATGATCTAAAATGGACTTTTTAGAACAGCAGCATAACAGAAGAGCGCTCAACGGTAAAATACTAAGAAAATTACTGTTCACTACTTTATTCATATCTTTTGGGGATTGGAATACTCATCTTTCCGAAGGGATAATTTATTCCCGGCATTAAAAATTAAAGAGTCAACAAATTAATTAGGTAGGTACTGTAAAGATTGATGGTTCCTACTGTTTCCTTACACTGCCTTCGTATCGCAATTTGACTAAGTTAGATCATGTTCAAAATTTGTTTCAATCACTTCGCTCAAGGCTACTAGCAATCTCATCGCTCTGGACGAGGGTGTCGGGTCTCGAACCTGCCAACAGCGAGAGCGGTAACTCGCAATGCTATAGACCAGCAGTTCCCAAGCAGGGGTGCGCGAAAAAAGTCTGTACTGCTGGAAATATTATTTTTAAAAAAACTCCGATTTCCGCATTACGATTTTGTTTGTTTGTTTGCATAAGTGTGATTTTGGTTTATTATTTTCAATAATGAACCATTGGAATCGAGCATGAAACAAAAAATTCTTACCCCCCCCCCCCCCCCCCCACAAAATTTGATGTTTTACGTTTCAAGGTATGTATAATCCAAAACTGCAATAAAAATATTTCTGTCTGTCCGCCGTACGCCGTACGGGCCACTTTTCTTAGTTACCATGAAACAAAATGATGAAATTCGGGTTATAGGTTCCGTTCGGGGTCTAGTTGGTCCTCGAAGCTCGACGTTACTGTCAGTCATCTCTAAGGGTTCAAAATAAAGGGTTGAAATTTCCAGAACGCCGTAGCTCGAAAACTTCCGATAGAAGGGTAGGTATGGTTTTTTTTACGGTTTTAAATTTGTGTTGAGCTAAACAATTTTTTGAGACCACCCGGAGCATCGTACGTCCAGCCGTTCGTGAGCACCAAAAAGCTTCGTCAACACGATCGTGAATCAAACGGTATAAATCCGGCCCGGATATCATCACTACGGAGCATCTGATTGTAATCAAGGATGGCTGTATGAAGTCAAGTTGTTTGTTCTGCGATATTATTTCATTTGACAATTATTGACGGACTATTGGATTTTGTTGGTAGGTACTTCTGAAACTTGAACAAACGTTGAAATATTATTGATGGGTAAATTATCACACAATGGCAAATTATTACACACCGGCAAATTATTACACAACGGTAAATTATTACACAATGGCTCATCTACCCAGAAGGGGCTGGATTTTGTTGATAGGTACTTTTGCAACTTGAACAACTGTTGAAGTATTATTGATGGGCAAATTATTACACAACGGTTCATTATTCTATCTACGTTGAAGGAGAACCTATACAGGTAAATTATTACACAACGGTTTAGGTAGGTACCTAGTAACGAGTACGGGGTTGGGTACTAACCTGCGGAGGGTCCGCGATCTACATAATATGTGTAGAATAGTACATATGTTATATTTATAGAAGGGTTATCTATACGGAGACCTGTGATCTGTAACAGGAGGGTAAAATAATAAACCGTTCCTAATAATAAAGATAATTCCTACCATGGTATTTTTTACGTCGGGAGTTCGCCAGTTGAAACTGAAGTGTTAGGAGGTACCTACGCAGAGGGAAGAAAGGCTGCCATAGACTATTTTTTCAAGATGAACTTGTATATAACGGGCAATTATCATGATTTCTGTTTGCATCTTTTTTCCTCAATAATTTATGATATGAGACGGACGATCGTAGGACTGATCGGGACCACATGCCTCCTTCATATTTTGAGAGACTTTCAAACTTTGAGATTTCAAAAATGAGGCTGCTGCCTGCGACGTTGTACTGACATGGGTCGACGCGATATAGCCGTGTCATGGATTGTGATTGGCTGGGCGGTGGTAGCAGCTGGGAGATGGCCAGTCGACGCGTTATAGCCGTGTCACGTAAACATGCGGCACCTTTGAATAGCCTTTTTCTTTTACGTGTTTTTCTCCGCTCATAAAGCAAGTTTTTCCTAAACCTTTCAACTTTTTCAATACCTAGAGGAAGATGATTATAAAATTAGTACCAAAAGTGGATACATGATAATTGCCCATTATGTTTCCAGGCAAATTGGTACAATATTGCTGTTATATATTATTTGCTGTGTTTATCCGCCGCAGCCCTGGTGTCGACTGAACCAATAATTGAAACTAAATTATCTACGTCACTTCACTTTTATTCTTGAAGAATACTAATTATTCTTAAGCATACCAAGAATAGATAATTATTCCGAGTCACAGGGCCGAGCTCCTCTTGCAGTCATCCAGATATCCATCTCCTGCCTCGTACCAGTGAATTTACGGCTAGTTGGGTTATCTCCTATAACAAAGCCCCTTTCCGCCCCTATCCACTGCTGTGTGTCGATAGCATCCTGAGATCGGAGCCCGCTGGGCCCTAAAGGGCTCCAATTGATTATAAATCGAACCTAAGCGAGATTTCTCCTCTCTCCTTCCCCTGGTTCTTAATATATTATTGGCCGCCGCAACCTCGATAAATTTACTTGTTAAGCCCTCCCGAGTATTGTGACCCGATGAGCTTCCTTACCGATGAACGTACAGGGAATCGATAAAGTCGGTTTGCCGTTCCGTATCCGCCTCAGTGATCCTACACTATCCTCATTATATTCGTCGTTCCACAAACGGTTCAAAACGACCGCTTTCGCCTTACAGCTGTTTGCGCATGTGTGTTATTCTTTTGCAATTTCATCGCCTATTCTGAAAACCGACTTCTCTTCCTCAACCGACTTCCCTTCCCTGAACTATAAATTGGGTCGTAATAAGATTCCCGCTTCGCAGCTTCAACATTTATAATTAAGATTCATCCACTCGATGTCCTCACTCACCACGCAGATACTACCGACAATATGGCTCTTTCTCGAATTTCCAATTAAGAAGGCACATAACTGTTTCGCTCTATTCATTGAAAGATCATTCCAAATGGCAACTTAATTGGAAATTACCGGTACCTACCTACACAACACAATAAAATCTGGTGTATTTACAATTTGTACTTCTGGATTTATAATTGTGCCATATTACTCTGCAAACAACTACCTATGTCGTAAAAGTTGAGAGTAATAAATTATAAGAACTAAGATTTCAAGTTTGCGCATGCTATTGCTCCCATCATTGGTTTTACTCAATTATGTTGAGTGTTTGCAGAAGTTCCAGTTGAGCTAAGTAGCAGAAGAGTCGTAATTTTATTTTCCTCGATTCATAAATCGACGAATCATAAAATATTTATAGATACGGCCCGTCCTATTTTGGACAATTGGTGAGCATTAAGTGTAGTTCAGTCTGAAGGAAGTCAGGGTCCCCATTGCTGCAGTTTTGAGACCGCATAGAACCGATTCGTGTCCAGGGGGCGTCCAGCCTCTACGGCGTCTATCAGGTTCTTGTACAAACCTGGGGCACATTCCTAAAGACTTCTCTTCACTCTGCACTCTTCAAATCCACACTCTGCACTTAGCGAACAAATTTCCGTTCCTAAATAACGCTCTTGATTTGAAGACGGAGCCTGTCCCAACTTCCTTTTTGCCATGCGCCCTACTTGTTATGCTCCAGAGGTCGAAGTCATCAGCTCCTACCGAGAATCGAACCCGGCCCGCCTGCAAGTCAGTGTAAACAACGTGAGTAGTTGATGACACTGACCACCACGTCAGTTCCGTTACACCAAGTCGGTTCCAAGACTGAATGACTGGAAGAATGAAATGCAAAGTGTAGAATTGCAGAGTTTTACCCTGTTTTGAACCCGTTCCTATTAAAGGTTATATTTCGCAAAGTGCAAGGTGAAGAACTGCGTTCCAAATGAAGACATTTTGCCAAGTCCCAAATGAATCTGCGGTAGAATGACATCCTACATTCCAAACCGGTTTTTAGGTTTTATTTCTTCGTCAAATTCACTGTCTGGTAGTGCCAATAAAAATAAGAGAATTCGATCTTTCGATGAGGTCTAAAGGTGGTCCAATTAGTGTGAGGGCAAGCATCTAAAGTAGCATCGAGGTTAGGTCCACTGAGACCATAAAAAACTCAACATTTGGGAGGAACGAAAGGTTAGGAAGCGACAGGCTGCTATTGTTAGTGGTTAAAAAGTGACTACTACCTGATTTTAATGTCCCTAATATATTTATTATAATAGAAATTTTCCGATACGTCTCATCACAGGATGATGATGAGGACACTGAACGTGAACCTTCGTCGGCCGCATTCTTAAAAGATGAACGAACGAGCCAATCGTTGCTACGCGTATGTTTTCTACAATACATCTCTGTGTTACTAAACTACATAATTCGGGAAATGGAATAGAAGTTATTGGTGATGGGAGACTGAAGAAAAAAAGACGGAAAACGGCTGAAAACTTGATGAAATCGGAAGAAAAGTATCGGAAACAACAACGATACACTGTAACAGTTATTGAAGGTTACTCCAAAACGAAGGTTACTCCAAAACTGCAGAGTGGGAGCGCCAAGTCTTTAGGAACAGGAAGTTCTCCTACTTTTCATAATTCGCAAATTGAAGAGTATGTCTATCTACAAATGAAGACTTGCAAAGTGAAAAGTTGAAGAATCTTCAGGAATGGACCCTGATTCGTCGGTTCACACTTGTCGGGGGCTCATCGAAAACGAGCCGAATATTGACCGAACCGAATGAGACCAAATAAGTGCAAAACGAGCCTTAGAAAAGATCAAATCGATTTCATACAGCCATGCGTGATTATGATCAGCTTTTCCCTGAGAATGCTATCCCTCGGCTGCGATAGTGGGTAGAGACCGGTTCATTCTCAATCATGATGCGGAAGCTTTTCGATGCAAACTTCAGGGCCTTACTGTGAAAGAACGGCTTGACGTACAATGTTCCGGGTGGTCTCAACAAATTCCCAAGTTCCAGATCTATTTAAAAACGTGTAAAAACGCTGCAAATCCCTGCACAACGGTTTATTATTCTGTACAGAATACCCTTCTGTTACAGATCACAGCTCTATGTATAGATAACCCGTCCATATTACATAATATGTACTATTCTACACATATTATGTAGATCGCAGACCCTCCGTAGGTTAGTACCTAACCCCGTACTCGTTACTAGGTACCTATCTAAATCACGAGTTAAATGTTGCTAAAATAATTCTGTCGATGACAAACAGTACCTAACTAAAATGGCAAAAAGAAACGCAAATAATGAAGTTCTGAAGGAAAATTGTTGATGTGGAGTGAAATAGATGCCCCTTCTGCGTAGATCACTGTTTTCTGTGGTCAATACCTACCCTCGTGGTCAAGTATAACGAACCGTTGTCTAATAACTTGTCCATCAATAATACTTCAACGGTTGTTCAAGTTGCAGAAGTACCGATCAACAAAATCCAGCCCCTTCTTGGTAGATGAACCATTGTGTAATAATTTACCGTTGTGTACCAATTTATCATTGTGTAATAATTTACCCATCAATAATACTTCAACGTTTGTTCAAGTTTCACAAGTACCTACCTACAAAATCCAATAGTCCATCACTTATCAAACGAAATAATATCGCAGAACACCCAACTCGACTTCATACAGCCATCCTTGATTATAATCAGATGCTCCGTAGTGATGATATCCGGGCCAGATTTATACCATTTGATTCACGATCGTGTTGACGAGGCTTTTTGTTGCACACGAACGGCTGGACGTACAATGCTCCTGGTGGTTTCAAAAAATTGTTTAGCTCAAGACAAATTTAATAACGTAAAAAAACCATACCCTTCCATCGAAAGTTTTGGAGCTACGGCGTTCTGAAAATTTCAACCCCTATTTTGAACCCCTTAGAGGTGACTGACAGTAACGTCGAGCTTCGAGGACCCACGTGACCCCGAACGGAACCTATAACCTGAATTTCATCAATTTTGTTTCATGGTAACTAAGAAAAGTGGCCCGTACGGCGGACAAACAGAAATATTTTTATTGCATTTTCGGATTGTACATACCTTGAAACGTAAACCATCAAATTTTGAGGGGGCTTAGAATTTTTCTTTTCATGCTCGATTCCAATGGTTCATTATTGAAAATAATAAACCAAAAAACGAAATAACGGCAGATGCCGTTCCCTTCTATTGAAAGTTTTCAAGCTACGGCGTTCGGGCAATGTCAGCAACTATTTTTCACCCCTTAAAGAGGCCTGATAGCAACACCCAGCTTTGCGGACCAACTAGACCCCAAATGGGACCCACCAACCAAATTTCATTAATTTTTTTTCACGTTAACTAATGAAAGTGCGAAGTACGGGTGCGGCTAGAAATTTTTTGATTCCATTGTCAGATTGTACGAACATACCATGAAACGGAAAACCAAATCTTGAGGGGATTCAAATTTTCAAATTTTTCATTTTTTTCCCACGCTCGATTCCTAAGTAAGGTTTGTTACTGAAAATAATAAACGCTGCATAGTCCTTGTCACATGGGTTTATTATTCTACTGGACATACGTACAGACGTGTTGGCTGTTCATTTATTGTTTCTTTAATGTGCAAAACATTGAAAACGATAGGTACCTCACAAGCTCATGTCCATTAAAACCTAAAAAAAACTCGGAAATCTTTACGAACTAAATCACTCGCGACGAAATCGTGGAAACCCATTTCAAAGAAAAACGGAGTTATTGAAAAATAGTCTATTTCCACTAATACACGAAAAACGCAAAAAACACTGTTATTGTATAACTAGTTAGTGTGTGTTACTGACGATGGTTTGATCACCGAAACCGGTATAGGTAACAGTGTTTTTTGGGTTTTTCGTGTATTAGTGGAAATAGACTATTTTTCAATAACTCCGTTTTTCTTCGGAAATCTTTATTTTTACACCCACTTTTCTCCCATAGCACCCCTGGGTGTATTCCGATCGGGCTGTCGAGCTTCGGAGCACAACTAGGGGTCAAATGGAGCCTGTGTGCGAAAGAACGAATTTTTTAAACCGAAAATAAAAATAGATACGGATGATACGGCGTACGTGGACGGACATGCATTGTATTTTTGGTATCTACGCACCTTGAAATGTAAAGAAAAAATTCCTTGTCACATGGGTTTATTATTCTATTGGACATACCTGCAGAAATTTTGGCTGTTCATTCATTGTTTCTTTCACGTGAAATAGCTATTCCTGATGGTTTCCATTAATTTTGGCCCCTAAAACACAATTTTTTGTTCTTAACTATCTTTGATCATTGGTAGTGCCATTTAATCGTCTTGACCCACATGTTGACACTATTTCCAGTGTTATTATACAAAATGATGGTGATTTCAGACGATTTCCACGGTTTTTCACTCATAAAAAATCAATTTTGGGAGCTGAACATTTGGTAGAACTCAATTTTCCACTCTTTGGTCAAAATCGACTTCATATTCGATCTTCTCGTCCCCAAAAACATGGAAAACGATATCTCAGAAGCTCATGTTACCAACATGTTGCTAAAACGTAAAAAGGACCTACTTTTACACAACGTTTCACTCATAACACCCCTGGGTATATTCCGATCGGGCTGAAAAGTTTCTGGACACAACTAGGGCCCAAATGGAGCATGTGTGCGAGAGAACGAATTTTTTAGACCGAAAATAAAGCCGGTACACGTGATACGGCGGACGGACATTGCATTTCTGGAATCTACGCACCTTGAAACGGAACAGAAAAAAGTTTGAGGGGGTGTTATGATAATTTTTTGCTGAGCTAATACATAGGTGTATTATTCACAGAATAATAAGCCAAAACCAAAAGTGGGTCAAATCTGTGAGTCGGGAATCGCTAAAAATGGGTAAAAATAGCTTTAAAAAAAGAATAAAAAACGCTGCAAAGTCCTTGTCACACGGGTTTATTATTCTATTGGACATACCTACAGAAATGCTGGCTGTTCATTTATTGTTTCTATCATGTGAAATAATTGAAATAGCTATTTTTGATGGTTTCCACCAATTTTGGCCCCCAAAACACAAATTAGATACGTTCCTTTTTTGGTTTATTATTCATTGAATAATACACCTATGTATTCGCTCAGCAAAAACATTTTATAACACCCCCTCAACAATTTTTTTTCCGTTTCAAGGTGCGCAGATTCCAAAAATGCAATGCCCGTCCGCCGTCCGCCGTACGCCGTGTCACATGTACCGGCTTCATTTTCGGTCTAAAAAATTCGTATATTCGCACACATGCTCCATTTGGGCCCTAGTTGTGTCCAGAAACTTTGCAGCCAGATCGGAATATATCCAGGAGAGTTATGAGTGAAAATGGGAATACAAATAGGTTGTTTTTGTGTTTTAGTAACATGTTAGTAACATGAGCTTTTGAGGTATTGTTTTCCATGTTTTTTGGACGAGAAGACCGAATATGAAGTCGATTTTGACCAAAGAGTGGAAAATTGAGGTTCTAACGAAGTTTCAGCCGTTTTAGTGAACATGAGCTTGTGAGGTATCGTTTTCCGTGTTTTTTAGGGCGAGAAGACCGAATATTTTCGTTGATTTTGACCAAAGAGTGAAGAATTGAGGTTGTGACGAAGGTTAAGCTCCCAAAATTCATTTTTTATGAGTAAAAAACATGGGAAATTGTCTGAAATCACCATACATTTGTTTAATAACACTAGAAGTAATATCAAGAGGTGAATCAAGACAACTAAATGGTACTATCAATGATCAAAAATAATCTGTTGAAAGGAAAAGCCGAGCCTAATTCGTGTTTTTGGGGGCCAGAACGGGTGGAAACACTAAAAATAGTCATTCCAATAATTGCACATGAAAGCAATAAATGATCAGCCAAAATTTCTGTAGGTATGTCCAGTAGAATAATAAACCCATGTGACAAGGACTTTGCAGCGTTTTTGGAATCTACGCACCTTGAAACGTAAAAGAACAAATTTTGAGGGAGGTTATACACATTTTTTGCTGAGCTAGTACATATTATTCACACGAATTACGTATTATTCACAGAATAATAAACCAAAAGGATATTGAATGTGGGAAGGCATATACTTCCAAATTTATGAACAATGTTTTTTGCCAAAATAGTGGATCACAGTGGTCTAAGGTGTAATGGATGAGGGGTTGTAACTAGCCGGCCATACAGCGTAGTTTCCCCATCTCCAGTCTCAAGAAAGGTAGGGAGGCAGTGTGACAGCTGCCCCCGAAGACACTAGTTTTATTATAACGCAATGCTCCAGGAGTCGACGATTCGTTTTCGCGAATCCACCGCCCCATCAGCCCGGATCCAATATGGACGGGATTCCCATATACCGTCACACTCCTCCCCTTAAAAACATACTTACCTATTTGAAGAATAAGTATGTATGTGAAGTTAATATTGACACGGGACTGAAAGCAGTATGGAGTTCTGATTCAGGAAGGTTCATCTGAAAAACTCCAAAGCTGATAGCTTCCATCGTAATGGTGCTACTGCTAATAATATTACTGGTGTAGAGAGCTTGGCGGACTTGGAAATAAAAAGAAGGTCGAAAGTACTTGTCAGAGGTCCTGGTTCAGGGAAATTCATCTGAACAACCTCTGGGTGCATAACCTCCATCATAAGATGGAACAACTGGAATACAAAAAAATACAAAGGAAAAAGAGACCAGAAATACGATTGGATGGCATTGAACGCCTTAAGAATAATAGCTCATTTTGATGAAGAACAAACAAGGGAAAAATGTAGAGCTATAAAAGGAAATTGAATGGCCGAAGTGTATATTCATAACGAAAAAGGAGTTATTAAAAAGAGGATATTAAAAAGAGGATTCCTTCTGGAAAACCTCAGATCTCTTCCTTCTGGACAAGCTCTCAAATATATGAAGTGGAGGGGGTACCGAGGTAAAATCTAGCAAGTACCCCCCAACCATGCTCGGCTCCGCATGTAATGGGGATTGTAATGGGTTGTAACTACTTAACTAGCCGCCCATACAGCGTAGTTTCCCCTCTCCACTCTCAAGAAAGGTAGGGAGGCAGTGTGACAGCTGCCCCCGGAGACACTGGTTTTATTATAACGCGTTTTCACGAATCGACCGTCCCATCAGCCTTGTGTCAAAAAGATCGGGAAGAGCCCGGATCCAATATGGACGGGATTCCCATATACCGTCACAAAGGGGAACAATAAATTCGAAATCTGTACAAATGGCTAACATTTCCGACAAATTATATCAATCCACTAGAAGTCTAGAAGTGGTACAGTTATGTGATGTGAAACGTAAAAATTCGGATTTATTAGATAAAATGTTTTTATTTCCCAAAAACACTTTCAACAAACAAAACTCAAATTCGAGTTTTTGAGGCTCAGAAAATCGCTAACAATGGTACCGCATCATTGGTATTTCATTAAAATAATATTTGGGTTGTGACCACACCACTGGCCCTTAAGAAGGGATATAATAAAGACGTGAGAGGACAAGTTATAAAAGTGCCCAAAACCGATATTCTATATAAATATACGAGAGGTGATCACGCCGTATTGACCGACAACAATTCCATCTCGACCTTCATAAAACGCCCTTCTTGTCCCAAATGAACATATAATACAGGAGAGCATCAGTCTGCAGAATAAATCTGAATGAATGTTTACAAATAACTTGACGCAGTCGTTGCTCCTCGAGCTATGAAACCTCGGAGATGAAAGAAATTGAATATATATATTTTTATTTATATCTATGTATAGCTTATATATTTATACTTGTATGAGTATGTAGCGGTTGACTACAGTTGATAAATTGTTGTGCGCGGTTTGTAACATATGATTCGGACAAATTTCCAAATTTTCCAAATTGAAATTATTACAGTCGAAAAAGTCGTTTTCAAAAGTCCGTTCTTCAAGTTTTATAATTTACTATTTTTTGTTCAATATATTATTCAAAGTTCGCTATTAATTGACTGGAGTCAAATTATTATTTTTGTTGGTTCTCATTAAACCACCAAAGTGGTGACCCCGACGTGATGGCAGAAAATAACGCACATCCCCAAATTCAAAGAGTTTCAGTCAAAATTCCTCCGTTCTGGAAACAAAATCCTAGATTATGGTTTCGGCAGTTAGAATCGCAATTTTTCAATGCGGGCGTTACTAGCGATGTGACCAAGTACCACATGCTAGTGGGTGCAATCGAGAGCGATATCCTAGCACAAGTGAGCGACTTAATTTTGAATCCACCTGAACAAAATTTGTACGAAACGTTGAAACGACGACTGGAAGAACGGTTCTCCGAATCCGAAGACCAGCAGCTGCGGAAGTTGATCGGCGAGCTGGAGCTGGGAGACCGGAGGCCATCCCAACTGCTGCGTGAAATGCGTGAGTTGTCAGCAAATCGGGTAAGCGACGCACTTCTTAAATCCCTGTGGCTACAGCGTCTTTCGACCCAAACCCAGGCTATTTTAAGCGTAGGCGACCAGGATTTGACAAATCTTGCCGCGATGGCCGACAAGATTGCCGAAGTCACCACGCCACCCGCACTACACGTAGTTAGTTCTCCCAGCATAATTCCATCCTCAGCAGCCCAAGGCACTCCGAACGCGCTGGACGAGATCGCGGCCGAAATGAAGCGGTTATCAGCCCGGATAGACGCGCTGGACCGAGGTCGACCAAAAAACGACGCAGGGTACCCGGATCAAGGTAGCCGACGGCGATCGCGTTCCCGGTCCCGTAAGCATGTTAACGGCGTATGTTTTTACCACCATAAATTTAAGGATAATGCAACCATTTGCCTTTTGCCGTGTTCCTATACAGCTTCCTCCTCAACAACGGCGGGAAACGAACGGGACCGGTGCTAGAGGCGGCAGCAGAAGAGGCTCCGGTCCAGTATAACAGTCGCCTATTTGTTTCAGACAAGAACACTGGTTGTCGTTACTTGATAGACACTGGCGCCGATATTTCGGTAATACCTCCTGAAAATCGCATACGTAAACCTCCAAGTTCTAATTTTCGTTTGTACGCTGCTAATGGTTCTGCTATTCATACCTACGGAAATAAAATTGTTGAAATTGATTTTGGTTTACGACGTCCGTTCCGTTGGTCATTTATTGTAGCCGATGTTGACAAACCTATTGTTGGCGCTGATTTTTTGAAAAATTTCGGACTACTCGTGGACTTGAAGGGTCGTCGACTAGTTGATAGTGTCACCTCTCTACACACCTCTGCAGCGATTGGTAATGTTCCACACTCCGCGGTTTTCACTGTTTCGCCTGAGTTGAGATCGCCATACCAGCAATTGTTGTCCGCATATCCTGACGTTACAAATCCTAATTCTGTCGGAAAAATCATGCCAAAACATTCTGTTACACATCACATTATCACTGTTGGTCCGCCCATTTCTGCAAAACCTCGACGCCTTACACCCGAAAAAGAGGCCATAGCGCGCAAGGAATTTGCATACATGATGGAGCAGGGTATATGTCGTCCTTCAAAAAGTTGTTGGTCCAGTCCTTTGCATATGGTGCCGAAAAAGAACGGCGAATGGAGACCATGCGGGGACTATCGCTCATTAAATTCTGCAACAGTTCCTGATCGATATCCACTACCTAATATTCAGGATATGTGCAATAAGTTAGCTGGATGCACCATTTTTAGTACGATCGATCTAGTCCGAGCATATCACCAAATTCCGATGGAACCCTCAGATATCGAAAAGACCGCCATTGCGACTCCATTTGGACTTTTTGAGTTTCCTTTCATGACGTTTGGACTCAGGAATGCAGCTCAGACGTTCCAACGTTTCATCCATGAAGTCGTGAGAGATTTAGATTTTTGTTACCCATATCTGGATGATTGTCTCGTCGCTTCTCACAATGAAGAGGAACATCTTGAACATCTCAAGTCATTGTTGGATCGTTTTAGGGAATATGGGGTTATTGTTAACACATCGAAAAGCGTTTTTGGACAAACCGAAGTGAAATTTGTAGGCTACCTAGTCAATAAGGAAGGAACGAAGCCGCTTCCTGACAAAGTCGAGGCGATAAAAAATTTCCCACTTCCAAAAACCGTTGCCGAACTCCGTCGATTTTTAGGCCAATTGAATTTCTACCGACGTTTTATTCCCAAAGCTGCTCAAGCACAAGCCACACTCCATGGAATGCACAGTGGAAACAAGAAGAGAGACAAAACTGCGATCAATTGGACCCCAGACCTGGAACAAGCTTTTCAAACTTGTAAGGACATGTTGTGCACAGCCGTTTTACTTGCTCACCCAATTCCAGAGGCACCACTAGCATTGTCAGTTGATGCCTCAGACACAGGAATAGGTGCAGTAGTAGAACAATTAGTGAACGGTCATTGGCAACCCTTATGCTTCTTCTCAAAAAAGTTAAGTGATGCAGCCCGAAAATACAGCGCATACGATCGCGAACTTTTAGCCATTTATGCTGCTGTTAAGTATTTTCGTTATATGCTCGAGGGGCGCACATTTTGTATTTTGACGGACCATAAACCACTCACTTTCGCTTTCAAACAGAAATCGGATAAGGCAAGTCCTCGCCAGTTGAGGTACCTCGATTTCATAGGGGGGGTATACCGAATTTCAGAGGATAGTCTCATATGAAACTGCAATACCATTTTGTTATATTATTCTGTGAATAATACACCTATGTATTCGCTCAGCAAAAAATTTTTATAACACCCCCTCAAAATTTTTTCTTTTCCGTTTCAGGGTGCGTAGATTCCAAAAATGCAATGTCCGTCCGCCGTCCGCCGTACGCCGTACGCCGTATCACGTGTACAGGCTTCATTTGGGGTCTAAAAAAATCGTTCTTTCACACACATGCTCCATTTGGGCCCTAGTTGTGTCCCCAAACTTTTCAGCCCGATCGGAATATATCCAGCGGAGTTATGAGTGAAAATGTGTATAAAAATAGGTACTTTTTGTGTTTTAGTAACATAGTAGTAAAATGAGATTTTGAGGTATCGTATTCCATGTTTTTGGGGACGAGAAGACCGAATATTAAGTCGATTTTGACCAAGGAGTGGAAAATTGAGGTTGTACCAGATATTCAGCTCCCAAAATTGATTTTCGTGAGTCAAAAACCTGGAAAATCGTCTGAAATCACAAGCAGTATGTATAATAACACTAGAAAAAGTGTCAACACGTGGATCAAGACGATTAAATGGCACTATCAATGATCAAAGATAGTTAAAAAAAAAGCCTACCTAATTTGTGTTTTAGGGGCCAAAATTAATGGAAACCATCAGAAATAGCTATTTCGATTATTACGCACGAAAGAAAATATAAATGAACAGCCAGCATTTCTGTAGACCAATAAAATAATAGAATAATAAACCCATGTGACAAGGACTTTGCAGCGTTTTTATCATATTGGTGGTTATGATTATTGCGTCTGGCTAAAATTGCATATAAATGCAGGTATCGGTATGCGATATAGATTAGGTTACAATGCCAGACCTGATACTTGGAAAAGTTATACATGACAAGTTGAAGTGAAATTTGCACCAAAACACCTAATTGTATGAACATACGTGGAAATAAATCATGAAAACGTTTGCAAAGTAGGTGAAAAATAGTGACATACCTGATATAACTGCTATTGGCGGATGGTGGAATCAATTCTGGTGATCCAACTGAATGAACGCCCAAGAACGCGGGTTCCATACAAAATATTGTCACATTCCATTTTGGGCCATTCGAATTCTGATTTAGATGAACCAGTTTGACAGTGAGGAGGCAGGTGAAATTCAGCGTTTGTCAACATTTACTAGTTTACAGTTACTAGTATGTATTTATTTGAATGGTTTTTACTGTGAAACATGTAAGCGTACATTCTAATTTCCAGCTCCATTAGGAAGTTTCTGCTATATATTTACACAAATTAATTTAACCCTATACAACGCGCGGGTTATCCACCTAGTAAAAAAAAAACGCTGCAAAGTCCTTGTCACATGGGTTCATTATTCTGTTGGACATACCTACAGAAATGCTGGTAATTCATTTATTGTTTCTTTCATGTGCAATAATTGACATAGCTATTTATGATGGTTTCTACTAATTTTGGTCCCCTAAAACAAACACGAGTTAAATGTTGCTAAAATAATTCTGTCGATGACAAACAGTAGGTACCTAACTAAAACGGCAAAAAGAAACACAAATAATGAAGTTCCGAAGGAAAATTGTTGATGTGGAGTGAAATAGATGCCCCTTCTGCGTAGATCACTGTTTTCTGTGGTCAATACCTACCCTCGTGGTCAAATATAATGAACCGTTGTGTAATAACTTGCCCATCAATAATACTTCAACGGCTGTTCGAATTGCAAAAGTACCGATGAACAAAATCCAGCCCCTTCTTGGTTGATGAACCGTTGCGTAATAATTTACCGTTGTGTAATAATTTACCGTTGTGAAATAATTTACCGTTATGTAATAATTTACCGTTGTGTAATAATTTGCCGTTGTGTAATAATTTACCATTGTGTAATAATTTACCCATCAACAATACTTCAATATTTGTTCAGGTTGCTAAAGTACCTACCAATCAACAAAATCCAGCCCCTTCTTGGTAGATGAACCGTTGTGTAATAATTTACCGTTGTGTAATAATTTGCCGTTATGTAATAATTTACCATTGTGTAATAATTTACCCATCAATAATACCAACGTTTGTTCAAGTTTCACAAGTACCTACCAACAAAATCCAATAGTCCATTAAGACTTATCAAACGAAATAATATTGCAGAACAACCTACTCGACTTCATACAGCCATCCTTGATTATAATCAGGTGCTCCCTAGTGATGGAATCCGGGCCGGATTTATACCGTTTGATTTTCGATCGTGTTGACGAAGCTTATTGGTGCACACGAACGGCTGGACGTACAATGCTTCGGGTGGCCTCAAAAAGTTGTTTAGCTCAAGACAAATTTAATAACGTAAAAAAAACCACACCCTTCCATCGAAAGTTTTCGAGCTACGGCGTTCTGAAAATTTCAAACCCTATTTTGAACCCCTTAGAGACGACTGACAGTAAGGTCGAGCTTCGAGGACCAACTAGACCCCGAACGGAACCTATAACCCAAATTTCATCAATTTTGTTTCATGGTAACTAGGAAAAGTGGCCCGTACGGCGTACGGCGGACAGACAGAAATATTTTTATTCCATTTTAGGATTCTACATACCTTGAAACGTAAACCATCAAATTTTGAGGGGGGTTAGATTTTTTTTTCTTTTTGGTTTATTATTTTCAATAATGAACCATTGGAATCGAGCATGAAAAAAAAAATTCTTACCCCCCCTCAAAATTTGATGGTTTACGTTTCAAGGTATGTAGAATCCAAAACTGCAATAAAAATATTTCTGTCTGTCCGCCGTACGCCGTACGCCGTACGCCGTACGGGCCACTTTTCTTAGTTACCATGAAAAAAAATTGATGAAATTCGGGTTATAGGTTCCGTTCGGCGTCTAGTTGGTCCTCGAAGCTCGACGTTACTGTGAGTCATCTCTAAGGGGTTCAAAATAGGGGTTGAAATTTTCAAAACGCCTATACCATTTTTTTACGTAAATATTTTTACGGTTTTAAATAGTTCTTGAACTTGCGAGTTTTTTAAGACCATCCGGAGCATCGTACGTCCAGCCGTTCGTTCACAGTAAGGCCCCGAAGTTTGCACCGACAGGCATTTTCGACTCCAGTGTGAATGAAATTGTATACAAATCAAACCAATTCTCGTAACCAGAGACGCGCCCACAATAGGAATTTGTTAATACGGTCAATCATTGGTAGGGATCACCTGATTATATTGGCGGAGTATGAAGTCGAGTTGGTTGTTCTGTGATATTATTTCATTTGAAAAATGATGGCTCTTTTGGAGTTTGTTGGTAGGTAGTGAAACTTGAACAAACGTTGAAGTATTATTGATGGGTAAATTATTACTACGGTAAATCATTACTCAACGGTAAATTATTACAGAACGGTAAATTATACCATCTACGTAGAAGGGGCTGGAGTTTGTTGGTAGGTACTTTTGCAACTTTTTTCACTCCTCATCAACAATTTCTTTTCAGAACTTCATTATGTGTGTTTCTTTTTGTTAGGTACTGTTTGTCATCGGCAGAATTATTTTAGCAACATTTAACTCGTGATTTAGGTAGGTACCTAGTAACGAGTACGGGGTTAGGTACTATCCTACGGAGTGTCTGCGATCTACATAATATGCATATAATAGAATAGTACATATCATATTATATAGACGGGTTATCTATACATAGAGCTGTGATCTGTAACAGAAGGGTATTCTATACAAAATAATAAACCGTTGTGCAGGGATTTGCAGCGTTTTTTCATGCTCGATTCTAATGGTTCATTATTGAAAATAATAATAAAAAAATAAAATAAAACACAGCAAAGCTAAAATTAATCAGAGGGACCGAGGCAACCGTAACTAGAAAGTACCGCCGCAACGTCACATCGGCATCACCCCGTTCTCCGGTTTTAACTCTTCACGGCATAACTGCACTCTTGTCGGAGGGTAACTACACCCATTCTGTTGACGAGTTCATCTTTGAAGACTCATTATCCGAGAGTTTCCTGGCCACTAGCCGCCTACTAACACTGGTAGGTCCACTAATTATCCTGTCACCCCTTACCCGCCCTCTTATCGTTTCGTCCGAGCTAAAACCATTTTCCTTGTCTTCTGCGCCCTCCCAAGCAACTCCCATTTACTCCCCACTCATCCTTCATCCTCTTAATGCCCGTTTAACCCCCCCCCCCCCCTATCCCCTTCAAATCCTGTAGCTTACGTCTATACAGTTAGAAAGTCTCCAAATATGAGTTCATCTCTAGAAAACAGACGGTTTTCTAAAACTCTTTCATCTACAGATTTCTTCTTTCACTGTCCTCATTTGATAGGTATACCAGCAATTGTGAACTTATCCATCGTACGAGCTGTATGATCGTGACCTGCATGGTAGGTACTGTTATAATTTGGGTTCTGTAGCCAAAAACTTGCGACAGAGCGTGCGCAGCGTCGTTTATCCAAAAACCTCCTATAAGGATGAACAGCTGTGGCTGATGAAAATAGATTCTGATGGATCTGTAGGTAATAGCATGAAATACCCATAACTAAACCGATCCAACCATATTGTAGTAGATACGAGCATTCTCCTCTATACTGTACGCCAAATACTTACCTACCCACGTAGGTACATCGTCCCGCATCGTCATAAGCGTCCTCTATTCATAAGTAGGTGTAGGTACATATCAATAAATACGAAAACACACTCGAAATGATAAACCATTATTAATTTGAACATATTATTCCCTATCACACTGGCCTCACCCAGCCCAATATTTGAAGGTATTAGGATAACTATACATTGTATTAAAGACTGAGCTGCTGATTTGCCTTTTGGTTCACGCTGATGTTGATCGTTTTGTCTCTGTTCAAACACTGGGTTCTCTAGGATTCGTTGAACACGTCCAAGTGGTCTGAATAAATCGCGAAAATCTAAACCATTCAGATAGTCAAAAGAAAAGAGTGTCAAAAATAGGTAACTGCTATATTTTTGGTACGATAAATCTATAAATTCCAGGGAGTGATAATTTTTTGCTGATTAATTCACAGTAACAGAAAGGTTAAGTCAGGGTCAGTGCCGGAGTAACTTCGTCAATAAGCCCCCGTCGAGCAGCGTAAAATGATGTACCTACACGCAATAATAGTATTATTATATGTTTTGTGTTCCAGGGTTCCGTCATCTAGGTGGCGTACTAATGTCTCGGCGATTTGAAGCAATACCTATGAACCATGGTCTTCGGGAAGGGTTTGGCTGAACAATTTAACAAAATCTAACATTCTCGGATTCGCTGAACTCCAATCAGTTCGCCTATTGCACGATAAAAACCTTCTTTGGGGACGGGATGAAAGCCTAAAATCCCTTGAGACGCCCCAGTTTTTGCCAATAAATCAACCCCTTCATTATGCTGAATCCCAATATTCCACTATTCCAATATTTCACCCGATGAAAGTTACACTGATTCATATATTTGTGTTCCAGCTCCGCAGTAATGATCAGGATTTCAATGGGTGTTTGGCACGCTTTCTACCTCCTGTTGTCAAAAATTTGAGTGCCAAAGCAGTGGCGTTCGACCTGTATGTCTCAACTCCATTGCTTATATCTTAGTGCTTTCATAACTACCACTAAGCAACTCACAAGCCTGTCCCAGCAGAATGTTGAATTTTTGTTGTTTTCAGATTCCTTAACATATTATTTTTAGCCATTTATATTGCATCAAGTCAATATATTTTTAGTTAGCTCCCGGAGTCAATCACCACATGAACCCTCTGTAGTATAAAAGACAATCTGACGGGTCAGCTCCCCATTTACTATGTGAAACTATTTTCAAAATATTAAATTATTTTTCCATTATTGTTGAGGAAGCACTGTATATGGGTCTTCCAGGTGAACGTTTTGGCCATCCATAGTCCTCTGTTTTCTACAGGAAATTTACCACCCAGAGTCACTCTTTCTACAATAGTCGTCTCTTTAGAGTGAAGGGAACTATAGAAGACTTTTCAACACAGAGTGAGACCCTTCCGCTTCGAAAAATCATTGAACTGAGTCACAGATCCTTCCAACAGTGCAAGACCCTCTAGATGTTGTCGCATTCAACGTATGCACAAATATCATCTGCATACTGCAGTAGGTGAACGACTTCTGGTGTAAGTGACTACAGATTTCGGGCGTACAATGAGTACAACAATGTAATCAAGACCCCCCCCCCCCAATCAAGAAAGACCCTGATTAACAACTCTTCCCATCATGTTGGCCATGTCCTCTCACCAAGACCTCCCTGCCTTACATAAGCTCAATTAGATTTCTTATCAGCTGATCGCATTTTTCTGACTTCTCAATAAACTCTGGTTATGAGGAGTATCAATGACGATCTTCGAATTACAACAATTTACGTTAACTTCATAGAAGCGATAAATGTCGAATAGATCCGATTTTTGGACTTCTTGGACCACACAATTTTACAAGCTTTTGCTACTCACAAAGCATTAGAAAGAAAGAAAAAAAGTCAACATGATCGCCGAAGATTTGCACCGTTGTTATGGGGTTTTACGAAATTTTCAAAAACTAATGACATCAGAGTTTTGGTGAAAAGTAAAGAGATGAGGGTGTATTAATCTTACAGAATGTGTTTTCCCGTGCCGGATTTCCGGACGCCTTGAATTTTACTCATCCCAAACTAATAATGTGAACTATTGTAGAAAAAATTCCCTTCATGTAGGAACCGTAAAAGGGTGATTCCGGTGCGGTTGTGGTATCGTATGTTTCGCTATTCGGATGCAAGATGTAGTCGTACCTCTTTCCACATGTTAAACAACAGTTGATGAAGTAGCTTGGCATTCCCCAGCACGTTTTTCAATATGAAAAGACCGCAACGGAAGATAACAGACTAATTACTCACAGTGTCCTATAAATTACCAGAAGGTGACTAACAGCGCCAGGACGGTGTTAACACGGAAAAGTTTATCCTACACGTCACTAATGATGAAGCCTTGATAAAGAAAGTAATAGTAGGCCGGCTAGTGCTCAAACCACCATCTGTTACAGAACTTAGGAATTTCATTCTAGGGAGCGGTTGGGAACTATTAAAGGACTTTTCGACAAAGTTAATTAGTTCAAGCTCCCCATTCAACTCCTGGCAAGTTCTAGGACCGTAAGTGTATCGGGCTAAAACGGAGTGGCGTTAAATATTCACTGCAGATGAACTCGCGGAGAGGCATAAACGACATCAGAGTCGGCCATTTCAATAAATAATGAACCACATTTTAGACTGCTATGGAGGAATCGACCTGTGGCCTTTGAGACATCAACAATGATTGTTCATTAGTATGCATCCTTTGCACGGTGAACGAAAACTGTTGGTTTTTGTCACAATTCCTCTCATCTGCGCAGCCATGGTCAGTGCGTTCATGGTGCTAGCTGGTCTGGGGCATAAAATCATCAAGAAGTTCAGCAACAAACTTCTATAGTCATAGGGAAGGAATGAAAAATAAAACGTTTTCGATGATTTTTGTTGGTGGTTTGGGAAGGGTCTCGAAATAACTGTCATTAACGGAGTTGCAGACGTAGGTATGTATTTATTTTATACAGTAATAATATGTGCATGTATCATATTTATTTTTCTGTAAAATAATAAATAATACGTTTAACAAAAATGATTATTATCGGGTACGCAGTTCCGTATGGCCCCCACTTTCAACCGACAATTTCTGCCACACCTCTATGCTTGACAAAAAAAAGTTACGAATATTAATGTATTTCATTGCTAGTTGAAATAAAGTAATAGCCAACTTTGATTATACAACTACCTTTTTAATAAAATTGGGAACAGAAGTTCCCCATGGCAAGAGGTTCCCCTCGTGAAGAAGTTCCCCTGGTGATGAAGTTTCGAATGGCAAAGGAGGACACTTGGTAAAGGAGCAGAAGAAAAGTAGAGAATTAAAGAAAACAATGGCAATAGATAAGTGATTCGTTCTAAGAATTTCTAAATGTCCCATAAACTTCGGTTCGGGAGCCGGAATAATTCTGGTAGTTTAAAGCATTTAATGAGACAGGAATAGAGGTCATGTTTGAACATCAAAGCCAGAGCTTTGGTAAGGTCAACGTTTAATGAAGCCGGTCTTCATGAGATAAATTATTCAGCTGTGAGTTCCATAGCACTTGCACTTAAATGTTTTTGTGTTAAGAAGGTGAGGGGGCCATGCTGAACTTCAATTTTTGTTTAATTATCTCGTTTCGGCGTTATACTAGGTAAATATATAATATATAATCAAATGAGGTTATAACATTTCAAATGTCAAAAAAATCCAGTATTCAAAGCACTGGGTTTGGAGAAAGAAGAAGAAGAAAAAATTGTCGCTTAAAAGTGGGAGGCATACGGAAATACGCCCTTATCATTGAATAGTATGTACGTAAAAATCAACTGAACGCCCGGAACGGAGTCACTCACTGCTATTCATTAAATGATTATTAGGTACTTTTCTAATAATAGGGTTCTAGGTCCCTCCAAGCAGCGAAACGTAGCTTTAGGAGGCTGCAGGGGGCCTGCAATTACACGCCCTTTATTAATTTCAAAAACGCTGCAAAGTCCTTGTCACATGGGTTTACTATTCTATTGGGCATACCTGCAGAAACATTTATCTGTCTTGATTCTATTTCTAGTGTTTTTATACAAGTTTATGGTGATTTCAGACAATTTCCCAGGTTTTTGACTAATTAAAAATGAATTTTGGGAGCTGAACCTTCGTTACACCCTCAATTCTTCACTCTTTGGTAAAAATCAACTTCATATTCGTACTCCTCGTCCTAAAAAACATGGCAAACGGTACTTCACAAGCTCATGTTACTAAAATACCAAAAACCCCTATTTTACACCCATTTTTCAACCGTCACCCTTGGGTACACATTTGGGGAAATTGAAGACGATATGGATGATACGACGGACGGCGTACAGCAGACGGATATCGCATTTTTGTAATCTACGCACCTTGAAACGTAAAAGAAAAAATTTGACGGGGTTATCACTGCTAGGTAACACCTGACTATTATTACGCAAGCCTTATGAAATCGAATTATTTGTTCGGAGATATTATTCAGTCTGAAGAACAGAATTTTGGATTCTGCTGATAAGTACTTCGGTAACTTGAACAAACGTTATGCTTCATAAATAACAACAAACAATCAATGATAGAATTCTTAATTGCACCGCATATGTATGAAACTGAAGCCTATTCCTTGGAGGGAGCAGGAGGGTACGTATTGAAAACAGTGATCTATACAGGTAAATAATAAACCGCTGTGTAATCACTTGCTTCATTTTTTTATTCCATTTTCGGATTCTACGCACCTTGAAACGGAAACCATCAAATTTTGAATGGGGAGGTTATTATTATTATTTTGTATTTTTTTCATTCTCGAATCCAAGGTTAATTATTTAAAATAATAAACCAAAACGTCATAAAAACCACAGCTATTGAAAGTTCGAGCTACGGCGCTGGCGTTTTGAGAATTTCAACCTAGCAGTTGAGTACAGAAACCTACAGTTTGTTGAAAATAATCACGAGTTACACTAGTAAAACCATAATTTGACTAAATTAAATGCCAGTTCGAGTATGTACCTTATTTTTTAAATATTTTTTGTTTGTTTAATTTTAGATTAGCCATGCTCAGTGAAAATACTACTACCAATATTTCGTGAAGCGTGCTACACTTGATGCTCTAAAAGTTCTACAAAGCTTCCGTTCAAGTTAGACACCGTACTTTTGGGTACCTTGGAGCGTTAAAGATTCATAAACAATCTGCAAAATCGTTATATAATAGGCTCTTGGGAAATTCGGGATATACCTACCTGAACGCACTCAAGTACTGTTATAGTATTCATCCACCTTGCCACTGTCAGCCTCATTTATTCATCGCGTCTTTAACCTCCTACAAGTTCGTGTTCACTAAGATAATTCTATCACAACTGTGTCCCAGTCAATAAATTATTGTGATAGAGTTGTGTCATTCTAAGTCTCACTTCTCAGTCATAAATATATGCCTATCAACACCCAAATTTCTCGTGATCTATTTACCTACAGTTTTGGTTTAGGTTGCCGGTAGATACTAACAGGACCTTCAGTCGAATCTTTTTCAAACTTGGGACCTGTAAAATACAACAGACTCATAACCCAAACGTCAATCGAGCCAAAAGGGAGCCTCAATACGTTAGGCAATTATGATGCGTGGAGGTCAATTTATTGACACACTAACAACAGTTCTAAACTGAAAATTACTTAATTGACCAGGAAATACATACTTACAGCCAAATAATCAATTTTAAGTAGGTACGGGTTCCTGTACATTTGATCAAATTTGTACCTACATTTCGCCGCTGCAATTTGTTTTTAAAATTGATTCCGGTGACGTAGTGCACAAGCAGACCCAAGAAATGATTCAAATAAAAAAGGGACCACGCAAATTGGTTGGGAACTGTGCATACAGTTTCAATATTACCCCCTCCATTACACCACTAATCTCGCCATTGCGTGCTGACCCCTTCCAACCGACATAGAAACAATATAGGGTCGCCCCTGAATAACAATTGGGTCTCAAAAAATTCCTAAGTTCGAGTTCAATCGGCATTCCCTGCTTGATAAATCAGCACTCCACTTGACAAACGAAAAAAAAGATAACGGTGCCCTGGAAATTTCAACCCCTACTTTTCACCCCTTAGAGATGACTGACAGTAACGCCGAGCTTCGCGGACCAACTAGACCCCGAATGGGACCCACAAACCAAATTTCATTAATTTTCGGTTTACGGACAGAACTTTTTAAATTTCATTTTTGACTTCAAGTACCTTGAAACGTAAACCACCAAAGTTTGAGGTTTTTTCTTCTTTTTTTTTCACCTTCTTCCCAAGCTAGATTCCAAAGGTTCATTATTGAATATAATAAACCAAAACGTTAATGTGTGAGGGATATAAAAATAGGGCGAATACATTTCGCATAGGTAATATCAGCGTGAAATTTCATAGACCACAAAATATAAGGTATCTGCTATTTCTGTAGCTCATTTATTAGTTCCTGCGTGCAATTCTGTACTTGAGGTACGTTTTCGATCCACTCCGTGGGAATAAACGTGAAGTACCTAAGTAATGAAGCGCACCTAGTTAAAATGTAATATATGTTCGAAGCAAACTGAGACAAGAGCCTTTTCAACGGGTAAGGTGGTTAGACTAAGAATCTGTTTACTTTGGGAGGAGTAATCTAAATCCTACAATGGCGAGTGCAGGGGGATTTAATTGAAATTGGTTTCTTCACTGTTTATTTATTGAAATAGAAGCTCGGGACGATGGACTTACCAATGCTTTCAACATAATTCATTTCTGTCTTCCCCAGCTCACACTAAGTCCGAATGCTGATTGAGGCAGTAGAAGTTTCCCAACATTTTAATTTGTAATCAACATCAAGACGTACCTACAGTTTAACATAATGGTCAGTTTTCTTAGTGTCTGGCGCTACCTTTGGTTGGAAAATGTACAGTAAAATAGTCAAAAGGTAGGTATTCAAGAACGGAATAACAACTCTCAAATCTGTCAGTGATTCATCCGTTCTTTCTCAGTCTGTCCATTCGCCAGATCTATCTGTTCACTTGTCGTTTTGTAAATGTGTAATTATATAATTATAGGCTGGCAAGTCATCCCTCCTGGAATTGTCATATTCAGGTAACACTTGGACTGTGCTTCAATGAGTATTCCAGCTTGGAATTTAGGGTCAATTGTGAATAGCCAATATTGAAAAAGATGGGGGACAGTGTTGGGGCGGGGTTTGGCTTCAGTATTACGAGCTCACTAGGTGCATCGTATGATTTGAAAGAGACAAGGGGAACAGTTATATCGCGAAGATACATTGAAATTTAAATCTGCTACAGTTGATTCAAAGGCGAATAACATTCTAAACTTCAGTAAAATTTGGATGGTCTTGTAAAATTGGTTGTGCCATTGAGAAGCCAAGAATATGTACCTAAGAAGGAATCTTGTCTTCAGTAATACTACGCGAAAAATGAGTAACGTAAAATTCGTTTATGTCATTATCTACAAATTTATTACCATTGTTTGGGATTATATCAAGAACATTCCTTCAAATAAGGAGGTTTCAAAAATTGAACCTCATAGAGGAGGAAGCTAAAACGATCAAGAGCAACGACCAATTACCCATTGCGTCAGAATAAGAGGATTTTTATATTATTTTAATTCATTATTTTCACAGTTTAATTTGAACATATTTTGTAATTTGCGATTTTTCAATATTTTGTGGCAATTTGAATATGACTTGTAGGTTAAAGCGGTAAAAAAGGAGACCCGCAGAACACGGGGTTAGTGCGAGAATGGCCATAACCAACCAACAAGAAGCTGGTCCGCTATTTCTTGGGCATTAATTTGTTCCTATTGGAGAAGATTTGTGCAGAAATGCCAGGAAGGTGTCCGTCTACTCGTGCACCCCGATCTTAGCAAGCAATGCATCACAGATTGTGATGCAAGTGCACACGCACGCAATGAGAGCTATGTTATGGCAAGTGGTCGACGGAATAGCGCGAGTCATCTCCTATTTTAGTAAAAACATGAACCGCACCGAAATTGATTATTGCGCTACCCGGAGGGAACTTCTGGCAGTTCCACGTAACACTGGGCATTTTGGACAATATCATACATACGATGGGTTTTCTCGACATCCTTGTGGAAAGCAGTTACTTATTGTTCAAGGAGAGAACAAGATGGGCATTTGTTGGTGGGCCAAACCAACGTATACGTCTATCCTATTTTCAAATCCTGCTCCGTCCCATTCAGGCGTGTTTGGAAAGCGGAATAATCGGCCTTTTTGGCGAGTTGCCACTGCCAGACAAAGTCAATAATATCAAGCTCGCATAGGTGGACAGGCGACCCGGCTTGACAGAATTTTCTGGGGCACGTGTACTTAACGGGATAAGTTGATAACAAGTACCATGGTACGTTTTAGAATGCACTGGTTACGCACGAATAATACATTTATTACTACTTATACAGAATTTATACGGTAACTATTTTTAAAGGGTTCCTAATGCCTATGCTTTGCTACTTGCGGTGTAGAATAATTATGTCAGTAACGATGTAACGGCTTGACAGATACACCAATAAATTGTAATCTGTACAGACAGTGGTCTCAAATCATCCGTACAACATTACGATTTCTTATAGGAGATATCACAATGATCGCAGGCAGTAAAGGTTGAAGGTTGAAAGGAAGAAGTTGTTTTTAGTGAACTTAGAGAATTATAAATAATTAGGAAAAGTGGATATCGACGATTCGCAAGAAGCAGATTTAACATGGATAGAATATTTTCAATGAAAGCTGAATTGCACCACTGGAATCAATAGAGCATATACATTTTTCTTGCCTCAGGAGACTTTAATTCAAAGGTTTGTTCTTGAATATAACTTCAACAGATAATTCGGTGTTTTGCAGATACCTAATTCATGGACTTCTTGAATTTGGTTGTCAATAAGCATTATACGACTGGCAAAAATGCTTTCCAAATACTTGTGAATGATATTAAACGGAATTCTAGCGTACACATGCGAAAATGTAAGAGCTCGATATAGCTCGATTTAGTAGAATTGGTACAAGACCACTGTGCAGATGAAAATCAGCCTCACTTTCACCAAACATTTCTACTCATTACTGTCATATTCTATCGTACAGAGATGAGGTTTCAAGGGGAACCACGGAAGTTTGCACATGCAAAAGCCACAGCCCAATAATTCTTTCTTTCATACAAGGGTAATCCGACTGGATTTATGACAAATTTTATGAATTTGCGGCACCACCATATCGGGCAATTATTATTGTATCACCCTAGTTTTCCCCAATATTTTGATTTATTACTTTCAATAATGAACCTTTGGAATCGAGCATGAAAAAAATCTTTTTCACCCCCTTCAAAATTTGATGGTTTACGTTTCAAGGTACCTACGTAGAATCCGAAAATACAATAAAAAACGCTGCAAATTATAACACAAAGGTTTATTATTTACCTGTGTAGATGCCCCTTTTGTAATAATTTGATCTGTAATAATTTACCCATCAGTAATACTTCAACGTTTGTTCAAGTTTCTATCCCTATCAACAAACTCCAAAACAGCCATCATTTTTTGAATGAAATACCTAATATCGCAGAACAACCAACTCGACTTCATACTCTGTGAATATAATCCGATGCTCCCTAGCAATGATTATCTCGGGCCAATTCCCGATGTTACTGCGTCCCTAGTGATGCTACATGGGCTGAATGTATACAATTTAGTTTACGCTCCTGTTAAAAAAGCCTGTCGGTGAAAACTTCTGGACCTTACTGTGAACGAAAGGCTGGACGTATAATGCTCCGGGTGGTCTTAAAAAACTCCCAAGTTCGAGAACTATTATTTAAAACCGCAAAAAATTCGAAATAACGGCGTCCTGGAGATTTCAACCCCTGTTTTTATCCCTTAGGAATGACTGACATCAACGTCGAGCTTCGAGGACCAACTAGACCCCAAATGGAACCTATAAACCGAATTTTGTCAATCTTTTTTCATGCTTACTAAGAAAAGTGCGAAGAACGGCGTACGACGTACGGCGGTCGGACAGAAATTTTTGGTTTATTATTTTCAATATTGAACCTTTGGAATCGAGCATTAAAAAACATTTTTTAACCCCGTTTAAAAATTTGATGGTTTACGTTTCAAGGTATGTAGATTCCGAAAATGCAATTAAAAAATTTCTGTCCGTCCGCCTTGCGCCGTACGTCTGGGGCGCTTTCCTGGAGGGAGCTCGAGAGTATAGACCACAGAAAACACGCCCACACGACCACAGAAGTGATCTACGCAGAAGGGACATCTATAAAGGTAAATACTAAACCGTTGTGTAATAACTTGCAGCTTGTTTGAAATTATTTTTCGACATTCAATTTTCATATCCGAGAACTTTAACTTCAGTTTCACATCCATTTTGAGTCATAGCCGCTTAGAGAGTTAACAGCAGCTGATTTTCCGAAGCGTAGTTAGTACCTAAGCTTCTCCCATTTTGAAGCACAACGAGGGGGTTGATTTCGGGTACTCGTCAAGTCAACCTGGCCTTAGTCATGACTTTCAACACTCTGCGGCTTCCGCTACTTTTGACGAGGGCCGAGCATAAAAATTAAAATAACCGGAGTATGAATTCTGGCTCATTCAATGCGGAATCTAACTTTGAACGTCTTCATTTCTAAGTGTTTCACAATTTTGCAGTTTTAATGAGGTTTATTATGTTTTTTGTATAATATTTTCAATAATAAATCTTTGGAATAGAGCATGAAAGAAAATGAAAGAGACTAAAATAATAAAAATAAAAATAAAGTTAAATTGATTCCACCTCGCATATTTTTGAAATTTGATTGCCAGGCTGGTTCCAGTACTAGATTTAGGGCCGATTTCACCAACATTTTTAATCACGGTTGGACTATTCTAATCATTATTTACGTTCCTTAATCATGGTTAGTAGAGCTGTTCGATTCGACCATATTCGGTTCAGCATTAACCACGATTAAGAACACTAATCGGCCGATTTTGGTCGATTAGCGTTCTTAACCACAATCAAGATAGCCATTTTTGCTTCATACAACGACTGTACGCCAAGTAACGGGTGTTTTCTGATGTTAATAGGTAGGCCTACCTTTTTAATTGGAACAAAAGTTACTTGTGCTTTAAACAAAATTACTTATTAAAGGCATAGCTAGGACTAACATGAACCGCTGATGAAACAAACGGTGGGTACAGCTTCCGTACAAGTACGCAACCACGAGGGACATTTTATGTCTTAGCGCCCCCTCCCGCACCCACACCAAGTACTTCGTACTTAATTGTTTTGGTCACCTAGTCCGAACAGCCTTCAGTCCCAATTAGTTCGGATTAGCCGGACTCCACTGTATTATGTACGTAAACATTCATTTAAACAATCACGCTCATACCGCAGCTTGTTGGCCACGCAGTCCGCAGTGGTTAACGTAGTATGGTTAGGTAAATCGAGAGCTATCCAACGAGTGGTGAACGATTTTTGTACGATGATAACTGGCGAAGATAAAGTTCCGTAGCAACGAATCGGTTGTAAGCGAAAATCATCAGAAATATTTTCGTGACGTTGTTTCCGTTGCATGTCTCCGTTGCATGCCCCGCGTTTCATTTTCGAGTTTATGTAGCAAAGTAAAGACATAAAATGTCAAAAACAATTAATTAATGATGGAAAATAATTCATTCCACTGCATATTTATGAAATGTGATTGCCCGGCTGGCTCCAGTACTCGATTTAGGGTTCTCTTGTGGGAAGCACGAGGGTAGATATACTCGTAGGTCGTAAATAATCAACTGTAAATAACAAACTGTTTTGTAATAATTTGCCGAGTTTTCAATTTGAACAAATTTTATTCTTCATAAATAAAACCAAGTAACTGATTATAGAATTCTTGATTCTACCGCATATTTATGAAACTGTAATTCCTCGCCCGGCTCCACTACTCGATTTAGGACTGTCCTGGGGGGGGGGGGGGGGGGGGTACGTACTGACCACAGAAAACGGTGATCTACGCAGAAAGAGCACATATACAGGTAATTAACAAACCGTTGTGTAATAATTTGCAGTTTCCCCCCCCCCTCATTCTAAAAACTCATAGTTCGATGGATGTAACAATTAGTTTTCTCTATGTAGCGAGCAAGGTTCATTCATATCATACCGTGATGTCTAATTATTGTGTCCTGCTAGTTGGTTGTAAGGCGCCTAGGGCGCCCATTGAAAAAACTCCCCCCTTCCCCATCATCACACCATCGCGCCCCCTCTCACCCACTTCCCCACTCCCCCTACCATCCCTCCCCTACGCCCCTTCCGTCTCCGCCGCCATTCCCCTTCGTCACCCACGCCATTAGCGTTCCAGAGGCAGCGAGTCGGTAAATAATATATAATGACGATAACAGGTGCCTACTAAGTTTAGGTGTATGATGATTGGGAAAACTCTCATTATATTACTTTATTATCTATGTGCGCTGATGTGTCGCAAATCACGACGATGTAGCGGGTGGGTCACAAGCTGTATAAAACGTTTAAAAACATTGACTGTTGACATCGGGGACAGTACCTACCGACTCATCCCTAATCTGATTTACGAAGGAATTTATAACGAGCCAGTCATTAGGGGAATTATCGCCCGACGCTTAGCAGAGGCGTGTGCTAATGTGATTTATACAAGTAATGGGATTACGCACCGGAATGGACAGACATCGACTTGGTTCTGACAGTTGTTTCTATTTAAGGGAGGGTCACTCTCCGGAGGAGGAATATAATGTTAAAAACAAAATGAAACATTATATTCGATTATATTAGACAAATGTAGGTACTTTTATTTTTATTTTTTTTAATGAAAGCAGATTCCATCCTGAGAATTCTGACATCAACCGCACTCTCCTACGATCCGTACAGTTTTTATTCTACGATTATTAGAAGTTTGCTACACAACTGACGTCACGATGGGCAAGGTACCCCAGTGGCAAGGGGGTCCCGCCCAGACAAAAGGGGGTGCAATGACGCCACTGGTATACGAAACATTGAAAAATCATAGGATAAAGACGCTGCAAGTTATTGCACAAAGATTTATTATTTACATGTATAAGAGCCCGTTCTGCCAGGATCGCTTTTTTCTTTGGCCTAGGGGGCAAAAAGCTCCCCGCCAAACAACGCTGAAAGAAATTTCACGGTTTGGGAGGAAGGATCAGGTTTCTATAAACATATCCAACTAGCCTGACCGCTCGCTTCGCTCGCTATCCGAAATTCGCTGTACGCAGTATCGTGGAACCAACAAACGACGGAAAAATCCCATAGCCTACTGGGTATTTGTGCCCAATTTTATCAGAATCCGTCAAGCCATTCAGGAGTTGACCATGGTCGACCATATTTCCGCTATGGTCAGGGAATTAAAAATGCGCCTACGTTCAACTTCGGAGGCTACCGGATATTGGTGCCAAATTTGGTCGATATCCGTTGAGCAATTCGGGATTCGACCATGGAGGGGCTTATGGATGCGCTATGGTCGACCGCGGGGGTAGTCCGAAGGGTCGATCGTAGATAGAATTTCACGTAGATTACGAATACGCGATAAAAAATAGGGGTTACCATTTCAATTAACGAAGTTGACCATGGTCGACCATAGTTCCGCTATGGTCAGGGAATTAAAAATGCGACTTTGCACAACTTGGGAGCCTACTGGATATTCGTGCCAAATTTGGTCGATATCCGTCAAGCCATTCAGGAGTTGACCATGGTCGACCATAGTTCCGCTATGGTGAGGGAATTAAAAATGCGACGTTGCACAACTTGGGAGCCTACTGGATATTCGTGCCAAATTTGGTCGATATCCGTCGAGCCGTTAGGCCGTGGGAAGACGGACAGACAACCAGACAGACAGACTAACAGAGATTCGTTTTTATAATATATAGAGATAGAGGCGGAAGCAGCAGGTTTCTACATGCACATCCAAGAGCGAGGTGCGAAGGTCGCACATCCTTTATGCGGCTTGGGAGGTTTTCTTGGCGGGTAAATTTTTACAACAGGTTTGGTTTTTCTGGGAGGGGGGATGACATATTTTCGCAATGATGAAGTAAACATTTTTTTCCAGTGTAAGTATTTTTTCCCCAACACTTTCTTCTCAGGACCTACCTACTTACCTGAAGGAGAAAACAAATCGACCGACCGGGTTCAGATTTTGAACAATTCCTCAGGGAGCCCCAGTGAAAAAGTGTGCCAAATTTCAGCTCTTAAAACCATCTCTAACCTACATCTAAAACTGCCCCACCTCAAAAATGTTGTCTGAAGCATGGATTAGGGCCATTACCAGATTGAGTGATAGAATTCATTTTGGTTTATTATTTTCAATAATGAACCATTGGAATCGAGCATGAAAAAAAAATTCCATCCCCCCCCCCCCCCCCTAACCCCCCAAAATTTGATGGTTTATTTTAGCCGTAACCACGCTAATAATCAAGCGGAAGGAGTAGTTGTATATTTACGCGAAGATTTGGAAGGAATAATCGACATAGTGATTCTATTGATGGATGTAATACTGACTCTGTCTCCTTTGTATATGAAGGAATCGTTTCATTAATTACTGGGGTGTATCACTGGAGAGGGATTTTGAAACATTCCTCGAATGTATGGATACAAATATTTATGAAGGCATTACGGAGTGAACTTCACTACACTCAAGATCTCAGGGAAATTTCCTGACATGGGTAAGTCGTAAAACGTGACTACTGCAATTTCAAAATGATCAAATTAATTTTCTTGACAAAATTGTCATGACATTTCATTCCTTTAAAATACGCCGACATTAAAGCTAACTGTATCCTAAATCTCGATGGAAATCCTGTTATCATTGCTGCCACACAATTGCCTTCCAATCGAATATACCTGTGTTCATTCAGTGAACACTATATTAAATGATAATTGAAGGGCATCAGGTTCAAAGGGCCTAAGTGCCAAAATCTCGAAAAATGAGATTTTTTTGGATTCAGTGTCTATGTGCCAACGGTAATACATCTACAAAAGGCCTAAGTGCCAACCCTTTTCTTTCAGTTTGAAAAGTGGCGGCAAAAATTGGGGTTTACCTAACTCCAAGTCGGTTTCCCTAGACAGCCTAACTCCACCAGTTGTTATTGAAAAGGCCTAAGTGCCAAAATCGCCTTGTTTTTATCAACATCGCATTGGTAACACTGTCGAATCTCCCAGTTACCTCCACTAGTTTGTTTTTGTTTTTAGTTGAGTTGTGTGAGTCAGTTTGTGTATCGCAGTTTTGATAGTAAAATATTAGAAAAATGGATGGATCTCTCGATCTCGAGAGCAACAAGGGGAGGAGAAGTCGGGGCACCGGTCGATGGAGAGACGAACATGTTTCGCTTGAAGCTCAAGAAAAGACTGAGAGGTACTTTTTACCAAAATTTAATCTCCAAGTTTGTAAAAGTGCAATGATGTCAATATCAAGCACGAATGTTATGCTCTAAAAAGATTTTTAACTAACAATGTTACTTTATACAGATGGTGCACTCCAATGTTTTAATACCTACTTCGTTTCTAGTACATACTTGATTTTAGTCCAATGTTTTTAGTACCTACGTATATTTTCCTTGTAAAAGGCTGTGATGTAGGTACCTATATGAAGTTAAGTATATTACCATATTTTTCTAGTTACCCAGATATTTTTATAAGTCTTCAGCTAGGCTGTAATTTTTCAAAACTTGTTCCAAATAAATATTTTCGTTTTCATATAATATTACTTCTTAAATAAATATTTTCGTTTTCATATAATATTTCTTCTTCCCATTTCACCCGTTCTTCTGAGTAAAGACAAGAGTGTTTTCATCTAATAGGTAAAGGGTTGCCAACTTACTGTTCAGTGTGTGAGTGAATCTAATAACCATTCTAAGTGAAAAAGTACAGGTCATCATTATTGTCTGGTTTCGTGAGGCTCTCAGGTGTAATAAACACTGATTTGGGCTAATAAAATGAAACTACCACAAAAATGGAGTGATGAGGACTTACGCACTTTCATGTATCTTACTGCTCCAGTTATGGAAAAAAAATTTCCTACATTTTCCAATATAGTTTATCATGAAAACAATTACATAAGACAATAGTAAACAAGACAAGTTATAACAGGAAAAAAATTGACTATGTTACACCGGTTACCAAGAAAAATATAAGTTAATGAAACCTTAAAACGTCAATAACTTTTTTTGGAAAAAATGGCACTTAGGCCCTTTGAACCTGATGCCCCTCAATTTATAAACAGTATAATTTAGAAACATTGTATGCCTACTCAATTCAAGAGTCAGCATCTGGCGCCCTCGCTAGATGGGCTGCAAGAACTGTCAACTCCAAATTTATGTAGGAAACAGATAGATCATCATAACCTGTGTAAAACACAGCGAATTAACCGACGTGATTAACTGTCACGATTTCATGTTGGCGTGATGCTAACAGTCAGTAGCGGTGCGTGGGCTCTGAAAATGGTGGGCCACCAAACCGGAACACAAATTAACAGCTTTTTCTACAAAATACCTGTAAATGCTTTCCAACAGTGGAGTCTTATGAGAAATGGGTGGATTTTAATCAACCGCAGCTCTTAGCAAGTCAGAATGTAAGCACTGTGTTCACAATAGTTCTGACCAGGGGCGTTGCGTCCATAAGGCCACTTATTGGGCCACTGCCCCGGCACCCAAAAACACTAGGAGTAAAAAATACCAACCATTGTTCAGTTGACATCCAAATTTCCCTTCGTACACTTTAACTAGCATTTTTCACAAAGTTCAACGGCCACTCGCCAGATTTCTCTGGCTGTGGATATTCAATATTCTAGTAGAGCATCCATCGTGGTTCCTTAATCTTAGCTCCATAGTGTTATCGGAATAAACATAGGCTCCTGAACTGGAAGGTAGGTCCTGGGACCTAGTGTTCCCATGGCCTGTCCACGCATGCTCAGTAGAGTAAAAATGTTGTTCCCCGCACCCACTTTGGCCCTCCCACTTGGGAGGGAAATTCGAATGCCAACTGAAGAAATGGTTGGCATTTTTTTTGGAGTTTTTTGTGTTTCTGGGTGCCGGGGCAGTGGCCCAAGTGGCCTTATGGACGCAAGGCCCCTGCTAACAGTACATAATAGCGGAAATAGGTTTCGCATCTACTCTCACTCCCTCGTTCGCTCGGCCAAAAGTTCTCTGCTTATTCTTTTAGCGCCCACAACCCCTCTACACTCGTTGCCACTCACTCAAGCGTTTCCCTGGACTAGACAGGGATAACCGAATGACGCTTCAGAGAATCCCACCCCCTGTTCTGTCTACTACTCAACCACTTTCTCTAGAGTAGCCCCTGTAATCGAATTTGGCTGGAAAGGTCTTCACGGCTTTTCTCAAATCCAATCAAGCTTGTTCTCCCAGCAACATCTTCCTCGGAAACAAATGGGACCCAATCATTTGTGGATTGCCATCCGGAGTTCTTACTTTAATCACTCATTCCACTGTTCGGCGGCCTTTCTTGGGCCGTCATTTCACAACATCGATGGAAAAGGCATTACTTGTCTGACAAGAGGCTGAATTCATTTCAGTTTCGGAACAATTCATTCGTCTTCAAACCAACTCTATTGCACATTTCGGATTTGGTTTCCATTATTCTAATATAATCAACTTTTGGTTTATTATTTTCAACAATGACCCTTTGGGATCGAACATTAAACCCCCCTCCCCATAAAAAGTGGATTATTTGCGTTTCAGTGTACGAAGAATCCGATAATGGAATAAAACAAATTTCTGTCCGTCCGCCACACGCCGTACCAGGCACATTCCTTATAGTTACCATAATCCAAAATACAGGTAAATGATGAACCGTTGTGTAATAATTTGCAGCGTTTTGTTATACCATTGCGGAACTCTTTTCCTAACTGAGGTTTTAGCCTACATAAGGGAATTCTTTCCTTTGTTACCTTTTACGTACATGTACGTGTTTTGAATGAGGAAAAAGGAGGGGGATGGATTTTCAGAATTAAACTTACTTTTATGTAAGAAAAAACCAAAGCACACACAGAAACCTTTGCGGCGTGCACAGAACACTGACGTTTCATCGCAATCGGATGAATGGTATAAGAAAGCATTGGGGGACAATGATTTATATAGGCACATATGATGATGTGTCTATTATAAAAATGAATTTCACTTTCTTTCTTTTACTGTCCCCCAATGCGTTATTATCCCATTCATCCGACTGCGATGAAACGTTAAAGTGTTGTGCGCACGCCACAAAAAATCTATCTGATACAGAGGGCGGTTATTAGTACCTATCTAAAATTTTTATGTACACTGTAACGTTTGAGTACGCATATTTACCTATATCGATGCAGGTAAACTTCGACAGTAAGTACTTCACATGCATTTCCATGGTGTCAGGTATTCATCTCCAAGGGGCAATCTTAGACATGCGTGATAACAAACGAAAATATATTAGGCTTAGGGGTGGGTTCCAAATCGGCTTGCAATTTTTCATTTTGCTCTGTGGGATGAAAATATAACGATAGCGTCTGCAATCCAAACCGAAACCTCATAGAAAGAAGAAGTTGGGGATAATTATGAGAGTTAATCAAAAGAGAATTACCTGAGTCGGGGGCCGACGAGATTGGGACATAACTTCTGGAATGACCTCATTAGATGAAGGTGTCCATACATGAGCGCAAGGGTGGGGGAGGAGGACTTAATTAAGATCTTACTACCATAATATTGCCCGTATTTGGCGGCACCTTGCCAGCGATATGAAAGTAAAGATACCTAGCACTAAATAAAATTTCGGTTCGGGGCCCCGTGTCACTAAATTTGATAATCTTCGATCACTTACATGAAAGGAAAGGGCTATAATTGAACAGGAGCGTATCTTTGAACAGCTCCCTTTCGCATTTCGTCAGGAAATGTTCGGTAAGTTCATCGTGGGTTCCCCAATTATCTTGGCAGTCCCCATTTGAAGTCGAACATTTTCTTCGATACCAAAAACGAAGTTTTTAACGGGCAATAATTTTTCGAAACTTACTTCAGCCTCAGAAGCTGTGATTGTCGATTCTAGGTGCTATATTATTGTCAAATGAGGATTTATCAGTTGTACTCGTGTGAACAATAATTTATTTTCAAGACACAGCTATATCAAAACAGTTGAAGAACCTTAGAAAAATACCGCTCATCACTCAGACACCGTTTTTCGGGTATGAAATGTAATCCAACACGAAAGAGAGCAATTGGGACGCGGGAGGGGGATGAGAGAATACGCGAATAACGAGTCCAAGAGAACGAAGGGGAAAAAGGTTTGGAGAAAGTTGAGGTCGTTTGTGAAATTCCCGCAACACTTCGAGCGTCGGATGAAAAAACGAAATTGTCCCTAGTTTCTTGTGTGTTCGTGCCTCCGTGTTATTGCATGTAAAAAGGGATTGCTTCCCCTCCTGAAAATAGACAATATAAACGTTCGTTCCATCCAATATGAAAGATACTGGAGTACCTCAGAGCAACATCAACCACCGCACCGAATATAAAACAGGGATTCAACATCTCCGTTTTGTGATTCCATCTATCCACGCACATCGAGTCAACTGTATTCTGCGGTTAACTCATTCACAAGAACACCTTTTTTCCACACCTTTGATAGTAATGTTGCACTACCGTCACTGTTCTCTTCATCAATTTGTTTGACAAGCCACCACTGCAGGTTCTTGTCAGATTTAACTTCATAAGTAGGCGTTATAGGTACTGTTGTCGTATGCGGTCTACCTCGAATCTGTGGTCTACCCCGGACAACGAGTGTTGTCGTATGCGGTCTACCGGTGGTATGATGGTCAAAACCTTTTATGAGATACGAATTAATAATTTAAAAAAATTCAGAGCTTACCTTTGAACACTCAGCACAAACGTCCCTGCACAAATTGAACCAGTCAACGACCGTATGGGCACTTCTTCCCGTCCACTTGGCTACGTCATTCACTCCGCATAAGTTGGACCAATACCACACTAATTCGACGACATCGCATAGGGACATCCCTTCATTTCATCACAGACGAGATTTCATCACAGACGAGACGAATATCACGAACTTAGAAGAAATATCACGAACTTGAGAGAAGAAAGATATCACAGGCACAGACGAGAACCGAAACCGAACTAATCAGTAACCACTCAGCCCTGACATTCGATTGAAACGTTCGATTCGAAGACGTACCGAAGGTCAATAAACGTATATAAAATATGATAAACACAACAAATTCCAACTCTCATGGCCAACTCTCAAGACTTCCCCTCCTACTGTCTCTCAACTGGTCAAGAAACCAGCCTGATCCTTCGTGTAGGTACATCAGAAGCCTACGGTAGACCGCATACGACAACAGTGGAAGGCCGATAGACCGCATACGACAATGGTACCGCGTTATATTCTGTTGGCAACGTTACTAATTGACTTGGACATTTCTGATCACGAAAAATCTATAAAAATATGTTTTTTTTTTCGCCTTCCTTCTCCTGGTTACATTGGTTCACCTTGTAAACTTTCACTCTTCCATCGGTGGGCTAGCAAACAGATCAAATTCGTCATATGGTTTGTTAAAATATGAGCTGCTTCGGTTAAGATTTTATGAGAATACCAACAGCCTTAGGGGTTATCGAAAGTAGCTAACCATTAATTTCAATTATATACATCGAAATGTTTTTGGTTTCCTAAAAGATGCAACATTAAAGTGCCTTGTAAGGGGCCGAGCCTAGAAACCTGACAAACTTCAATAATTATCACAACACCAGCAATGAAAGTAGTTGATTATTCGTCAAAACGAATAGCTCGTAAATGCCAATAATAATTCGTTTATTCGTTTCCTTTCTTTGGTCAAGAAAATTTACGTTATCCTCCAGTCAGAATGAAGGATTCTATCGAATCCAAAAATTGAGTAGTAAACTTCCTCATTCCTTTGCTTTCGTTTATTTGAACCGGAAAAAGGAGCCCGATTTAAAGAAGGCCTTGAAACCTGAAAGGTCTCCCCTTCCACAACTTTTCTCGACGCTAAATAGCTGGAAAAGATATAGCAGCAGAAAAGTCCTTTTTCCTACCTCTTTGTCCACCGTAAGTAATGGAGTACATTTATAATGCTTGGAGGAAGGAAAGTTCGCGGTTTGAGCTCAGAAAGCTCTCTGAATAAAAAATGGAAGGGGTTTCTTTCAGTTACCCACCCTCCTGGCAGTTCCAGACTGCTTTCTCTCGTACAGGCTAATATATAAGGTTTTGATTATCCATTAGGATAAAGGGTAACAACGAGTACATCTGACTAAACGGAAAAATAAGGAAAGGACTTTACGGGATCTTCTGAAATTGTTTCTCCCTCTTAGAACAAAGTAATTAAGAGATTTCATCTCTCACGGTTTCTTTTAGCGAATTTTTCTAGAAAATAAGCTATTTTTGTGAAAACTGATGGATGGGTTCCAGTTCAACGATAATTTTGGAATATTTAAGTAACAAATTGACTGATTTTTAAGTTTTGGTTTATTGTTTTCAATAATGAACCTTTTGAATCAAGCATGAAAAAGAAATTAATCTCGTTTTTTTAACGTTTCTAAATTGATCTCGAACTTGGGAATTTTTTGAGGCCACCCGGAACATTATACGTCAAGCCGTTCGCTCACAGTAAGGACCACAGAAGTTTACACCGACAGCTTCAATATGATTGCTGGGAACACCTGATTACAATGAAGCATGGTTGCATGCCCGTTGTTCCGTGATATTATTTCCTCTGAAGAATGATGGTTACTTTTGATTTTGTTGATAGGTATTTTTGTAACTTGAACAAACGTTATGCTTCATGAATAACAGCAAATAATTAAGGATAGAATTCTTGAATCCACCGCATATTTATGAACTCATTTCCCGGCCGGCTCCAATACTCTCTTTAGGGCTTTCCCGGGGGAGCACGAGGGTAGGTACTGACCAAAGAAAACAGTGATCCAAGCAAAAGCGGCATCTATACAGGGTAATAATAAACCGTTGTGTAATAATTTGCAGCATTTGCATGAATTTGAATTGGAGGAAATCCTTGAAAAAAGTAGTAAAGGGAAGTAGATTTAATAGGAGTATAGGAAGTAGTATAATAGGGTTAACATTGAAGGTCAACTCTACAGATGATAATCAATTATGTCTCCCATATTTACCATTTAACTGACTTTCAGAATTCATACGTCTCCCATATTTCCCACATCGTAATTCCCATATATAGGAATTTCCCATATAACTGACTTTTAGAATTCATAAGAAATGCTCAAAATAGAAAAAAAGTTCAAATCATGCAGCATGACCATATGGGCGGATTTACCAGGTTGATGACTCTCAGCTAGGTACTTATAACAATTTGTAGCTATTTACGTCCCCTAAACTCGAACTTTCCACACTTTTTTCAAGAGAAAGTATTTTTGGTTGTTGATTCAACGTTTTCCTGTCTCAAGCCACTATTATATAGATGTTTCGGTGAATCTGCATCAACTTTTGGTGATTTTAGTCATTTTGACAAGCTCGAATTTAGAATAATCGAGTTTTAGCACTAACTCGAAAACAACCTACTCTAAAGTTCAATAAATTTTATCTACACTTATTGTAGTATGGGAAGGTTCTATCAAATTTTATCAAGTACCTATCAAATTCTATCAAATTTATCAAATTCTATCAAAAGAATTTGATAGAACAACAATGATTATTGCATGAATAGAACGATGGGAACTGTTCGATATTCGAATATTAAACAGGCTGAAAGGTTACTTCAACGTCCATTACTTCAAAACGCTGCAAAGTCCTTGTCACATGGGTTTATTATTCTATTGGACATACCTACAGAAATGTTGGCTGTTCATTTATTGTTTCTATCATGTGAAATAATTGAAATAGCTATTTCTGATGGTTTCCACCAATTTTGGCCCCCAAAACACAAATTAGGTAGGTACGCTCCTTTTTTTTTTAAATTATCTTTGATCATTGGTAGTGCCATTTAATCATCTTGATCCACGAGTAGACACTTCTTCTAGTGTTATTATACAAATTGATTGTGATTTCAGACGATTTTTCAGATTTTTGCCTCATAAAAAATCAATTTTGGCAGCTGATTCTTCTTTTGGTCAAAATCGACTTCATATTCGGTCTTCTCGTCCCCAAAAACACGGAAAAAGATAGGTACCTTAAAAGCTCATGTTACTAGCATGTTACTAAAACAGAAAAAGTACCTATTTTTAACCACATTTTCACTCATAACACCCCTGGGTATATTCCGATCGGGCTGAACAGTTTCGGGACACAACTAGGGCCCAAATGGAGCATGTGTGCGAAATAACGACTTTTTTACACCGAAAATGAAGCCTGTAGACGTGATACGGCGGACGGCGGACGGCGTACGGCGGACGGCGGACGGACATTTCATTTTTTGAATCTAGGCACCTTGAAACGGAAAAGAAAAAATTTTGAGGGGGTGTTATAACAATTTTTTGCTGACCGAATACATAGACGTGTATAATTATTCACAGAATAATAAACCAAAAAGTACCTATTTTTACGCACATTTTCACTCATAACACCCCTGGGTACATTCCGATCGGGCTGCAAAGTTTCGGAACACAACTAGGGCCCAAATGGAGCATGTGCGCGAAAGAACAACTTTTTTAGACCGAAAATGAAGCCGGTAGACGTGATACGGCGTACGGCGGACGGACATTGCATTTTTGGAATCTACACACCTTGAAACGGAAAACAAAACATTTTGAGGGGGTGTTATAAAAATTTTTTGCTGACCGAATACATAGGTGTATTATTCTCAGAATAATAAACCAAAAGTGGCCTTTTTAGTGATGACTCCATGCGAACACATCCTTTTACCAATCAATTTGTGTAAGGAAAGTAAAACGTTATAAGCTGGGTAGTAAGAATACATAATGATCAGCTTTGATGTACCGTGTACTTCATGAAACCAAGTCTGAAAAATTCCCATACAAGTAATTTTGAGAACGATCGTTTCGAAAATTTTTTTCGTCGCACGCCTTGTGGGGGAATGTAGAAACGGTGATATTGAGCTGTGTGGCAGACCTACCTCTTGCTCGAGACTTCGTCAAAAGTTTCAGGACGATGCTGTCATAGGCAATCTCTTCGGCGACACCAGAATCTTTCACAAGTTTTTCTTTTACTGCGATGCAGATGTCGTTTTTTGACAGCAGCGCCTCAAGCTCTTCAAAGGCCTGAAAACGAAAATTCAATGAGATGGAAAGTACTTATCTGCTCGGTTTATTCAACTCTGTCGGAACACACTCCGGGAAAAGGGCAAAAGATATTTATGTAAGAGAAACAAGAGGCTTCACCATTATCATAGGTTAGTCCATATTATTGCTTCCTCACTACCGGAAGGTAGGGAAGCCTTGGATTCGTGATTGAGTAAAAACACGTCTGCCAATTCGAGTAAGCAATATAGTTTCTTCACCTCAATCACATGAACGTTTAGTTTCGTTCGTGATTACGCAGATGAAAGTTATTGTCTGATCTTGATGGGTAATTTGCAGGGTGTTTATGGGTCCTACAAGGATCTGAAGCTTGCGCACGTGCAGACGGAAGTTATGATACGATTTCAATGATTCTGATCAAGGACCATCTGCGATCCAACCCGCGTGTACCAAAGAAAAACGGAGTTATTGAAAAATAGTCTATTTCCACTAATACACGAAAAACGCAAAAAACACTGTTATACCGGTTTCGGTGATCAAACCATCGTCAGTAACACACGATAACTGAAGGCATGCTGGAGAGGAGACCTTATAGTCACAAAGTGAAATGTGGTCGATTGGGATTGGTTGTGAAAAAGAATGGTGAAGGGAACAGAGTGCAAGTCGAGCAGAGATCGCGAGTTGGTTCGTCAAGCTGAAGGTACGTAGATCTATATCTGAGAGGAACATTTGGTTTAATCAGCAGTGTATCCGAGAAAAACTTATTCCAAATTATGTCCGCATCATGTGTAACCACCCTTCCACCGCCGCAGTTCGTATTGTCAAGGAGGCTCAGTTCAAGCTTGTGAGGAGCGAACTGAGTAGATGGTTTAACGTCCGTGACACTGCTCGGGAGAAGTTGTACTTTATTTTTCAGGAGTTGTCCGGCCGTTATGACCATCATGAGTGGCAGATCATCGAGCAGCATGCTGTTGATGTTGCCTGGCAGAAGGGATCGAAGAAGAAGGTGCAGCTTCAGCAGAAGCTCAGCCAGCTTCGGAAGTCCCAGAAGCCAAGACCTCCGATGCCATCTGCTACACCATCTCCGTGCCCTACCTTCTTCAAGAAAGTGGAGAACCTGTCTGGTGTATCCTTTTTACCAGCAGAAGTATCCCTTCTGGAGAAAGGGCTGAAGCACAACCCCACCTCATCCTATGGCCTTGCTTCATCACGGGACCTAGCATTCACCATAGAAGCTACTGAAGGTCCACTTGTGGTGAAAACATTGTGCGCTGAAGAGCTGAAGAAGGCGACGACGACACCCCCTGGACAAGAAGAACGACTGGCAGCAGCACTGAGGAAGAAGTTTGTGGACAAGAAGCTTGTAGCCCTTAAGGCAGATAAAGGTAATACTACAGTCATTATGACAAACACTGATTATGTTGCCAAAACTGTTAATTTTTTGAATGAAAATAATTGTAAACCACTGCCATCAGACCCAACTGATAAATTTCAAAAAATTGTTAGGGAAGTAGTTAGTAAGTCTGAAAATATCCTTAAAAATATGTACAAACCAGGCTTTATAGAAATGAATCCGCATGCACCTAGGTTGTCTTGTCTGCCAAAAATTCATAAGGTAGGAGCACCAATGAGACCAGTTGTATCATACATTGGTGCTCCTGCTTATAAGTTGGCTAAAAAGTTGAATAGTTTGTTTAGAAGCAAAATTAAATTTCGACCACAACATACTGTTCTAAATTCTTACGATTTGGTTAGCAAAATTAAGGATATTCAAGTGCCTCCAAATGCTAAACTTGCTTCTTTTGACGTGGTCAGCCTCTTTACCAACATTAATGTTGATAGATGTAAAGATGTTGTTAATGGGTTGATTCACGATTCTAATTTAAATTTGTTTGAAAAAGATGAATTGTGTACTTTAATGTCTGTCTGTATGGATCAGAATTATTTTTTGTTCGATGGGAAATACTATACTCAACCAGGGGTTGCAATGGGATCTCCATTGTCTCCATTGCTTGCAGATATTTACATGGATTTTCTTGAAAAACAAATTTTCCGAAAATGTAAATCAGATAGCCTCCTTTATTGGTATAGATATGTAGACGATATCATCATTCTTTGGAAAGGGACTGAAAGACAACTTGGTTCATATCATACACAATTAATAACGTAGATCCATTCATTAACTTTACGTTAGAATTCGGATCTAATCACCTAAATTTTCTTGATCTTTCCATTTCGTTGAATAATGGAAAACATGAGTTTTCCATATATAGGAAAGATACTTACAGCGATATTACCATTCATAGTACTTCAAATCATCCAGTAGTCCACAAACATGCTACTTTCCATAGTATGATTAACAGAGCTTTATCTATACCAATGAGTGAACAGAATTTAGCTAAAGAAAGGTTAACTATTAAAAGTATAGCGGCGAGTAATGGCTATGGGGGAGATCTCATTGATACAATATGGAATAGGGTTCTTAGAAAAAAGAGTAGGGAAGGAGTTTCAAACCTAGTTAGGGAAGCTACGACTGAGGAAAAAATTTGGATCAGTATACCGTATTACGGAAAAATTTCGGATAAAATTGGTAAAATATTAACTTCTAAAGGGTTCAAAGTAGGATATAAAACTAAACATAATCTCAAATCTTCATTAAGTTCAGTTAAAGATAAAATTAATGTTCAAGATAAAAGTGGTGTTTATAAATTAAAGTGTTCTTGTGGGCTTGACTATTGTGGTCAAACTGGTAGGAAGTTTAGAGAAAGAATAAAGGAACATGAAAAAGATTTCAGGGATAATAAGGGTGATTCGGCCTTTGCACGTCACTTGAATGAATCCAGTCATAGCTTCAATTTTGATCTTGCAGACAGACAGTTCATTGAGTATCTTAATTTTTGCCCAAAAGGGAGCATGTTGGATGTACTTGAAAAATTCGAAATTATTAAGAGTGATAGGTTGGGTAAATCTTTGAATGATGTAGTTCCTTTAAGTTTTTCTCCATTATTGCATTCATTTCTGTAGCAGCTTGGTTCCACCCCTCTTCCCCCCCACTCTTCACCTCCCTATCACCTCATGTTCCTTTCACTTTTTGGCATTCTCTTCCTGGGCCAATCAGAATCGACCCCCTTCCTTTGTTCCCTTCACCATTCTTCTTCACAACCAATCAGATTCGACCACCCTCCCTCTGTTCCCTTCACCAATCTTTTTCACAACCAATCCCAATCGACCACATTTCACTTTGTGACTATATATAAGGTCTCCTCTCCAACATGCCTTCAGTTATTGTGTGTTACTGACGATGGTTTGATCACCGAAACCGGTATAACAGTGTTTTTTGCGTTTTTCGTGTATTAGTGGAAATAGACTATTTTTCAATAACTCCGTTTTTCTTTGAAATGGGTTTCCACGATTTCGTCGCGAGTGATTTAGTTCCGCGTGTACCATCAAAATTTCAGCTCTACGACAATTTTTCGCGTAGTTAGAAGCGTTACAAGGAAATGGTCAACATTTCATGTTCGCGCATGCGTGAACGAAATTTACAGTACGATTCAAAGGCAACTCATACGGAACTATCACAATATTATTCCTGATCGATCCTCCAAGTTCGAACTCATTTCAACGATATTTAAGGTAGCTATGGGCGTTTCAAGTATTTCATGTTTGCGCATGTGCAGCCGAAAGTTACCGTACGATTTCAATCATTTTGAGTACTATCTGCGATAGAACCCACCTGTACCCCAACAGTTCAGCTCCCTACGACTATTTTCCGCATAGAAGCACAAAGAAAATTGTCAACATTTCATTTTCGCGCATGCGCAGACGAAAGTTACAGTACGATTCCAGTGAAATTCACGTGAAACTATCAAAGTGCTATTCCTGATCGACCCTCCAACTTTGAACTCATTTCAACGACTCTTTTCGACCATTGTTTCGGGTAGTTTTAGGCGTTACAAGGAATTGACCACAGACAGCCAGACGGACAGAAACGGACCCAGAAATGTTCCTTGATGTCTGAAATGCAAAATGGCAGTGGAAATTTTCCTTTTGGAGGGCATACATTTTTTTCACTCACGAATCCAACGCTTCCATACCCTCCGGTTGTGCAGAAGCAAAACTTACGTTCTCAAAAATGAAAATTTCCACTACCATTTTGCGTTTCAGATGCGAAGGAACTTTTCTGTTTCCGTGACCGTTTGTCTGTCTGTCAGTCTCTCTGACTGTCCGTCCGTCTGTATGTGGTCAATTCCTTTTAACGCCCATAACTACCCGAAATATGGTCGAAATGGGCTGAAATTCGAAAGGTAGGTGCGGGTTGGGTCATAGATGGTCTCACAACAAAATCAATGAAAATTTACCGTACCTTTCGTCTGCGCATGCGCAAACGCGAATTACTTATACGCCCGTAACTACCTTAAATATTTTTGAAATGAGTTCAAACTTGGAAGGTCGATCAGGAATAACGCTTTCATAGTACCACATGAATTTCATTGGAATCGGACCGTAACGTTCGTCTGCACATCCGCGAACATGAACCCATTTCCTTGAAACGCTTTTATCTCTGCGAAAAATGATCGTAGAGAGCTGAATTTTGAGGGCACGCGGGTTGGGTCGCAGATGGTCCCGCATCAAAACCATCGAAATCGTACCTTAATTTTCGCCTGCGCATGCGCAAGGGTCAGATCCTCGTAGCGCCCATAAATACCCTGTAAATCATCGTAAAGCGGTGAAATCTGGAAGATCGATGGATGTGAGGTGTTGGATGGTCTCAAATGCATTCCATCAACATCAGACTATAACTTTCGTCTGCGCATCGCAAACGAAAAATCCTTGTTGCGTTTGTCCGTTGTCCAACCTATCACCGAAAGGAACTACCCAACTAATTCTGTTAGTCCACGAGACCTGAGTCGTTTAGTCATTAACCCATGCATGGATACTCCACCTGTCCACTGAGTGAACCTTTCCCACTACTCTATACGTTCATGTAATTCAATTGAGGAAGCTATACTGCCTACTCGAGTTGGCAGACGTTTATTCCTCTTGTGTACGTGTGTACCTACACCTGAGTGTTAACATTATTTATGATAAACTACTTGCTAGCATAGGTATAATGGCTGAAATGTCTGGTTCATATCCAAAAGGTTCTGCGCTCAATTCTAGATACTGTTGTATCACGGACCTAATGATGACCAGTTCCGATGATTTTTGTTCGAAAATTTTTGTTGAAATTCTTCCAACGCCCATAACTTCGTACTTGAAAAAATTCCGAACCAAGCTGAAATTCGAAGAGGGTGCTTCAAGAAATTATTGTGACCATGCCTACTAATGGTTCCAAGTAAGCTACGTGCCACACTTTGCAAACCTTTTGGTTTATTACCTCAAGCGAAATAACAAGTTACTCCAGAGCCCCATCGAGGAAGTACATAGGTAATACGTTGGTAAATTTCAATGAAGTTATGAACTGTGTGGAGTACCTACCTCAAACAAATGAGAATTACCCATTTGAGCAACATGGCTTAAAACTACTTACAGCACCTCCCACCAAAATTGTGCGTTAAAAACAGAAATAATCAGACAATTCTGGTGACGGAGCGCATTTTAAATTGTAATACAAGACGTGACTATATATAATGTGGTCGAGTACAATTTGATCAAGTGGAAGTTTTGTGTCTCAATTTTATCTATCTGTAAGTTCTGCAAATGTGCGACGTTTTTTTCTTGAGAGAGAGAAAAAAAACTAAGTTATCGGGTGATGTTACCCAGTGTAAACCAGTGAGAGTGTCTCAAGAGTTACGAAGGATTTGCTTCATCAAAGTTTTGGAGTCTAAGAACCTTGAAACGAAAAACCAATAAATTTCAAGAAGTGGTTCAAAATATGTTTTATTTGCGACTTGGAAGGTTTTAGCGGGGAAAATGCAATGTCTGTTGTGTCTGGGTTGAATACATTTTCTGCTGGTGTCTGGGTTGAGAATATAAAGACAACTTTTGAAAAGAAGTGGTCTGTACGCAGATTTTCACCCCCAACAGTGTCATGCTTACACAGTAAAATGGAACCAATACTGAGATAATAAAAACAAACAGTTGAATCAACTCTTCTCTAAATCGATATACCCACTATGACCAGTACTATACAGTTTCCACCCGCCTTTCCCATCAGTATTCCCCAAGTCCCTTTCTCGTTTCACATCCCATCACGAATTCTAAACGCAAAGAACCACAAGTTTAGCCATGACCCTCCATCAGATTGAACTTCCTACTTAGGATGTGTCAAACTCCTAACACCACCTAGCTGTGTTAAAGAAAAAGTTGTTGTGGCAAAGGGCTGGTAAGAAATGTATGAAGCCTAGAAGCATGAAATCCGATTAGAAAGAGCAAGACGGCTCTAATTCCTCAAAGCATTGCGGGTTAGCTTTGAGAATACATCAGTAGATTATAACTGTAAGAATACATCAGCAGGTTATAACTATACGTAATTATGGCGGTGATTCGGTCTACTTTATAATCTCTATAAAAAAAAAAACACGCTGTAAATTATTACACAACGGTTTATTATTTCCTGTATAGATGGTCCTTCGGAGTAGATCACTGTTTTCTGTGGTCAGTACCCTATAGCTCCCCCAGGAAAGCCTTGGATCAAGTAGTGGAGGTTATTAAAGTTTCATACAAATGCGCGGGATTCAATAATTCAATCATTTTTTGAAGTTATTGATGAAGCATAAGGTAGATAATAAACCGTTGTTTAATAATTTACCTGTATAGATGCCCCTTCTCCGTAGATAGTTTAATAAATCGTTGTGTAAAAACTGTTGAGTAATAATTTACCGTTGGGTAATAATTTAGTTTTGTAGTAATTTACAGAACAATAAACCGTTGTGTAATAATTTACCTGTATAGATGCCCTAAAGCGAGTATTGAGCCAGCCCGGAAATTACATTTCATATTTGTTGTTATTCATGAAACATAACGTTCATTCAAGTTACAAAAAAAAAACTACCAACAAAATCCAAAAGAGCCTTCATTTTTCAAACAAAATAATATCACAGAACAACCAACTCGACTTCATACTCCGTGAATATAATCAGATCCACCCTAACAATGATTATCTCGGGCCAATTCCCAAATGTTACCGCGTCACTAGCGATGATATTTGGGCTGAATGTAAACAATTTGATTCACCCAGCTGTTGAAGAATCCTGTCGGTGCAGAATTCGGGGCCTTACTGTGAACGAACGGCTGCACGTAAAATGCTCCGGACTTGAAAAATCCGGTCAAGAAATATTTGAAAAATTAAAAAAAACCGAGTTAACGGCGTTTTGGACAGTTGAACCCCTATTTTCCATCCCTGAGAGGAGTGACAATAACGCCGAGCTTCGGGGACCAACTAGACCCCAAACGGGACCTACACACCAAGTTTCGTTGGTTCATGGTAACTTAGAGAAGTGCGAAGTACGGCGTACGCCGGAAGGACAGAAATTTTGGTTTATTATTTTCAATAATGAACCTTAGGAATTGAGCATGAAAAAAATTGAAACCCCCCCCCCTCTAAATTTGGTGGTTTACGTTTCAAAGTATGTAGAATCCGAAAATGCAATGAAAAAATTGCTGTCTGTCCGCCGAACACCGTACGCCGAACGCCGTGCACCGTACTTAGCACTTTTCTTAGTTACCATGAACAAAAATGGATGAAATTCGGTTTACAGGTTCCATTCGGGGTCTAGTTGGTCCTCGAACCTTGCCTTAAATAATTTAATCCACAAACTGATGATCGCCGTTAAAAACTGTCTCACAGAATCCCTCATGCGCTATTCTGAATCACAATCGAAGCGGAGCTCTCTCTACAGTTTTGAACCTTCAAAAGTGATGAAGGGCAAAAGTACTTGGAGTTTTCATCCAAAATTCCTCGCGAACCCTCGCTCAAATAAGATATTTTTGAGATGAGCAAGAATTTTGCGGAACAAGAGAACCCTTATTACACCGAAATCTCCCGGTGGTTTTGCCTTTCTTTGTCATTCTCTAAGCTTCTTCCCCAAACCCTGCTTATCTGGGACACGTGTTTCACTTCCTCGTTCATCCGTTGTCAAGGCTCGTAAACCTAGCACAATGGAAAAAGGGTGCGATAGCGAAGGTCTGGGAGAGGCGCTTTGTGCGGCACTCCCCAAGTGGTTTCATTTAAAAAAAATTATAATAAAGATCGTCCCCTCTACGTTGTTATCACGAATAATCCCGAATAAGTGATTGATCACGAATAAGTGATTGATTTTGGTATACCTATTATTTTCAGCAATGAAACTTAAAGAATCAAGCAAGAAAAATGTTAGGTTCAAGGTTGACAGTCAGTGCGTAGAATCCGAAATTGGAATGAGTTCGACTGACAGCACTATTCTGTTAGGAATTTGGCAAATAGGCTCCTATACGAACACAAACTGAAATGCTCAAAACCGTAAGAAAAACGCTCCAAATTATGACACAACGGGTTATTATTTACCTGTATTTACCTTTAACGGTTTATTCATTCTCCTTCTGCGTGGATCACTGTGGTCAATACCTACCCTCGTGCTCCCTCCTCGGAAAATCGAATACCTATTGGAGCCGGCCGGGGAATGACAGTTACATGAATATCCGATGGATTCAACTATAATCCTATAATTGATTATTTGTTGATATTCATGAAGCGCAACGTTTGTTCACGATACAAAATTAGCTATCAACAAAATCCAAAATACGTAACAACCAACTAGATTCCATTCAGCCATGCGTTATTATAATCAGAGTTGGTGTTCCCTAGCAATGATATCTGGGCTGGACGCATACCATTTCATTCACGGTCATGTTGACGAAGCATTTCGGTGGGAACGAACGGCTGGACGTACAATGCTTTGAATGGTCTCAAGAAAAATTCTCAAATTAGAGATCGTGTCAAAAAAGTATAAAAAAAACCATACCCTTCTTGAAAGTTGAAATTGAAAGTTTTTGAGCAACGGCGATCTGAAAGATTCAACACCTACTTTTAACCCCTTTGAGATGACTGACAGTAACGCCGAGCTTGGCGGACCAAGTAGACCCCAAATGGGACCTACAAACCAAATTTCATTAATTTTGGTTCATGGTAATTAATGGAAGTGCGAAGTATGGACGGCGGACTAACAGAATTTTTTTTCATTCCATTTTCGGGTTCTACGTAGGTACCTTGAAACGGAGACCACCAAATTTTGAGGGGGGGGGGGGGAGGTGTTAACACATTTCATGCTCGATTCTAAAGGTTTATTCATTTGATATTAGTAAACAAAATCTGGGGTTGTCTTCAGAATGGTGTGCCACGAATTTGTATCGAAAAATGTTTCGTAATTCATGTATTTAAAATGTTGGACTCAATGCAATAGCGTTTAGGTGTATTGATTTAGTATTTTCAATAATGAACTTTTGGAACTGAGCATGAAGAAGGGGGGGCGGACCCTCAAAATTTGACGGTTTCCACGTCAAGGTACGATGACTGTCAGCCATCTCTATAAATTAGGGGGTGAAATTTCCCAAAACGCCGTAGCTCAAAAACTTTCAATAGAAGGGTATAGTTTTTTTAAACATTTTTAAATTGAACTAAAGCATTTTTTGAGACCGCCCGGTACGTCAGCCGTTCGTTTGCACCTAAAAGCTACAGCAACATGATCGTGAATGAAACGATATAAATCCGGCCCAGATATCACTGCTAGGGAACACCTGTTATAATCACGAATGGCTGTATGAAATCAAGTTGGTTGTTCCGAGGTACTGTTCCATTTGAAGAACGATGGTTATTTGAATTCATGTGATAGGTACCCACTTCTGGAATTTGAACAAACGCTATGCTTCATGAATGACAACGAATAATTAATGATAGAACTCTTAATACTGGCTCCAGTACTCGATTTAGAGCTCTCCAGTGCTCGGTATAGGCGGAGGCCTGGTACGGATTCGTAGTGGTTATAGCGTATGAATTTCAAGAAAATCCACAAAGCTTTCGTTTGCTAATGTATGGGCTTGTTTTCTCTGACTTTTATGAGAAAACAATTCCAATCTACGTGTTGAGAATCCGTTTTTTCAAAGTTTTCGTTGGACCTACTTATTACGTTTGAATTGCCAAGCTGGCGAGCTCTCCGGAGTAAAGTGAGAAGATGCTAATTACGTTCTAAACTACCATAGTACCCTCATGTTTGGTCGGGCCTACTATACTGCTATTCAGGTACCTATGAACACACATCTATCCTATGAACTTATTAACATCCCATGATATTCTTAATGCTTGCCACATATTTTTGGTTGTGTTTTGATTCACCATTTTCACTCATTCATTATTGCTAGTACTTGGATTGTAACTGTAATAGTGCATTGCGTCAATTCGCTCACTACAATATTGCCTATTTAAAAGAGTTTTGGTTGATTGTCCCGTCAAGAAGAGTTAATTTAATTTGTTCAGTTCATTTAATTTATTTAATATTTGTTGGAGTTTTATGTGTCTCATGAAATAAATTATTTAAAATACAGAAAGGTTGTAAACTTTGAATGAGCTTCCCTCTTAGCAGTGAAAACATATTATTCATTCACGTACTTTGATACCGTAGTTGGACTCTTCGTAGATGATGGAGACATAACTCCACTTGAGTTGCTTTATTATTTCAACCATGGCTTTGACTTGATGATGGTCAGAGGGAATGGTTCTTGTGAAGTATTCAAAACGTTGCTTGTTGCTGAGTTCAGGGCTCGTCGAGAAGAATGAGACCTGTTAACAGAAGAATGTTATATAGGATTAGTGGATATTGTTCTGTGGAAATGAATCTTAAAATCAAATCTAGTTTCTTTCGAACATAACATAATATTATATCATGACGTGAAACTGTATAAGTTTATAACATTTGTCTTATTTCCTGAACTATCGATTTTTAGGCGCTATTATCCACTGAGGTTCATATTACCAATATGAATTCCACCTAAGTCTGACTTGTACCCGTACTTTCTCGTATCGATGCTATTTTTAGAATTCAACTTCTGCTCAACCAGCTTCAACGAAATTTACTGAGTTTGAAGTTCGATTTTGAATACAAGTAATAGGGTTCAGTCTTAGCAACGTCTGGGCATGCGCAAACACATCCTTTTCAACAATTTTTTATAGCTTTTTCAAAGGTTATTGTGCCATGAACGGCTTCGCAGTCAACACTATTAAACTACTAAGCTCTGCTACCGATTTAGAATCTTTACAACTTGCTTATTCAATAAGTGTGAGCACCTATTCTTATAGTGCTAAACGCTTTGGTGGTTAAGCAATAGTATCACATACCCTTCACGTAGGTTTCATAGTATGTAACGTTATAGATCAATGTTATTGCGCCATAATATTGAGTAAATAAAAATATTGGGTGAAAAAGTGTCAGTCCACCAACAGCGGGTGTACAACTCCGCCGGAAAAGGCATAGAAGCGGACTTTATATTGACTCCGCTGAGCGGTGAAACTCATCGACTCCGCTTCATATCACCTCCGCCGGGTTTTTAGTACTAATCAACCCCGCTTACGTGAGGGAAAGGGACAAACGAAAATGGCTCACATTTCTTGGCGTAGGTAATTATTACACAATAATTATACACAACGGTTTATTATTCTTGCACAACCCCCATCAATAAGATGGATACAGTTATCGAAAAACAGGTATTAACGAGAAGTACTAGTAGACAAAACAGGTATTAACGGCCATAATGTGGTGATATTAGGTTGACGAATTGCACCTTATTTAGAAATATTGCCATTTTTGTACACGTTAATTGTACGTTGAACACGACATTTTGTTTTTCCGTATTTGTCATTGCGAGAGGTCTTAGAAGTGGGGCTTCCATTATCAATGCGATTATGTAGATTTGTATAGCTTTTAAGGCATAAATGAACAGGAACAGATGAGGGCCGCCGAATTAAACATTTTTGGCGTTTTGCATAAAATGCTTCACAAGAATAGTCGTTCTGACCGAATCAATGCTGCACGACGCCCATATCGTTGGAGGAAATTGTGATTCATGAGCAATGTAAGTTTTTCTTAAATAATCCAGAAACTTGTGAACTTGCTCATCGTCTGGACAAAGAGTTCTAATTTCCTTCGAAAAAATTCTTCCAGGTCGACCGGATCCAGAAGACGAAGCCCGAACAAAACGAAGCCATTTCGCTCTCTCGCCGACAGTGTCTTTGTACGTAGTAGACAAGCCCAGGATCTGTATTTTCCCCCACCACGCCTGAGACAAGTGGAATATACAACCAACTATTTTTGCGTTCAGGAAAACATTGATCATAGCATTACGGATGACTTGTTCAAAATATTCTACTAGGCTGCACAGTACAAAAATTCCTGCACAACGATTTATTATTTTGTACAGAATACCCTTCTGTTACAGATCAAAGCTCTCTGTATAGATAACTCGTCTATATAATATAATATGTACTATTCTATACATATCGCAGATCCTCCGTAGGTTAGTACCAAACCCCGTAATCGTTACTAGGTACCTACCTAAATCACGTGTTAAATGTTGCTAAAATAATTCTGTCGTCGACAGACAGTAACTAAAATGGCAAAAAGAAACGCAAATAATGAAGTTCTGAAGGGAAATTGTTGATGTGGAGTGAAAAAAGTTGCAAAGCACCAACCAACAAACCTACCAACAAACTCCAGCCCCTTCTACGTAGATGGTATAAAGAAACGTTGTGTAATAATTTACCCATCAATAATACATAAACGTTTGTTCAAGTTTCACTACCTATCAACAAAATACAAAAGAGCCATCATTTTTCAAATGAAATAATATCACAGAACAATTCCCGATTGTTAGCGCGTCCCTGGTGATGATATTTGGCCTGAATGTATACAATTTCATTCACCCTGCTGTTGAAAATGCCTGTCGATGCAAACTTCTGGGCCTTACTGTGAACGAACGGCTGGACCTGGTGGTCATAAAAAACTCCCAAGTTCGAGAACTATTTAAAACCGTAACAAAATTCGAGAAAACGGCGTTCTGGAGACTTCAACCCCTATTTTCCATCAGGAATTCCATCAGAACAGAAATTTTTCTATTGCATTTTCGGTTTTTAAATCAAATTTTGAGAGGGGGTTAAACATTTTTTGTTCATGCTCGATTCCAAAGGTTCATTATTGAAAATAATGAACCAAAACTTATATCACAGAACACGTAAACTTTTGCGGCGCTGTCAGTAAATGCACTGCTTCACAAGTGGTTCCTCGTTAACATAGTGACAGGAGGCAAGGTGTCTCTTCGCCCTGCAACCTGATCATTTTTGAGGTCTTTCACGTAACATTTAGTCGGCCTTCCTCTTCGCTTAATTACTGAAATAAGACTTGCCCAGTTGCAGTTCATAGTGTGCTGAGTGATCATGCTCTCCATCCTCTTTAATTATTTCTCGTGAACCTTGTGGGACATAAAATTTGGCAGTACACTTCTCAGAAGTGCATCTCCACTCGCACGCATATATGTATCGATTTTATAAAATCTCTCTTATTGAATCCAAAACCTTTGTACCGTTTCACAAAACACACATTGTGGAACGGGATAGGTTGGGAGAAAGCGGAGTCGATAGGAAGCTTGAATATTTTTCATGGTCCAGCGAAGTAGGGAAGTTGAACTCTTGAACATTAACTTCAACCAGCGGAGATGTTGCGGCCCCAACGGCGTGATACGATATTGCGCAATATTCAGTTTCCACCAGGCTTGAGGTCGCTCAATCATGTGTCCCTGTGGTCCGACTAATAGATCGCGTGCGTGTCCTTGTTGCTATAGGTTTAGCGGTGAAAAAAGAAGAGACAAGGCAAACATCAAGAAAGACAAACTGAACTCGCAACTATACTGTTTTCAGGATCAGCCAAATAACTCACACCACTTGACCTATAACTATGGTGACCACGCGTACTCACTCCTTTTGGGACTGCGAGTCCTACTTTTGTTATATTATTCTGTGAATAATACACCTATGTATTCGCTCAGCAAAAAATATTTATTACACCCCCTCAAAAATTTTTCTTTTACGTTTCAAGGTGCGTAGATTCAGAAAATGAAATGTCCGTCCGCCGTCCGCCGTTCGCCGTCCGCCGTATCATGCATACCGGCTTCATTTTCGGTCTAAAAAAGTCGTTCATTCGCACACATGCTCCATTTCGGTCCTAGTTGTGTCCCGAAACTTTTCAGCCTGATCGGAATATACCTACCCAGGCTCTTATGAGTGAAAATGTGTATAGAAATAGGTACTTTTTGTGTTTTAGTAACATGTTAGTAACGTAAGCTATTGAGGTTCTAACGAAGTTTCAGTCTTAAATTCACGTTAAATTTTGGTCTAAAATCGTCGCTTTTCCGCACACAGTTCGGGTCCCCATTTGGGATTATACTTGGGTCCTAGTTGCTCTCCGAAGCACGGCAGTCCGATCGGCATACACCCAGGGGTGATATGGGAGAAAAACGAGTGTAGAAATAGGGGTTTTCGAGGGATTTTGCGGTATTAGTTAACATGGGCTTGTGAGATATCGTTTTCAATGTTTTTTAGGGCGAGAAGACCGAATATTTGTGTCGTGAGTCCCTCCCGGGAACACTCCACCAACAACTTTAAGCTCTCACCAATATCCTCATGTAAAACTTACTTTCCGCTAATAAACTACTGAGTGGGGAGACAGGCAACAGAATCCAGGGAACACAACCTGGGCCCCCCCCCAAAACTCCCAACAGGGGAGTTGGAGGGAGAGGCCTCCAGTTCCTATATAACCCTGGATCCTGGAGCTTTAGCTTCATTCGACACTTCCTCTAACCAGCTCTCTCTTCTCTCTCTTACCTTATCCCTCTCAGATGATCGGTTGACTACAGCCGCCTGAGAATTTACCTCCTCTCCTCCTTGTCTAGATGATCGGTTGACTACAGCCGCCTAGACAAGGACCTCTCCTTACCTAGATGATCGGTTGACTACAGCCGCCTAGGTAAATTCACTCACCCACCTCCATCTCCTTCCAAAGTCGTAGATGATCGGTTGACTACAGCCGCCTGCGACTTTTCCTCCTTTCACGCCACCGTGATGAAAATTCTAAATTCATCACAATATGGTTGATTTTGACCGAAGAGTGAAGAATTGAGGTTGTAACGAAGGTTAAGCTCCCGAAATTAATTTTTTATGAGTCAAAAACATGGGAAATTGTCTTAAATCACCATCAATTTGTACAATAACACTAGAAGTAGTATCAACAGGTGAACCAAGACAAACAAGTGGTACTATCAGTGATCAAAAATAATCTGCTGAAAGGAAAATCCGAGCCTAATTCGTGTTTTGGGAGCCAAAACTGGTGGAAACCATCAAAATTAGCCATTTCAATAATTGCACATGAAAGAAACAATAAATGAACAGCCAAAATTTCTGTACGTATGTCCAGTAGAATAATAAACCCATGTGAAAAGGACTTTGCAGCGTTTTTTATTAGTCAAAAACCTCGGAAAACTGTCTGAAATGACCACCGATTTGTATAATAACACTAGAAAAACTGTCAACAGATGAATCAAGACAGTTAAGTCAATAATTTGAAAAAAAAAAAAGAAAAAAAGAGCGTGATTCGTGTTTTTGGAAGCCAAAATTGGTGGAAACCACCACAAATAGCTATTAAAATAATTGCATATGAAAGAAATAATAAATGAACAGCATCATTTCTGTAGGTATGTCCAGTAGAATAATAAACCCATGTGACAAGGACTTTGCAGCGTTTTTTGAAATGATACTCCCCATGGTCCTGTTTTTATCATTTGTAGGCCAAACCCATATATTTTCGATGGAATTCGTCAACATCGATGTAAGTAGCATCGATATATAAACAAAGATGTTTTCCACTCCATTGCAGAGGAAGAAGAAGCAAAACTTTTGTTATCACAGTGATACGACCTAATCACCCGGCAATGTGATAAGGCGGCAAGGAGGGTTTTTGTTCCTATCTAAATTTCTTTGAACGATGTGATATTTTACAAGCCATGGTTTTATTCTGATTTCATATTTCTGTATCTAGATTGAAGCGTGTTCGCAGGAATATTTTTGTTACCATATACCTTGCTGTGGGAGTTCAATTATATTATTTATTTTGAAACGTTTCTATTTTGAACATTTATTTTATATGATTAAACATACAGATGGTTGATAAAATTTGTGTTTCATGTCTCAGAGGGTCCTCCTTTTTTCTTTAAGAATTATGGTCACCGTACCTATAAGAACACTTCATCAGTTCCTTACACTACCTACATGACAAAGTAAAAAACACAACGACTGAAAAATATCAAAGAACAGACCGAAAAATACAAACACTCTCAAACAAAAATAAACCCTCAAAAATCCCACATATTAGATGCAGATATTGTCTCTGCCTACAGACAGACAAGAGCACATTCGACGCAAAGTAGCTGACATACTTGACAACAACATAACACTACCAACAGCGACTTGACCACCACAGGACACATCAAGACAAAACTCAGGAGTAAAAACTTGATAAAAGGTAAGGTAAGAGTTACCATGACAAAATAAGACTACACTGACAAAACCATGGATTTCGTTGGTAACACCAAATGCACAAAACTTGACAAAGACCCTGCAGTCACATTCCACAAAGACATAACACAAGTACTAAAGGGGCTGGAGTTTGTTGGTAGGTATTTTTGAAACTTGAACAACCGTTGAAGCATTATTGATGGGCAAATTATTACACAACGGTTAATGATTACTCAAAGGTAAATTATTACACAACGGTTCATTATACTATCCACGTAGACGGTCACCTATACAGGTAAATTACTAAGGAATGGTTTATTATTTGCCTTATGCTTCATGAATAACTACAAAGTAATTAGTTATTGAATAAATTATTGAATCCCACTCGTTTGTAGGAAACTTCAGTTCCGGGGCCGGCTCCAGTACTCGGTTTAGGGCTTTCCTGGGGGGAGCTCGAGGGTATTGGCCACAGAAAACAGTGATCTACGCAGAATACAGGTAAATACCTAATAAACCTTTGTGTAATAATTTTCAGCGTTTTTATAGCTTTTCCGGATTCTAGATACCTTGTAACGGAAACCATCGAATTGAGGGGGGGGGGGGGTTAAATTTTTTGAAATTTTATTGAAATAATAAACTAAAATAGCTGCCCGTCCGCCGTACACCGTACCTAGCACTTTATTAGTTACCATGAACCGGAATGAATGAAATTTGGTTTGTTGGTCCGCGGAGCTCGGCGTAATTGTCAATCATAGGGGTGAAAAATAGGGGGTCTACATTTTCAGAACGCCGTAGCCCAAAAACTCAATATAAAGGTATGGTTTTTTTTCATTCTTAAATTTGATCTGGAACTAAATCATTTTTTGAGACCACCCGCAGCATTGCACGACCAGCCGTTCGTTCGCACCTAAAAGCTTCGTCAACGTGATCGTGAATGAAACGGTATACATCCGCCCCATATATAATCGCTAGGGAGCACCTGATTATAATCACGGATGGCTGTATGAAGCTGAGTTGGTTGTTCTGCGATGTTAACTCATTTGAAAAATGATAGATCTTTTGGATTTTGTTGATAGGTAGGCTACTTTTTGAACTTGAACAAACTTCATGAATAACAACAAATTAATTAAAGATCGAATTATTGCATCCCGGGAATTTTTATGAAATGTAGTTCTCGGGCTGGCTCGAATACTCGATTTAGGGCTTTCCTGGTGGAGCAGTGGGTAGGTACTGACCACAGAAATGAGTACTCTACGCACATCTATACAGGTAAGTAAATTATTACACATCGGTTTATTATTTACCTTATGCTGCATGGATAACAAAAAATAAATAAATTATTGAATCCCGCGCATTTTTATGAATCTATAATTCCCGGGCCGGCTCCACTACTCGATTTAGGGCTGGAGTGCAGGTAGTGACCACAGAAGTGGATCCACGCAGAAGGGGCATCTGTACAGGTAAATAATAAACTGTTGTGTAATAATTTGCAGCGTTTTTTATTCCATTTTCGGATTCTTCATATCTTGAAAACGGAAACCATCAAATTTTTAAGGGGGATCAATTTTTATTTTTGTTTTTCATGCTCACTTCCAAAGGTCATTATTGAAAATAATAAACCAATAAATCAGAACGTTTAGTTAGTAGATTATAGTTTACCATATATTATAAATAAAACAGTTCTTAGGTTACACCAGATGTTACCCGTATGACCCCTATAGTTGTTTGTAGCTAAGGTATCCAATTAAAATAGGATTAGTCTTGAGGTCTTCCCACAAGACAGGATAGACCACCCCCTTTAAACACCTTTCACTTCCCGCTGCACATAAATAGGGACCAACTGTAACCCTGGCACCAGTACTCTCTAGACGGCCTGACGATGGTGTCCTTACATCGAAATCGCGCCTCCAGTATTCAACAGCATATTATTTTGTCGCACACGATGATATAAAGTTCAACAAATATATGGAACTCCCTCTTGCGGGTTCAAGTTATGAACATGTGATGCCTAACAACTGAAAGCAGCAACTCGACACCACTCCGAGAATAGGTTTACCAAGTTTCAAACATTTGCCGAACAAGTTAGTAGGAAGGGGGTGTGCATTCAAAGAAGGAGCTCACTGCGAATGCGTTCACGCCTGAGAAGATAGTTGCGGTGTACCGCGCAGGGCAACAATGCTCGAACGATAATTGCGCAGAGCGGGAAGCTCTGAAAAGTGGAGGCAGACTATGATTTTCGGAGGCGTTATGTCTCTTGAGGTTCCGTGGTTCAATTCATTTCTTGTTAACTACTTTACCTGCACAGGTTCACAGGTAAGTGCGCGTTGAATGTGATTATGAAAAGGCGCCCCAGTCTTTTGTCGCCGTGAAGGCTTGTGACGAACTATTCTGATAATTTACAAAGTTCCTTACAATTTTGCGGGTTTTCTTCATTTTCAATAATGAACTATTGAAATCGAGAATGAAAAAAAAAATTCTAACCCCCCTCAGAATTTGATGGTTTCAAGGTATGTAGAATCTAAGACTGCAATAAAAAAATTTCTGTCTGTCCGCCGTACGCCGTACTGGCCACTTTTCTTAGTTACCATGAAATAAAATTGATGAAATTCGAGTTATAGGGGTCTAGTTGGTCTTCGAAGCTCGACGTTACTGTCACTAAGGGGTTCAAAATAGGGGTTGAAATTTTCAGAACGCCGTAGCTCGGAAACTTTCGATAGAAGGGTATGGTTTTTTGTACGTTATTAAATTTGTCTTGAGCTAAACAATTTTTTGAGACCACCCGGAGCATTGTACGTCCAGCCGTTCGTGTGCACCATAAAGCTTCGTCAACACGATCGTGAATCAAACGGTATAAATCCGGCCTATATATCATCGCTAGGGAGCACCTGATTATAATCAAGGATGGCTGTATGAAGTCGAGTTGGTTGTTCTGCGATATTAATTCATTTGATAAGTGATGGACTATTAGATTTTGTTGGTAGGTACTTCTGAAACTTGAACAAACGTTGAAGTATTATTGATGGGTAAATTAGTACACAATAGTAAATTATTACACAACGGCAAATTATTACATAACGGTAAATTATTACACAACGGTAAATTATTTCATAACGGTAAATTATTACACAACGGTTCATCAACCAAGAAGGGGCTTGATTTTATTGATCGGTACTTTTGCAACTCGAACAACCGTTGAAGTATTATTGATGGCCAAGTTATTACACACCGGTTCATTAAAGGTATTGTCCACAGAAAACAGTGATCTACGCAGAAGGGGCATCTATTTCACTCCACATCAACAATTTCCCTTTAGAACTTCATTATTTGCGTTTCTTTTTGCCGTTTTAGTTATTGTTTGTCATCGACAGAATTATTTTAGCAACATTTAACTCATGATTTACGTAGGTACCTAGTAACGAGTACCGGGTTAGGTACTAACCTACGGAGGATCTGCGCTCTACATAAGATGTATAGAGTAGTACATATTATATTATATAGATGGGTAATGTATACAGAGAGCTGTGATCTGTAACAGAGGGGTATTCTGTACAAAATAATAAACCTTTGTGCAGGGATTTGCAGCGTTTTTGTGATGAAGTAGGTAATTGTAATTATGAATGTTCCAAGAGTATAATACCGTACAGAACACTGATCACTCTGGATCTGGACAGAAAGGATCGATACTAAACAAAATGAATTGTTGTTGATAAATTTGCACCATTTTCGAAATTTTGAAACCAAGCAGGAAATATGTTGAATTCAAACACCGCATCAGTAGGCCCATCATTACGCCAAAAATTGTTATTTTCTGTAATACCGACCAAATGAGCCGCCCATCTAACGGCAAGGGAGTTCAAATGAGATTTGTTCATCCTCACGTTAGAATAGGCCCTTTGCACGAGAATCTGTAGTGTCGAAGGGAATTTGCCCATCACAGGCGGCCTGAGAGGAGGAGAATGGGTAAGGGTACCTAATAGGTAAATCTGGCTTTCTGCTCCGGTTCCCTCACCACACTTCGTCTACCCATCTGACCCGGCATTACCGACCTTAGATTGGATGTAGATTCAATTTTCAGTCGGTTTTGGAGAATCCTTTCCACGCACTCGCGCTCTCTCTCTCTCTCTTTGTCTCTCTCTCTCTCTCTCTCCACCTGTCCTACCCCTTTTGTCAGAGGTGATGGCGATAATAATGTTGATTGAGTACGAACTGAGGAGAATCGTAAACAGAAGTGACCTCGTGGAATGTAGATTTGGAATAATTCAAACTCTGCGACATGAGAATGTTTGCACCTTGAGCGTGGGGAATTTCTGAAAGTAGCTGACTGCCGAAAGAGTCGAACAGATGTGTTTAAAAAAAACTGTAAATTATCACACAACGGTTTATTATTTACCTGTATAGATGCCCCTTCTGCCTAGATCACTGTTTTCTGTGGTCAATACATACACTCGTGTCTCCCCCCCTCCCCCCCAAATAAAGAATTTTGGTTCATGGTAAATAAGGAACATGCGAAGTACGGCGTATGGCGGACGGCCAGAAATTGTTTTTATTCCATTTTCGGATTCTACGTACCTTGAAACGGATTCTACGTATCTTGAAACGGAAATGTAGAGAGGTTTCCAAAGGTTTATTATTGAAAATAATAAACCAAAACCAACAAGCACGACTGAGATTTCAATTCGACTACATGATTTTTTTACCAAGTCAAATGGATACTATGATTATCGTTAACAATATATGAGCGCAACAAAAATATTTTGCACATGGTAGTTTTAGACCAAAAGGAAAAAAATGGGAGGGTATGCATATTGTTTTTCGAAAAAAAAAAAAATTTTCGTCATATAAGGGACACCCTAATGGGCGGTTCATATGGAGATCCGAACAGGAAAATGAGGGAGCAAGGACAGAGAGAGGAAAATGAGGGACTGCCTAGGCTAAGGATAGAGATGGCAAGCATTAACGTTATTTATTTGATCTCTATCATAACGAAGAATAACACTGTCAAAACTTCTATAGTGTGATCCGGTCTAATATCCTCATCATTCCCTGTGACCATTCACAGAGAATTTACAAAATGGGCGGCTCCACAAAAATCCCCAGCTTGCCGAGGTTCGAGCCAGTGTAATTAAATTTCAGTCAGTACATCTCCTCGTCGTTTCATTTCATGTTGGAAATGGGTTCCTCGAGGAGTCGAGGTTTCATTTCGATAATTACAGCACACAGTGCTTTCAGAACTTAATGAAGCTCCCCCCACATCCTTGCTACATTATTTCATGCCATTGCCACCAAAAAGAAATTAAAACAATATTAAATAAATAACTAAGCGTGGGCATCATTTGTGGGCTTGATGATAAGTGAGGGAAATCCTCATTTATGAGCCTTTTTAGCGATTACTCCTGAGCGGAATGAGGCGATGAAGGCGGTAGATTATGTCCACTTACGCTCTCTTCATTTGTTAAATGAAACCTTTATTGAACTTCAACTTGTTGATTCAACTCCATCGTGAGTTGAGCGTGTGATAAATTGAAAGGTATCCAAACTACGGCATGGAAGGAAACTTTACTGAGTGACGCCATTGTATTCAGGAAACCAAGTAAATATATACCTACGTTATTTCTCCTGATAATTTGTATTTTTTCAGCAGTTAAAAGCGTGAAAATCGATTCGAGGGCATAATCAGCGAACTTTAAAACCATGGATTGGATACTCCTCGATGAAAACACATTAAGAGCACCTCTAATTTATTAGAAGCGTTGCTTCTGATGGACGTCCCTGAGTGAAGAAGACCCATGAAAATCGTGACCCCATTGATTGTCAAAATGGAAATGGATATCTGGAATTCGAATTTACCATACTGTTGAAGGTTTGTAACTGATTTTACTTTAAAATCAACCTGGACGCTCTTCCAGGGAGAGAGAGAATGGTTAACCAACGATCGCTCGGTATCAAGGGCAGGGTATGGGGACATAAACAGGCAGCACAATCCTTTTAATTCACCCAAGAGGAGAACCCGAGGTTGCTTGTAGGTTGCTACGAGTTACCATCCCCGCTTCATCAATCCTCCCCGCTGAAACTAATTGAAAGTCATAAAATTACTTATTAAAAGCCGCTCAAGGCCGCTGGGATTTTGTGTGGTTTAAAATAAGCCCGGCTGAGTAAGGCCCAGACAATATGGTTGAGTGATTAATGGGAAATGATATGCCGTGATGGGGCCGTTTCGCATTTCGAGTTTAACGTGCTGATTTTGGTTCATTATTCTGTGAATTAACACACCTATGCATTCGTTAGGAACACATTTTTTGTACAAACCCTCACAATTTTTTCTTTTACGTTTCAAGATGCGTAGATTCCGAAAATACAATGTTCGACTGCCGCCCGCCGTATTACCTATCCATATCTATCTTTATAATATTTTCGATCTAAAAAAATTCGCTCTTTCACACACAGAATCGAATTGCACTTTAGTTGTGTCCCGAAACTTTACAGCCCGATCGGAATACCCAAGGGCGTTATGGGTGAAAATTTGGTTTAAAATGGGTGTAAAATATAGGTTTTTTGTTGTTTTAGTAATATGAGCTTATGAGGTATCGTTGTCCACGTTTTATAGGGCGAGGAGACCGAATATGAAGTCGATTTCACCAACAAGCGAAGAACTGAGGTTCTAACAAAGATTCTGCCTTAAATTTAGGTCGAAGATCATCGTTCTTTCGCACACAGGCTCCACTTGGACCCTAGTTGTGCTCCGAACCTCGGCAGCCCGATCAGAATAAATCCAGGGGTGTTAGGGTGAAACATTTGTGCAAAATTACGGTATTTTTAAAGTCGATGTAAACTTCGGCTGGTGAGGAACCCTTTTCCATGTTTTTAGGGCATGTAGACCAAATATGAAGTTGATTTTGATCAAAGAGTGAAAAATTTAGGTTCTAACGAAGTTTCAGGTCCCGAAATACATTTTTTATGAGTCAAAAACCTGGGAAATTGTCTGGAATCGCCCTAAATTTCAATAATAACACTGGAAGTAGTATTAACAGGTGAATCAAGACAATTATCAATGATAAAAGAAAATCTTTCAAAAACATGAGCCTAATTCGAGATTTTTCGGGGGCCAAAATTGGTAAAAACCTTAAAAATAGCTGTTTAAATCATTGCACATGAAAGATACAATAAATGAATAGCCAACGTATTTTTAGCCATGTCCAATAGAATAAATCCATGTGACTAGGACTTTGCAGTGTTTTTCTCATAGTTGGTCGATCTGAAAACGAAGAAGTTTATCCCTATCGGTTTATTATTTTCAATAATGATCCTTAGAATCGCGAATGGAACCTCCCCCCCCATCATTCAAAATTTGACGGTTTCCGTTCCAAGGTAGGTAGAACCCGAAAATTGAATAAAAAAAATTGCTGGCCTTCATTCTACAATGAAATAATATCACGGAACAACCAACTCGATTTCATACAGCCGTCCGCGACTATAACCCGGTAAGGTAACGTAAATGAAGTACGGCGTACGACGGAGACTGAAATTTTTGACATTTTCATGTCTTTGTCCTGGCACATAGCACAAAAAACTGTCACGAAATTGCGTAACGAAATTGTGTTACAGTGCCTTTATAATGATTCCGCTTACAACGACCCCGTTGTTAGGTTTGTTCATTTTCTACACTTTTTAACCCACAAAAATCGTTCACCACTCGTTGGAAAGCTCTCGATTTAACGAACATTTTCATGTTCTCCATAACATATTGACTATACGAATAGCGGAGCTATGGGCATAACTGTTCTCATATTTTGTTTACAAACTAATGATCGTGAGTGTAGAAGATAATTAATCCGGAATCGTCTATTTTATTGAAATTAGGTACCTACCTCTTAATATTAATAATGTCAAAAGCAATAGGTAAGGACATGAAAATGTCCCATTGCGTTGCAGACTCGTATGCAAGCGTTTTTGCAGTTTCTGTGATTCTTTTTTAGTTCCATTTTCTGATTGAACGTATTTGAAACGAAAACCATCAATATTTGAGAGGGAGGGGTTAATTTCGTCTGTATATGATATACATACATACATGTATATTTCAGGCTCGGTTCCACAGTTCAATATTGAGAAAAATAAACCAACAATTTCTGGCCGATTACCGGCGTACTTCGGACTTTCCTTAGTCACCATTAAGTTGGTTAGCTTAGGTAAAATTAATGAAATTTGGTTTTTGGTCCCATTTGGCGTCTAGTTGGTCCGCGAAGCCGTAGGTCGAAAACTTTCAATTGAATTCATACCTGGGACTATTAATACATGGGAGAAGTAACCCTTTTCGTCCTATTCAAACAGCGTTTTCATTTTAAAGTGTTCATTATTTCTTTAACCAAAATAAGAACCAATATTAGCATTATTTCTTATAATAAAATTTACCTAAAACGTATGCTTGGACTTCATAGTAAAGTCGTCAACGACCAAGTGGTTGGAAATGGCTCTTGCGAGGATGAATGGCAGATTAAAGGAAAAATCGTAAAATTTAGGAGCCAATTAACTTCTTTGCATAATTTTGGTTTATTATTTTCAATAATGAACCATTGCAATCGAGTACCTATGAAACAAAAATTCTAACCCCCCTCAAAATTTGATTGTCCGCCGTACGCCGTACTGGCCACTTTTCTTAGTTAACATGAAAGAAATTGATGAAATTCGGGTTATAGGCTCCGTTCGGGGTCTAGTTGGTCCTCGAAGCTCGACGTTACTCTTAGTCATATCTAAGGGGTTGAAAATAGGGGTTGAAATTTTCAGAACGCCGTAGCTCGAATACCTTTTATTGAAGGGTTTGGTTTTTTTACGTTATTAAATTTGTCATGAGCTAAACAATTTTTTGAGACCACCCGGAGCATTGTACGTCCAGCCGTTCGTGTGCACCAAAAAGCTTCGTCAACACGATCGTGAATCAAACGGTATAAATCCGGCCCAGATAATTATCACTAGGGAGCACCTGGTTATAATCAAGGATGGCTGTGTGAAGTCGAGTTGGTTGTTGGTGGTGGTGGATATTATTTCATTTGATAAGTGATTGACTATTGGATTTTGTTGGTAGATACTTCGGAAACTTGAACAAACGTTGAAGTATTACTGATGGGTAAATTATTAGACAACGGCAAATTATTACACAACGGTAAATAATTTCATAACGGTAAATTATTACACAACGGTAAATTATTACACAACGGTTCATCTACCAAGAAGAGGCTCGATTTTTTTGATCGGTACTTTTGCAGCTTGAACAAACGTTGAAGTATTGTTGATGGGTAAATTATTGCACAATGGTAAATTATTAAACGACGGCAAATTATTACACAACGGCAAATTATTACACAACGGTAAATTATTACGTAACGGTAAATTATTTCACAACGGTTCATCAACCAAGAAGGGGCTGGATTTTGTTGATCGGTACTTTTGCAACTTAAACAACCGTTGAAGTATTATTGATGGGCAAGTTATTACACAACGGTTCATTATACTTGACCACGAAGGTAGGTATTGATCACAGAAAACAGTGATATACGCAGAAGGGGCATCTATTTCACTCCACTTAAACAATTTTCCTTCAGAACTTCATTATTTGCGTTTCTTTTTGCCGTTTTAGTTACTGCTTGTCATCGACAGAATTATTTTAGCAACATTTAACTCGTGATTTAGGTAGGTACCTAGTAACGAGTACGGGGTTAGGTACTAACCTACGGAGGGTCTGCGATCAACATAATATGTTTAGAATTCTACACTTTTTTGTATATACCTAGACGGGTTATCTAGACAGAGAGCTGTGATCTGTAACAGAAGGGATCTGTACAAAATAATAAACCTTTGTGCAGGGATTTGCAGCGTCTTTAATGAAAAACTGAATGTCTGGTTGTAGCTATCGTAAACCATTTCAGAGGGCACTGTCTCTCATTTGACCCAACCGAGATGCCTTACGGCGAATGTTACGAGAAAATGCGAAAGCTCTTCAAAGGGGGAGCGTAAACACAACTTATGCATTTCCCACTTGTCCCTACCTTATTATTTTCCTATTGTTCGAAATAAAACTTCGGAATCTGGGGTTATCGAGGTTTCCAGCTCTTCCCAAAGATACAATTTCTGGAACACCCAGTATCTATACGAAGCGGAGGGATGGAAGAACATTTCTCATAAACTGTATTGAAAATAAATGTTTTTCCTCGAACAGAAGATGCTCGAGAAAATGATGGAATCCTCTCGCAGACCATAGTTGATAAAACCACTTTAGCAGGGGTGAGCCGGAGAAAACTTCTCGTGTCTCCCGGTCTACGGGAGACCTCTTCAACGCTTCGTCGATGAGACCCTGAGAAAAAGGAGAGACTCAATACGATTTAGGACGGTTTGGTTTATTGATACTTCCGAAAGGAGTTAGAAGGGGAGAGTTTGTTCTAAGGTGTCAAGAGACAATGGGATCTTCATTCCATTACTTAATCTCTTCCGAAGCAACCTTATGGTTTGACGGATACCGTACGCCGTCGTGGTTACGGCAGTAAATCAATGAGTTTCACGCAGTCGCAACTGATAATATTACTCCTACGGTGTAGGAGTAATTAGTGGATAAGGTGAGGTAGATCGGGTACCTATCTCTCATTATTTTGGTTTATCATTTTCAATAATGAACATTTGGAATCAAGCATGAAAAAATAAAAGAAACCCCCCCCCCCCCCCCAACTTCGACAAAAATTTGAGGTTTTTGTTTCAAGGTACGTAGAATCCGAAAATGGAATTTAAAAACGTCGCAAATTATTATACAACGGTTTACTATTTACCTGTATAGATGCCCCGTCCGTGTAGATCACCGTTTTCTGTGGTCAATACCTACTCTTGCGCTCCCACCAAGAAAGCCTTTAATCGAGTGCAGGAGCCGGCCGAGCAATTACCGTTAAATAAAATATGCGGTGGACTCAATCATTCCTCTCAACAAAATCCAAATTACTATCATTGTTCAGATGAAATAGTAATATCACTGAACAACCTACTCGATTTAATGCACACATGAGTGATTATAATCAGGTGTTCCCTAGCAATAATTTCTGGTCTAGATGTATAAAGTTTCATTAATGAACGTGCAGAATACGTTTTTCGGTGTAGGCACACGGCTGGACGTACAATTCTCCGCTTAGTCTCGAAAAATTCGCAAGTTCAAGATCAATTTAAAAACGTTAAAAAACGCTGCAAATCCCTGCACAACGGTTTATTATTTCGTGCAGAATACCCTTCTGTTACAGATCACAGCTATCTGTATAGATAACCCGTCTATATAACATAATATGTACTACTCTATACATATTATGTGAATCGCAGACCCTCCCTAGGTTAGTACCTAACCCCGTACTCGTTACTAGGTACCTACCTAAATCACGAGTTAAATGTTGCTAAAATAATACAGCCGATGACAAACAGCAACTAAAACGGCAAAAAGAAATGCAAATAATGAAATTCTAAAGGAAAATTGTTTATGTGGAGTTAAATTGATGTCCCTTCTGCGTAGATCTCTGTTTTCTGTGGTCAATACCTATAATGAACCGTTGTGTAATAACTTGCCCATCAATAATACTTCAACGGTTGTTCAAGTTGCAAAAGTACCGATCAAAAAAATCCAGCCCCTTCTTGATAGATGAACCGTTGTGTAATAATTTACCGTTACGTAATAATTTACCGTTGTGTAATAATTTACCCATCAATAATACTTCAACGTTTGTTCAAGTTTCACAAGTACCTACCAACAAAATCCAATAGTCCATCACTTATCAAATGGAATATATAATATAGCAGAACAATCAACTTGACTTCATACAGCCATCCTTGATTATAATCAGGTGCTCCCTAGTGATAATTATCTGGGCCGGATTTATACCGTTTGATTCACGATCGTGTTGACGAAGCTTTTTGGTGCACATGAACGGCTGGTCGTACAATGCTCCGGGTGGTCTCTAAAAATTGTTTAGCTCAAGACAAATTTAATAACGTAAAAAAACCATACCCTTCAATCGAAAGTTTTTGAGATACGGCGTTCTGAAAATTTCAACCCCTATTTTGAACCCCTTAGAGATGACAGACAGTAACGCCGAGCTTCGAGGACCAACCAGACCCTAAAAAAGGGGACGTACAAACAAAATTTATTTAATTCTCGTTCATGGTAACTGAGGATGGTGGGAAGTACTAGTACGGCAGAAATTTTTGTACGTAATTTTCGGATTCTACGTTGAAACGGAAACCATAAAATTTTAAGGCCGGGTTTAAATTTTCTCTGTTTGTCTTCCATGCTCGATTGTAAAGGATCATTACTTACTGAAAATAAACCAAAATTTCTGTCCGTCCGCCTTGCTTCGAACTTCCCTTCGTTAACATGAACCAAAATTAATGAAATCTGTTTTGTATGTCGTATTTGGGGTTCAGTTGGTCCGCGAAGTTCGGCGTTACTATTCGTCACCTCTAAGGGGTGAAAAATAGGGGTTGAAATTTTCAGAACACCGTAGCTGGAACACTTTCAGTAGAAGGGTACGGTTTTTTAAACGTTTTTATACTGATCTCGAACTAGAGAAGTTTTGAGACAACCCGGAGCACTGTACGTCCAGTCGTTCGTTTGCACCGAAAAGGTTCGTCAACATGATCTTGAATGAAATGATTAATCCGGCCCAGATATCATCGCTAGGGAACACCTGATTATAATCCGGATGGCTGTATGAAGTAGAGTTGGTTGTTCTGATATCATTTGAAAATTATGGGACTTCTGGACTTCTGGAGGTACTTTTATAACTTTAAGAACTGTTATGCTTCGTGAATAACAACAAAAAAGCTGCAAATTATTACTCAACGGTTCATTATTTACCTGTATAGATGCCCCTTCTGCGTAGATCACTGTACTCTGTGGTCAATACCCTCGAGCTTCCCTCCAGGAAAGCCCTAAATGGAGTACTGAGCCGGCCGGGGAATTAAAGGTTCATATAATCTTCTAACTAATAATATTCCTCTTCTTGTATTAGGTAACTAACTACTTTTTTGTACAGTTCGCCACAGGCTTTAAACTATAATTAAAAACATTATATTCTATTTTACAGAAATGCACGTTTCTCCTGAAACTTAGTTGGGAATTTTACGAAATCGGTAAACGGCATTTAGATAACGATCAAAGAGGTAAGGACGTTTAGTAAGGTGAGCGAAAAAGCTCGAGATTTTTTCCCAGATCAAATTGAGGACCATGTGGCAAATTAAGCTTCCCTCCACCCGTCGGGACTTGCATCACGCTATACCTTATGTCAGTCGCAGGTGCGATGTAGGGCAAGATGTGGAGCCGAGCTCCTAAAAACCATTTGTATAATGCAGTTCAAATGGTGTGGGGGTGGGTGGTCCCATTGTGCGGCCCGAGAGTGGGAAATAATTCTTGAGCTGGGTAAAACGTTTTATCGTTAATACGCCTGGAACTTTCCCGCTATCTCAACGCCACTAGTCGACTCATTTATTAGTGTACGTAGTGAGCCAAACCTGGGATATTTTATACTCTTGAAGAGGTGCAGATTGTGTTCTTAGAAGAATAGAAGGACTTTCGAAACGTTTTATAAAAAGCAAATCCATGCACCGGCAAAATTTAAACAATTGGTACGTACCAGGTTAAACCGAAAGTACCGAACTATTCGACACTACTTAGCATGGCAAAATCTGGAGCCGCAAAGGCATGCTGATATTCAGGGTGTCAAGTTTAGACTTGGTTGTCCTACATTTTGGTGGACTGTCGATAGAATACGCTATTGTAATGGATTCAAATTCAACAGTGAACGAACTTTATGAATTTAAGTACAATTATCTCAGTATCAGGACATTCTGAGCCTATCCCTGGATTCCCACAGACTTTGGCTCAAGGATGACAAAAATAATTCATAATGTTTGAAACGGTTTTATCTATTAAAAAGTGGGTAAAATCAATAAAAAGTATCATTATTATATGGCATCAACAATTCTACAAATTCATCAAAACTGTCACAGGCCCACTACTCGTGACAGAAAACGTTACAAATTATTACACAACGGTCTGAGTATTATTTTCCTGTATGGGTGCTTTGTCTGCATTGATCACTGTTTTCTGTGGTCAATACCTGCCCTGGTGCTTCCCCCAGGAGCACCAGAGTACTGGAGCCGGCCTAGCCACTACAGTTTCTTAAAAATACGCGGTTGATTGAATACATTTGTTCAAATTACAAAAATACCTATCAACAAAACCCTAAATGAAAACCATTCTTCAAATGAAATAATGTCTCGGAACAACCAACTCAACTTCATACAGCCTTGCGCGTTTATAATCAGCTGTTCCTAGTAATGATATCCGGGCTGGATGTACTGTACAACGTTTCAAGTTTAATTCATACTCATTTAGCCAAACCTCAGGGCCTGGCTGTGAGCGAACGGCTGGACGTATAATAATGCTCCGGGTGGTCTAAAAAAAAAAAAAAAAAAAAAACATGCTCTCCATCAAAAGTTTTTGAGATGAAAGCGTTCTGAAAATTTCAACCCCTATTTTGCTCCACTTAGATATGACTGACAGTAACGCCGAGCTTCGCGGTCCGACTTGACCCCAAAATGAGGGACGAGTTTCATTTTTGAACTTTCTGAAATCTCTCTCCTTTACGAAATAGAGGGAGAGGGGCAGTCCTGGGAAACCCTATGTTTTTTGGCGCAATAAAGTCGGTCGAAAATGGGATCATTTGCGGAAAGTGAAGAGTAGGAACAATAAAAACTGGAAGAATTCACCCCACCGTTTTCACAGTGTGTTCCGAATACCAATACTATCTGGGCTAACCTCCTCTGTTTACTCTCCCGCATTCACGGTATTTTGACTTTAAGGAAAAACTCGTCAAGCGATGTGGAGAAAGAAGCGGAAAACAGAAGCCACCGAGCTCTCTAATTGATCGATCACCTCTTTTACACTTGCCTTAGCGGTCTTCCAACTCGGGCCAATATTTATTTTCCCAGGTCCGACCCCTTCAAGTCAGGCGAAAGGGCTTTGAAGCCTCGGTCCGAGAGGTTTCCTGATTAAATTAATATTGATAAAGGCCTCTGGGATCAACGTCGGTTTTCTGAACCGCCGTTCCTCACCCTGAAGGTCAGTTCTAACTCCGAAGGTCCTATAAGGGCTCTAAGAATGAATTTAGGTGCGGATTACGAGTAAGTTCTGCACATGTTTCTACAGAGACATTCACCCATAACTCGGCTGATTTCGAATAATTGGAAGTTCGTGACTGACCACTGTTGAATAACTCATTCTTAGTTTCAGGGCGCCCTATAGACGAGGCCTCACCACTTGAGGAAGGAGATGCCTCGTGTTGCCCAGATCAAAACATCAGTTAGCACTCATTTCTGAATCAGAGTGCCTTGTGCTTTCAAGATCAAAATATCATTAAGTACTAATTTTTTAATCAGACTGCGGACCACCCCTAATACCGCAATTTCTTTCTCACAAAAGCTCTGCTGTCACCCATCATACTGTAGGTACTTTAATTTGTCATCAGTCGATTTCACAAGTCAACGTCAAAACATTACATTAAATAAATTATGCAGTATGCAACTAGCGTCGCTGCTAAGTTCAAGTATTGTATCAGTTATGCGCCACAAGGTATAGCTAAATCGTTAATTTTCAATCCTATCCTTGCGTTTTTAATCCCAACGTTTTGGCAAAACGTTAAATTTTCCATTATGAAGCCAGGGTTCGGGAAATGGGTAAATATATATGGAAATGAATTCGAACGACTTCTAAACGGACGATTTGCGAAAAATTGTATACCTTTAGAACTATTTATGTATACTAAGCTTTAAAACTTATGGAATATTTTAAATTTACTTGCTGAGAGATTATCAGAAAAATGGGTCAACCCACAAGGGCAAGTAAGAGGATGGCTGAGGATGCAAATGGGGTTTGCAATCGCACGGGCAGCGTCCATGTGCGTCAGAGGGTCTCGGGAAAGATTTATGAATACAAATTGGTCCTATAACACGATAAATAGAAGTTTTCGTGTTCCGAGTTTAAATCAACTTCTAAATTTCGACGGGCGACTACTTGATCATTCCAAAACAGTTAACCATTTCCTACGTTATTGATAAATGGGTATTATTATTATTATCATAAAGGTTTCACGACATTTGATTTATTGCCCCTATAAATTTATTCGTCAAGGCTTCCCAAAAATTCACCTTTTCATTATTCCGTCAACTCCGGCACGCTACCTCCTTCAAGGATGTCTTGCCCTTAGAAAGAATCCACCTCTTCAATTAGCACTCAACAAAAGGCTTTGATCGTCGCAGGAAATATTAATGAGATTTTTCTCTCAAGACGTGTCAAAGAGAGTTTCCTCAGATCAAAGTGAGTCACTGATATCCCTATTGGACACCTTCCAGCCCCTTACGATTTTCAACACGCTTTATTAAATTTTCGGTCCTCATAATTTCGTCTGAGCGGATAAAAAATTCATCCACGCTCCGCATTCATTACAAAAAGGAACGATCTTTCCTTTCGTTTTTCATCTTCTCAAAAAAAACACTGAAATATTTCCCGTAAACAATTTAACATTGTATACCTTTGATAGGTAGGTAGCTGTACTATCATGAAGTAAATCTGCCGTTATAAGGACTTAATAATTAAATTATTATTATGAGGGTCAGAATCAATAAATTTCTATTTTCTACTTGTTCAGCACCATCATCCTGAGATTTTCATGATATTTAGGTAAACATTAAAACACTGCAAACTCTTTCACGACGTTTAAATTTGTTTGTGTAAAGATTCCTGCTGTTTAGGCCACTGTTTTTTCAGTCAGTACCCCCCGAAATTCCTAAAACTCCGCAGGAGAAAGCTATCACTTGCAACGGTACTACCTAACTTGTTTTTCCGCTAGGCCAATTCCTTCTGACCAGGCTGCCGAACGGTTCCACATCATCTCACTCATTCGAGCACATTACTCGTGTTACTGTGGCTATTCTTCATTGCGATTTCAAGTAAAAAACGCTGCAAATTATTACACAATGGTTTATTATTTAGCTGTATAGATGCTCCTTCTGCGTAGATGAGTGTTTTCTGTGGTCAATACGTTCTCACTAATAATTAGTGATCGAATTATTGCATTCTGCGTATTTTCATGAAACTGTAATTCCCGGGATGGCTTTATGAAGTCGAGTTAGTTGTTGTTCTGTGATATTATTTAATTTGAAGAATGATGGCTATTTTGGATTTTGTTGATAGGTGCTTTTGTAACTTGAATAAACTTTATGCTTCATGAATAACAACAAACAATTATTGTTTGTTGTTATTCATGAAGCATAAAGTTTATTCAAGTTACAAAAGCACCTATCAACAAAATCCAAAATAGCCATCATTCTTCAAATTAAATAATATCACAGAACAACAACTAACTCGACTTCATAAAGCCATCCGTGATCATAAACAGGTGTTCCCTAGCAATGATATCTACGGTCAATCCCCAATAACCTCTACATGGATCCTCAATCGGTGGTATAATTATTATGGCTCAATGAGAACGATGACCCCCCCCCCCCCCCCTCCATATTGGTGCAAATTAAAAACTCTCGCAATGTGGGGACCTACTGTTGCGGCGTCCCCAGCAATGATATCTGGGCTGAACGTATACAACATTTGATTCACCCTCCTGTTGACGAAGCCTGTCGGTGCAAACTCAGGGCCTTACTGTGAACGAAGGGCTAGACGTACAAATGCTCCGGGTGGTCTCAACAAATTCCCAAGTTCGAGATGTTCGAGAACTATTTAAAAACGTAAAAAAATTCGAGATCGCGGCGTTCTGGAAATTTCAACCCCTATTTTTCACCCCTTAGAGGTGACTGACAGTAACGCCCAGCTTCGCGGACCAACCAGACACCAATGGGACCTAACCAAATTTCAATAATTTTGGTTCATGATAACTAAGAAAAGAGGGAATTACGGCGGTGGACAGAAATTTTTTTATTCCATTTTCGGATTCTACATACCTAGAAACGGAAACCATCAAATTTTGATGGCCGGGGGGGGTTCATGCTCGGTTCGAAAGGTTTATTATTAAAAATAATAAACCAATACCAGGTTTTGTGCCTCAGGATGCAAATAAATATCATAATTCCGAGGGAAGGACAAGAGAAGTACAGATAAAGGAGATGTGGGTGGCAGCAGTCCTTCCAGGTATAAAGTTTTGTGGTGAAACTTATCATATTAATTAATTAATATTAATTAATATTTTTAGGCTTGCCAAATAAATTATTTTTCCTCGAACAGTTGAGGATTTTCACAGTATTAATATATAACGATGAGTTGTATTACGCTGTATTTATTTTACTCCGAATCAGATGTACCTAACTACTACGGTCGCTCAACCCAAAAGGCTCAAATTTGGAATGGAGCTTATGTAGGGCTGCTGTCTAAGGATGACAAAGTGGGTCTCTACGCCCATCAGCTGAGGCTAATTTTACTCCTTTTCAACCCACGAGCTTGACATATACGGAGCCTTATTGAAATGAAATGTTGAGTTGATGTCAGAAATACGAAGGTCCTACATACTTTTTATCGGATTTCAATGAGACTTTTTGTCAACGAGTCATGTAGTAAAGCAAGAGTCCATCATGAGGATACTGGTCTGAATAACTGCGGTACTTATATACCTCCGGTCATAAGCGAATGGTCCGAGTCGGCATGAATTTAATCATAATTGCGGATTAATAGCTGCTATAAACAGTGTAGGTACCGCGTGATTTCAACTTGTTTCCTTCAGACTTTTTAAAAGTTGTTTTTTTTTCATTCAGTATAATAGTATGAGATTTGCTTCACGTTGGGGGTCAAGAGAGGAAAAATTCGGTTTAGCGATTAACCTCACCAGCATTTCATCTCGTGTTATCTTTCTTCTTATTTATAGCAATTAAAAAACATGAATAGAAAAAATCAATGGCTCCTATAAAACAGTGTCGAAGGCAGAATTTATCCAGTGAGTCCAATGAGTACAAAGTCCGAAGACCCGAAACTAGCCGTTATTGGATTGCAGCGAATCTTTGCCGCAAATTTCGATGAACTACTCTCAAAATTTCAGATCTCAAAATCCATTTGGGGGGAAGAGGGTGTCATTTTTTTCAACACATATGTATTATACGGCCTTATGTAATATATTATAAAATCACCACGTTCGGCAACAAACCACTGCGGAAGAATTATCACCGGTTTTTCCGGTCATCCTGCCGAAATGTCCAGCTGGGTACGATATTTATAATAAGGGAACACTACAATCTACAAGGACTATCGTGTTTCATGGAAAATATTATCGACCACTGAACCTATTATACCCATCAGAATTGAATCTATAGAACCCGCGTCGAAAACGGTGACTCGAAAATCACCCAAATAGTGATCCTGCTCAAGAGTTTCCATACTCCCAGGCGATGGTTCCAACTCTGCCTGGTTCACTTTGGAGCAGCCAACTGTCAGGAGACCATGAACGCAGAAGTTGCCTCATAAATCAAACGACTCTAAGCGGGTTGGTGTGAGTTGGGAGTGGTAAAGAGGATATTTACAGCGCCCCAACAGCCTGGAGGGTACAGCAAATTCACGTCTTTGACTCCTCCCCCTACCTACGCAGTAGTGCGATAAGGGTAGAGTATTTTAATTCACTGGAACGGTTTTAAATCCTGCTCTTTGAGGCGAGATGAAAAGAAAGAAAATTTCGAATTTTAGATGGCAATGTTTAATTTTGTTTGGCCCGAAGTAAATTTTGAACTAGTTTAAATTGCCAGAAGTATGAAGATGGTCAAATTCTTTCATTTTTAATATAGGTATCTTTGTTTTATATCATTCAATTTCACAGCACTTTCAAAGTTGATGCACAAAACAGTAATAATACTCTAGATAAGTAAGCAACCGCCAACCTTGGTTTATGAAAGATGTTTCGATGAGAACCGTGGCAACATTTTTTCTCCGCCAATACTTGTACGTAGAAGCTTTGTTCTCCACCAGTAAATTATTAAGGTAGTACCATTACGATGGAGGTTAGTCACCTTGAAGTTGTTCAGATGTTATTTCCTGAACCAGAACTTCATACTGGTTTTCGACCTCCCTTTTACCTCTCATACTTCCGCTACCCAGAAGGATGTCATGTGGGGAGGAGTGTGACAGTGGCAGTTCTCGAATCGTTCTTTGTTCCGGTCAAGGTGGGGTCGTTTGGCGGAAGCCCAATCGATATCCGTTCTTAACTGGTGATAATCTCGCTGGTCTAAGATGAGGGACTCTCGAGGATCCACTGTCACACTCCAACATTAAATCTAAGGCTTATATCCGCTAGTACAAGAAATAAAATTGTCATACTTTCATCATTGAACATAAGGAGAGCAAATGTAAAGGAAGGGCTCAGTAGAATGTTTCTCCATGTTAAAATAGAGACAAATCCAGATGACAACTCATTGCTTTCACCATAAGTACCTTCACGCATGGCTGAATGAAATCGAGTTGGTTGTTCCGTAATATTATTTCATTTGAAGAATGATGGTAATTTTAGAATTTGTTGATTTTGATACGGTAATTTTTTAATATGAACAGAAGTTATGCTTCGTAAGCACAACAATTACAGAATTCTTCAATACACCTCATTTTTATGAAACTGTAATTTCCCGGCCGGCTCCAGTACTCGATTTAGGGCTTTCCTGAGGGGAGAACGAGGGTCGGTATTTACCACAGAAAACGTGATATGCGCAGAAGGGGCATCTACAGGTAAATAATAACCCATTCTGTAGTAATTTACAGAGTTTGTGGATACTGTAATACAAATTTATCTAATTTTACGTGAATCAGAACCTTGAGCCGTGACCAGAAGTACAATACCGGTTTACTTTTAAGAAGAGAAATTGCTACTATTCACTCGTGAGAAGACAGAATTTAGCGGTTTACTGCGGATCACTGTAGGTTGGTATACTTCGTTTTGTTTGGCGGGCGGGACGCTCCCGCGTCCTTACATAAAGGGTGAAAAATGTTAGAAACATCAGAACGCCGTAGTTCGAAAACTCCAATAGAAGTTTATAGTTTTTTTTAATGATGTTTTTAAACTGAATCCGAACTTGAGGATTTTTTGAGACCAAACTAAGGCGTTGGAGTTTGAACTGAGTATGGCAGTCAACATGGGTGTAAACAACGCGGTATACATCCAGCCCTCTATTCGATTTAGAAAAGCAAACACACTTGTCCTGTACGACGGTGGTCATCGAGAGACTGCATTAGGTCACGCAAGAGAACATCTGGTTTTCGTTTTTCAAACAGAGCTTGTAGTGTGTGAAGTATTATTTCCTCAATGCTTGAGCAATAACGACAGGCTTCTGCTGATTCTCGACAACAATTACATGCAGGAATGCTTTTGTGATGCATGTGTCATAGCGGATTTCAGCATCTCATGATCCGCTTGGAATCACCAGGAAGGTTTGAAACAGTTTATCTTCAAGTAGGTTACAAACATAATTATTCAATCCAAAAACATGGAAAACGATACCTCAAAAGCTCATGTTACCAACATGTTGCTAAAACGCAAAAAGTACCTATTTTTACACACATTTTCACTCACAACACCCCTGGGAATATTCCGATCGGGCTGAAAAGTTTCGGGACACAACTAGGGCCCAAATGGAGCATGTGTGCGAAAGAACGACTTTTTTAGACCGAAAATGAAGCCTGTACACGTGATACGGCGGACGGACATTGCATTTTTTGAATCTACGCACCTTGAAACGGAAAAGAAAAAAGTTTGAGGGGGGGTTATACAAATTTTTTGCTGAGCGATTACATAGGTGTATTATTCAGAGAATAATAAACCAAAACCGGTATAACAGTGTTTTTTGCGTTTTTCATGTATTAGTAGAAATGGACTATTTGTTCAATAACTCCGTTTTTCTTTCTGTGAGGAAGCTATTTGGCTACTCATCTACTTAGCCAAGGTTTTGGTTTATTATTCTACGAATAACACACCTGTGTATTCGTTCAGGATGTGAAAATGACTGCAATCACCAGAAATTTGTATAATAACACAGACGGTATTATTAACAGGTGAATAACGAAAATTTAAATGACAAGTTCAATTATCGAAGATGATGTGTCAAAACTAAGAACCTAATTCGAGTTTTTGGGGCCAAAATTGTGTAAACCGCCAAAATTAACTATTTCAATATTACTACACATGAAATAAATAAATGAATAGCCGACATTTTTGTGTGTCCAATAGAATAATAAAACCATGGTTTTAATGTCTACTTCCGATGATATCACTGATCATAATTATGGTGTGAGGAGAGAATCATTGAGGTCGTTGGAACTTCAATAATTATGAACTCAGTAGATATTATCAAACTAATCTTATGCATGTGGATAGTTCTGTTCCCAATGTTTTCCACTGCCTCTAACACGAAAATGATGATGTGAGCTGCATAAATATGTAGGTACAATATAAATGATGATGAATAATTCTGTGTGGGAGTTTAAATTTAAAATACTCCTAGCCAAATTACAAGCATATCGAACAAAGTGGAAAAGGAGGTAGAGGATTTCAAGCTCTTACTGTAATGATATTGGTTGAAGGCATTGAGTAAATAGGGGCTTTAAAGGAATGTATAGGTACCTACCCACCTACCTATTCTGCCCCTTCTCGCGTTCGCACTCCCTTGGAACTGTTAGATCCCCATGTGATTTAATGGGCGAGGTCCCTCTTGTTCACATGTACGGACTTTTCAAATGGGTGGCTGCCTCAAAAGGTCAGAGTTTCTCTATTTGCGGAGCCGCATACACGCAAAACTCTTGAGGCCTTTTAATCTTGAAAAGTTCTAACTACTATTTGCAAGTCAAAGCCCACAACTTTTTTGATTTCTTATAGATGGGATGAAAAGAAGTTATAGGTACCTAAGAAAGAAGGGATACATATGGACTACCTGTGTTTAAACGGGAAACAGACCGGGGGGAGGCTCTGAAATGAGGAATATTGACGAACATCTTTATCGAAGCGTTATTAGGTCCTGTGATGTAGGTATGTTCCGGAAAATCATCATTCAAAGGAAGGTTATCGCTTTTCATTTAGATTATAGCGGAAGTTATTTTTAAATTCATCAATGCTCGAATCGATGTGCCTACCTTACCTGTCATACGACGTAGACAACTCCAAAACCATTAATGCCATTAAAACCATAATTAAAATTGATGTTGATGATAACAGACGCTATTAGGTATACCCCTTGTTCTTATCTTATGAAACTCAAAGCCCCAACCCTTGAACCAAACCAAATGAAACAATACGAACTGAATCATCAGTCATGCAGCATGGCTAAAACAGCGAATTTAAAATAAATATTCGTGCTAACGCGTAAAAAGATGATATTGCGAGAAAATGGAGATTAAAATAATATAATGGAAAAACTGAAATAATATTGGGACAAGTAGGTAGGGTAGTTTGTTTAGTCAATAAACAGTAATAGGTACTGTGTGTTTCAACATATATATTTTTAAAATGTTCATCTGGTAGTAGGCAGATGAGTTGTAGGTATTCTAACTTGATCAGCATCTTTATGAAATATACTTCGAATCAATACCTTTAACCTAGGGACCCGGGAGCTCCCGCCTGTCAAGAAAACCGAAAACCTCCATACCTACCTTATTACTACCTACAGCGAACAAGACACTGTTAGCACAACACAAGTAGCCCCCCCCCCCCCCCCCCCCACCACACCAAACTCGGCCACCTGTGGGCCTCCAGCGTTGATTTTGGTTTATTATCCTGTGAATAATATACCTACACCTATGTCTCACTCAGCAAAAAATTGTATAACACCCCCTCAAAATTTTTTCGTTTACGTTTCAAGGTGCTTAGATTCCAAAAATCAAAAATGCAATGTCCATATCATGCATATCGGCTTCATTTTCGGTCTAAAAAATTCGCTGTTTCGCACACAGGCTCCATCTGAGCCCTAGTTGTGTCCCGAAACTTTACAGCCCGATCGGAATATACTAAGGGATGTTATGAGTGAAAGATGTGTATAAAAATAGGTATTTTCGTGTTTTATTAGCATCAGCTTTTGAGGTACCAATCGTTTTCCATGTTTTTTAGGACGAGAAGACCGAATATGAAGTCGAATTTGACCAAAGAGTTGGAAATTGAAGTTCTAACGAAGTTTCAGCCTTAAATTTACGTCAAATTTGGTCTAAAACTGTTGTTTTTTCTCACACAGTTTGGGTCCTCATTTGGGAACAAATGTGGGTCCTAGTTGTGCTCCGATGCTCGGCAGCCGATCGGAATACTCCCTGGGGTGTTATGGGTGAAAAATGTGTGTAAAATTAGGGTTTTTCGAGGGATTTTTGAGGTTTTAGTGAACATGTATCGGTTTCCATGTTTTCTGGGGCGGGGATACCGAATATGAAGTGGATTTTGACCAAAGAGTGAAGAATTGAGGTTGTAACGAAGGTTGAGCTCCCAAAATTCACTTTTTATGAGTCAAAAACCTGGGAATTTGTCTAGAATCACCTTAAATTTATATGATATCACTAGATGTAGTATTAGTAGGTGGACAATTAAATGGTACAGATAATCTATTTAAAAAAAAAGAAGCTAATTCTCATTTTGGGAGGCCGAAATTTGTGGAAACCATCAAAAATAGCAATTTTAATAATTGCACATGCGGAAGAAACAATAAACGAACAGCAAAATTTCTGTAAGTCTGTCCGATATAACAATAAACCCAAGTGACAAGGACTTTGCAGCGTTTTTCGTTTCTAGCACCCCTAGCTGCTCCTGAGGGTGTGTACCGAATTTCAACAGGAGAGTCTAGCGGGAGAAGCGGAGCCGAATGCAAAACGAACCTGAACATCGCCGAACTAGTTATCAATCTCCTGTAAGATAAGGAGAGGCTGGCCCCCTCTGTCGGGTCGCAAAACAGAAGGGCAGAAACAAAAAATACTAACTAGGTACGTGTAAGAGAGAGTGAGGATGGTTACCATGCTACCTAAAACATCAATTATGAAATGATAAAATTCAAAATGTACCTATTTCAATTCAGCTTTCAATTTAAAAAAATTTTTTTTTCTCAAAATTTTAGTTACCTGTCTGTTACATTTCCCAGACCATGTTTTGCTTGATATGTAGGTGCCTACATATCGCTTTAAGTTGATATTTTTTTGCATTCTCTTGTTTGAAGAATATTTTTATTAAATGAATAGGTAGGTATAGGTAGTACCTACTTATATTGTTGTACCTGTGAGGATGGATCAGTTAGATTTTTTGTTATGTTAAAGGCGCGTACGAATAACAAAAGTGTACATATGTAGTCATGGTCAGCGAACTGGGAAAAGGAGTTATGACACATTTTAGTGACATTACACGAGTTAAAATTGCCTCAAACGAATGAATTCATTGAACAAAGTAGTTCAATCCAATAACGAAGTTGATCATTGCTCATATCCTTATATTTTATAAGAAGCCGCTGGTTCTAAATTAGGGCTCGGCAATATTAAGGTTCGTTTTGCGTTGGTCAAGTTCGGCTCCGTTTCTCCCGCTAGACCCTCCTAATATCAACCCCCCCCCCCCCCCCCAACCACCACCCGAAAGACCAACAACTACCATCGCTACTTTTCAAATTTTTTAACTTCTTTTGCTCTTCCTCGATGTTCTTTGACAGGGTTACAGCCCCATCAGACATAACGGATCGAGCTGAAATTGTGCACATACACTCTTTATGCTCCAAGGAGCACGAAGCTTTTGTGTATTTTGCACCACCCGACCCCACCGTTTTGAAATTTCACGGAAAGTAGGGTCAGCTGGGGTAATTATGAACAAATGTAACAAGTTTGGAACAAGAGCTCTCAGGAGCGAGCTCTCCATCCAAAACCCTGGAAAACGCCATTATGTATTGTTCCACTCCTATACATCATGCTGTGTGACAGTTGCTGACCTTTTGGTTTATTATTTTCAATAATGAACCTTTGGAATCGAGCACGAAAAAAAAAAAAATTCTAACCACCCCTCAAAATTTGATGGTTTACGTTTCAAGGTATGTAGAATCCGGAAATGCAATAACTGAATTTCTGTCTGTCCGCCGTACGCCGTACTGAGCGCTTTTCTTAGTTAGCATGAAAAAAAAAAAAATTGATGAAATTCGGGTTATAGGTTCCGTTGGGGGTCTAGTTCGTCCTCGAAGCTCGGCGTTACTGCCAGTCATCTCTAAGGGGTTAAAAATAGGGGTTGACATTTTCAGAACGTCGTAGCTCGAAAACTTTCGATAGAAGGGTATGGTTTTTTTTACGTTATTAAATTTGTATTGAACTAAACAATTTTTTGAGACCACCCGGAGCATTGTACGTCCAGCCGTTCGTGTGCACCGAAAAGCTTCGTCAACTCGATCGTGAATCAAACGGTATAGATCCGGCCCGGATATCGTCACTAGGGAGCACCTGACTATAATCAAGGATGGCTGTATGAAGTCGAGTGGGTTGTTCTGCGATATTATTTCATTATTTGATAAGTGATGGATGGGCTATTGGATTTTGTTGTTAGGTGCTTCTGAAACTTGAACAAACGTTGATTGATGGGTAAATTAGTGCACAATGGTAAATTGTTACACAACGGCAAATTACTACATAACGGTAAATTATTACACAACGATAAATTATCACACAACGGTAAATAATTACAAAACGGCAAATTATTACAGTACGGTAACTTATTACACAACGGTTCATCTACCAAGAACTGGCTAGATTTTATTGATCGGTACTTTTGCAACTTGAATTACCAATGAAGTATTATTGATGGGCAAGTATTATTGATGGGACAACGGTTCATTATACTTGACCACGAGGGTAGGTATTGTCCACAGAAAACAGTGACGTACGCAGATTGGGCAACTTTTTTCACTCCACATCAACAATTTTCTTTCAGAACTTCATTATTTGCATATGTAACACAAGGATATTCTGTACAAAATAATAAACCGTTGTGCAGGGATTTGCAGCGTTTTTATTTCATTTTCGGATTCTACATACCTTGAAACGTAAACCATCAAATTTTGAAGGGGGTTAGCATTTCTTTTCTATGCTCGATTCGAATGGTTCATTACTGAAAATAATAAACCAAAATATGTTGCATGACTGGCCAAGATAAATTGTCAGTTGAAGGGAAAGGCCTTTAACGTTAGATGTTCAAGGGTGAAAACGGGATGATATAAATTTCTAGGGGTGATTTGTAAACTGAACTGTATTATGAGCCAGTTTCTGTGTATCGGATTATTATATTATTCATTTGGCGTAATAATATTTATATATTAATCATCATATTTAGCCGTCAATTGTGACCCAGGAATAAATTTCCAAACCGTCCCAAGAGAAGATAAATCAAGATGCGACCAATTTATTGTGAACTGATGTAGAACCAAAGACAGCAACTTTGAACGTTCGATGAAAATTACTTTTATTTCATGGTTATTAGCGTTTCAAACATTTCAAATTGAAGATTAAAGTCATTATTCGGATGAAGTTCATACGGAATCATCTCTGAGCTATCCTAACTCATTTTCGAAATGTCAGCTCACTTCGCTTGTTCTTTCATCGATAAAGTATAGTCTAGAGATAGAACAGACAGACGGATGGACAGGAGGAAAGATAAAGGAACAAGGAACTAAATTTTCTCATGCCAAATTTGTTAAATTTCTTTGAAGCGTCACAAAATCTCACGTTCACTCTGAGACTGTGGTACGAAACCATCGTAAAAAATTAATTTAGTCCCCAGTACGCAAGTTGATAAAGTTTGGATAGAACAGTCTGCTCTGGGGGAAAAAGCGTTGTAATAGGTTAAGCTCACCTGAGGGATCTTGAACAGCCTGAGGAGATTGGCCACTTGAATGGAAGTAACACTTGACGCCGCTCCAACGACTCCCGAAATAACTTTCCGCACTTGGGTTTTGTTGCAATGGTATTCTCCGTCGTCGATGTTGCTTATTGAACCTGAAACAAAGCGAAAGAAGGCCATTTAGAGTTAGCGGTTTCATGTTTGGAAACGGGATAAGATAGGTACATTTTCAAGAGGTGATCTGAAAACTAAACTGTATTAATTTATGACTATGAGCCAGTTTTTTTGTAGATAGATTGGTTTATTATTTTCATTTGATCTATTATTAATTATACGCATGGAAAGGATTTGCTGACACAGGAACAGAATCGAATTTCTTCTGGAAGGCCTGAAACGCACAACATGAGTGGAACTATTGATTTTGGAGAACAGCAATTTTTTTCCTCCCAAAAGCGATCACAAGCCTTATACCTTATTAGAAACGCAACTCAGTTACAACTAAAGAGCTGTGTGACGGTTTATTATTATACATTTATCGGTATCAGAGGAAAACTATCGTATTCGAAAGGAATCTTTCTTCAACATTACCCCGCCTTTTGGTATATTAAGTGTGATTTTCGATACATTTATTATAGTCGATCTTCTGTAATTAGGATTGCTAGTACCTAGTAAATATTTCCCTTGAATAAGTAATAAAGTCAGTAATGATCAGGCAGAGGAGGGCGCTAAGGGATCTCTTCATTTCCAATCGGTATTTCGCATAAACATTTAGAGCAGTATTACTCGATTTTCATAATGCCACCCTTAGGGCTAATGAAGGCATTACCTACAAGATCATTTCACCCGAAGCGATGTCATTCGTGTTCCAATACCACTTCCACTGGTTTCTAATTTTATTGATAACACATTTGTTGAACCTTTCAGTCGATCAGGTATTCTGGAGTCGAGGGACCTTACCAATTTGGAAGAACGTTTTTAGTCTCCCTATTTTGAAGAATGATTTTTTTGGTGTCTCAGACTCAACTGGTGCACATTATGTCACACCTTACGTAATTTCGTGAGATAAAATGAGATGTCTAGGTACTTATTATTTGGTGATTGAAGCATGCCTAATTGCTAATTTTTGAGCCTTTTCACATTGTTGAATACAAATACAATCCATCCTAATAAAGGTAAGCACTACAAACACAATCTTCGACGACGATACGATCTTCTACGAGTTAAGTTTGCCGACAATTTTCAATGTTTTGACCAAATTTCTCTCGAGCCTCTCTCCAGCATAATGAAGGGATACTGAAGGGGAACAGGTTACTTCACTTAAGGACACGACACGGGAGTTACCATTAGAAGATAATCTAGCGGGCGTTTTTGGCGTTTTAAATTGAAATGCGAACCTCCGGTAGAATTAGTAAACTATAGCAATTAAATTAGGCAGAGTTGGGTCATCCAGAAACTGCCAAAGTTCATGCATCCTATGAAAATAATAATATTGGTAGCAGATGGGAACTACATACATGTTGTGTACCCTACGCAACAACTCTCACTAAGTACAGAAGTAAAAGATACAGTAAAAGATGAGTAAAACATACACAAGATGAAATCAATATTATTGAATTCCAGGGATTGATCAGGAAGCTCTGGCACCGATTTGTGTCTATTACACCTCAAAAATCCATGTACTACCCACGGTGGTACTACTTCTACCAACCGTGGTACTACCTATGTCAGATTGGACCAAACGGGCGGTGCTGAGGTAGTAGGTACGCTCTATGTAAGTCATGACCCTCGATTTCGTACCGCCGAATATTGCTGAAGGATATTTGAGCCTCCCCCTTCTAATTTTGAGGAGGCAGCACAATGCCTTGGCTTAAGGCCGGCTGAGCAACCTCATTGCTAACCCCCACGTTTCTCGAGGGCTTTCTTTTTTCTCTCCTTCATTTTTCTTTACATCTCGTCCCCTTTTCTCTTCCCACTTTTAACCCACCCTCTTTTTTCAAGTTTTACAATTCTCAATTCCAATCTTACTATCTCACCTCTCCTTTTCTAAGCTCACGGAATTCACCGAACTTTATGATTCTGGCTTTATATTAGGGGGAAGGTAACCCTCATAATACATGACTTTGGTACTCTCCAACGAAGAACGTATAAATAAAGGAAACCCTCAGGTTTGCTATCATCAGTCAGTGAAAGGTACATTCTAGTCATTCATAAAATTCACAGCACCAACTAAAACACCATCCCATTCGTAATACTCCAACAAAAATATTAATCCAAAAGCACTAGTGGTTGATTTGTTCATTATAGTCGACCGTTGTTGTCTTTCTTCCATATTATTTTGTAGTCATGCGGACAGGGATGATAAACAGCTAGATTGCTTCAAATCAAAAGATGATGTTTTTATTGCGACGTTTTGGTCCCCAAATATTTGTATGCCAATGTTTTTATTGCAACGTTTGGCCCTTCCTCAGGGAAGAAAAGGCCAAAACGCTCGGATCATTGGTACAACCACTGCGCAAGCGCAAACGCGAAATCCGAGGTACTCAATTTCTCACGAATTAATGACCTGATTGTGCTCAAACAGAAAACAGCGATCTATGCAGAATGGGTATCTATACAGATAGATAATAAACGTTGTGTAACAATTTAGCCTCTTTTAGCGAATTTTAGCGAAAAAATGAAGTTATTGCAATGGGTCCGAAGTTTTCAAAACATAATTTTTTTTTTTTTTAACAGGCAAATCCGTTTCACAGGATCCTGAATTCATCCCTAGATTTTCGCAAAAATTTATATTTATGTAGGTGTGTGTATATATAATTTATATATTATATAAATTCATTTGTTTATTTGTCACTCCAAACGATATCTAACCTTGGGTACATGACAACATTCCAAATTTCGCCAAAATGATCGTATTGCCAAACAAAAGGATTAGTTCGAAGATGAGCAATTTTCAGAAATGCTAAAGGGGTCAAATTTGAGTTTTTTGGAGTAAAAAATCGGTTAAAACGACTAAAATTGCGAATAATTGACATAAAATCACTGAAAATGGTATGGAAGGGTGAGTAAAGACAGAAAAATATCATTTCAATTGTTTTTCATACAGAATTCGATCGTTTGTGTTTCAAGATCGGTAGAATCCGAAAAATAGTGGAAATAACAAATTTCTGTCCGTCCACCGCACTTGGCACCTTCCTTAGTTCAACTATTTAACTGATTGAACGAAGGGAAAACATCAAATTTTTCTGAGGCTAAGTACGAATGGTTTGAATAACAAAATTTAAATATTTTGAGTTATGCTTAGTATAAACTCAACATCTTCTAATAGTGAAACAACAAGCAATTTCGAGATTATTAATTTATTGAATCAAAAATTTCTTCGAGAGGCAACAACGTTGCATAATAAAAAAAAGAAGGAAAAACGGATAAGTAACCAGTTGAAGAGAGGAGTATTACTCGGTTACTGACGTTCAACAGTACGATGGAGATCAGGTCTCACACCAGCATTGGTTTCAAGAGTTAATCGTTTTTGCGTGTCCAAAGTTAGCAAGTTGATTTAAATCGAAGATACAAATCGGTCTAGAAAGTCAGACTTACTTATCTCTCGTCACCAAAATTCTTCCATCCGTGGTCCAGGCACTTGTATTTGTATTATCTCGCAAATTTTTGCACATGGCAAAAAAGATGGCCATTTACGGCAGAGAGCCGTTCATTGATATACATTTTAGTCTTGGGAAAACTCATTTGCAAATATTTTGGAATAATAATATTTTATTTCGGGTGCGGGGTGTCAGTGGGCTATAGAGCGTCCGATCTTTATATCCCCGTTTGTAATAAAAGTTCGAGGCGTCTCTCGTTTTCGTCCCGGGCGGGCACCAATGTAAGCTTTAAAAAGCTTGCATGTGCTTACCCGACCAGTGATTAGCTTTTCACCGCTGATTAGAATCACATGAAGCCTACAACACAGGGACTGAAGGTTCAAACAACGAGGTTTCTTAAAAGCTTGCGAGTGAAAAGTGCCTCAGTGATTATGAAAAAGAAAAAAAAAACTCTCCATGTGTTCTCATCTGTTTCGTGTATTCTTAATTTTTAAAAACCCTTCATGTGCCTTCATCTTGGTTTGTGTATTCGTGTGTTCGTGTATTCTTAACAACAATATTGGAAAACCAATAATCTGGCGTGTTAAAATCAGTAGGCGATGATACACCTTTTCCAACAGGCGAGTTCATCCTGTAAACAGAATCAATGTCACGCCCTTCGAATGGCGCCTGTATTTCGCTTGCAAATGCTTCAACTATTTCACCACCACAGTAACTGACAAGAAAGATTCATCCGGATCATAAACGTTAGCATTCAAAGCTCAATATCATTAAACTCCTGATTTTCCCTCAGGAGGACATGATTTTTAGTTTTGACTTCTTCCATTGCATTTTTCATACTCGGCAGTCCTTTTTCATATCTTTCAAACGTCTCATTGAAAACCCCCTTCAATCTCTCAACCGAATCAACCTTTCCATCAAGTGAGCTCAATTTTTTCAACAACGAATCTATTTTGCTATCCAGTTCAGAATTGGTATCAGGTACCGGATCACCAGAATCTTCATCGCTAGTGATTCTAGGGTCATCGCTATTACCTTTACTTGATGACATCTGCGTCGATCAGACTTTTCAGATTTTCCTCATGTATTAACCGCCAAAATCGTTCAATTTGCGCCTATTTACTCGTGGTATTAACTCATGTTTTATTTTCATGACACGGAAAATAGTTTTTTTTTTTTTAAATCATTCAAAATCTTAGCGATAAGTAACTGTACAGGAAATTAAATTACCCTGGCGTCTTATGGATGCAGGTGTGGCCCGGTGTTTCAAATTTGGATGTCAATGAAATCTTTCCAACCCTCAAATTTTCATATCATTATTACCTTTCTTTTGAATAGTTACAGAGGGCAGTGACCTACATAGGAAGTTTATTTTTCAAACGAAAACGAAATCGATCGATCTTTTTTCCTAGTTTTAGCAAATGGTTGCACTCCTACGAAAGAAACAAAGAGCAAGAAAATGGAGTAGTAAGGTGGTTAAGTAGAAGGATGAGTTGCTACTTTTCACCGTCTAAGTAGGGCGATGGGATAGGTACCAATTCGAAGGATGTTCGAGAAGTCGATTCACCTTTTAATGGAGTTGAGTTGTAACGAGTTACCAGCTCAGATGAGTACTGAGAAAGAAAAAAAAGAAGGAACAAATGAGAAAGAGCAAAACAGAAGAGAAAGCATTTCGCGAGAAGGTTTCTAGACGGATAATAATGAACAGGCAGATAAGTTGAGAGCGGAATGAACGAATTTGTAAAACATGTATCATTCGCACCTACATAATATACATACGTACGTAATTGTTCGCGGAATACTTGGAGGGTAACTAATGGGTCTGCCTTTCGAATCCCTTAGAACCCCAATTGAACGTCATTTTGCACCGACCCTCAATTTTTCCGACAATCACTTCTTAATCACTCAATCAATAATCAGATTTCTGAATGTTATCAATTTATTCGGGACAAAATCACTATCCTGTGGAACGCACCCGATCAGCCTTTCATTCCAAATTATCGCATACTTAATAATAAAATATTATTTGTTGGTAAATAATTGATGTAGCTGTTATGAGAATTATAACTGGTGGTGTTTGAAAACTTGCTGGTTATATATTCAAGTATAATTTAGTCGCATTATGAGCCCAGCTACCAACGCTGTCAAGATTTCACAATTATTGTGGGTACATGATTGTAATATAAATACTGTATTTTTCATATTATTTTCATTGCATATTTTAATAATATTGAACAAGATTCAATGTTAACGTCAACGAGACGTGTTTGCGAGTGCAGCTCCAGAAACGTCACAATATTTCAACGGATTCCTTCGTTAGATCCATTCACATTTTTAGCATTCGGGACATTAAAAATCACAATACATTCAAGTGCCACCTTCACAAAACTTAATTCAGTGAGCGATCATCAGATTGGTGGATTATTTTGTTTTATCAATTATTTTCAATGATGATGTATTTTCTTCTTTTTCAACCCCCAAAAAAGAAAAATTGTGGTGGAAAATGGGGGATTTTTATTTAATTCCGACCCAACACACACACACACACACACACACACACACACACACACACACACACACACACACACACACACACACACACACACACACACACACACACACACACACACACACACACACACACACACACACACACACACACACACACACACACACACACACACACACACACACGCGCGCGCGCGCGCGCGCCGTTATAAAGAAAAAGAAAAACGGAGTTATTGAAAGGTTGTCTATTGCCATTAATACATGAAAAACGCGAAAAACACACTGTTATACCAGTTTTGGTGAGGAAACCGTCGTCAGTAACAAACAATAGCTTAATATACTGTTTGTACAACTACTCAAATCTTAGCACGTTGAATCAACAAGGAAATGCTGTGTGTAACCCATTCCATATTAAAGCCCCATGTAACCAGATATGAGTGGCCTTAACAATGCCCAAACGGACTTGTTTGAAATGTCAAGCAGCGAATGTTTGAGCTAGAATTCCGGCGAAGTACACAGTAATCGACCTCATCTGGTTTCTTTCAGGATTGCTGTCGCTTGATTTTATTTATAAACCAAAGTGTGTAATGCGGAATAACACTATCAGGTACACACAATTCATACCTAGTTTACAAATCCAATCGAATGATCCAAACCAATAATCCACCAATCATCCAATAATCACGCGTAAATACACCGAGTGGTTTATTGAGATTAGCTTAGTGCAACAGGTAGGCCTGTATCGATCCAATTTCTACTCTGAATCGGGTGAAAATGCATACATTGTGATTATTTGTGAGAGGGTAGGCCGTTTAAGTTCACAGTTTTGAGCTCCTCACCTCCTAAAAAATCGAATCGCAATAATTGAGAAATGAATGACTGTCAATTATTATTTTCCTATGTTTGATTTTGAAAATTCATAACTCCAAGTAATAATTCAAATGATCATGAATACTATAAGCAGTAATTATTGGTTACATTTTGTATCATTGCGTCAGCTTACTAGCGAATGAAATACAATAGAAAAATATGTACGTATATACTTGAGTACTCAAACCACTCTATCTAGATGAAGGATATTGAATATTGGAATATTTTTGGAAGAACCATGAGAAATCTACTGCAAGAGGTTCTATAAATCGGCAAGTAAAAAATATGGTCGAAAGTGAGCGCTTACCGTTCAGCCTTCCTTCTTCATAGCACTTGGTCACGCATACTTGTTGCCCACTATTTTCTTGAAAACATCATTCGATGTGAAGAAATCTCTTCTCGATGAATCCGCTGTACTAAATACAACGGGCTCTAGAGCGGTATGCATCGAAGGATAGCCACGAAAAATGCGTACTTGATAATGGCAGTTTCACTAACTTCTCATAACGAATTAGCTATTAGTCTGACGACGTACTCAGTACTACCCAGGAACCCGTCGCGAAATCTTCAACTCTGCTTCTAACAAAGCATCAGACCAGCCTCTACACTCTCAAGACTGGGATCACATGGGATGGCAAGAAACATGACGGTAACCACCTATCACCCACGCAATTATTCTGACGATGAATAACTGGGGGACGTACGTTTGACACACAGCAAAGGGAAAGTAAGTTTTACGATTGGCACACCAGTTTCGTTTGACACACAGCGAAGGGGAAAGTCAGTTTGACGATTGGCACACGAGTTTCGTTAGACACACAAAGGAGCGTGAATAGCTTCTCGGCCTGGAGATGGTCCTTTACCTTTGACACACGGTTATTGATAGGTTGAGAGGTTTATCACGGCGAGTTGTTTGGCTCCTCAGTAACGACTCAGCTATGAACAACGACGGTCCCGTTTGTGTTGCCGGTGGTTCCAAAAGAGGAAACGGCGATGACCTAATTTTGTACCATTTTTAGTAGATTTTAGTTAGATTTAGGTTTCATATTACGAAGATTCGCCTCTGGCGATGACAATGGGGGACAACGTGAGCAACCCCCTCGTGGTGTCCTCTGGGTAATGGTAAAAGCTCACCAAATAACCATTTTCATGTGTGAATGACTAATTTGTGTGGCAACAGTCTATCTCGACTTTTAGGAAAATTCGTGTGTCAAACGTAAGTTGTGTGTCAAACGTAAAATGCAGTTTTCGAGAGGCCGTGTGTCAAACGTAACAGAATAATCAGCCCGTGTGTCAAACATAAGGACCCCGAATAACTGACGGAATCAGGCGAATAAATCCTGAAAGGCATGTTCGACAAAAATCGTTTTAGTACGGTTGAAACTGCCGTGAAAACTAACTTCCGACAACACCCACCTTTATACTGGCTTGGAGTTGAATGTGATCCGCGGTATGAGCTCGACCGTAGCAACCGAAGGCACGAACTCGGACGCTGTCTTTAGGGACGACCAGGAATAAGATCAGAGAGAAGGCCTGGAGGATCGAGCGATAGCCTCTATAACCTGGCCCGGAAGTCGCTGAACACAATGAGACCACCCTCATAATGATCCTTTCGCAGCCGTTTGGCCCTCACACACTAAATTTTAGTTCAAAACAATGGGGAAATGGCAGTTTCGAGCTGATTGGATTTTCCTCACCAGAGCACCATTAAGAAAGATTGACGACGCGAAACATCTGCCATTTTCAGCAACCCACCGAAGATTACCATCCACAAACAGTGGTAACTAAGCCCCCTCCCCCATCGCGGAGATCAGATTGACAGATTCGTGTTGCAATGATTCAGTGGTCCTTTTTCACACATTTGCATTGTAGCCATAATAATAATTATTCGCATATTCAAATATTAGTGGTGTGTGTACAACTCGCAACTAATCTGTGTAGCAGTTCGCGATGAGGATTGAACAAACATTCACCGTTTTTGTGAAAATTCCAAGTTCAACTTCTACGAGTAGGTATGACCGAGGCACAAAATCAATGTGACATACCCTTGACAATAAATTATTCACTGATGAGTGACAGCCGAATATTTGAAACTCTGCTGAATGAATTGATAAATTACTGATGCCTTTGAACAGACCAAAACAAATTTATTTCATTTTTTTAAATCTGCATTCGCTTCTCTTTTTTGGGAGGGATCGTCTGATCACGAACGAGCTCGATCAATGTAGATTCACGTGACTCCTTGGGAGGGGAGAGAATGTCTGAAAATAAGGGGCGCTTGGTTTATCTTAAGAGCTGCGCGGTCGGGGCAAAAGGTTTGCCAACTTCTCAGTAACAATAATATATGTTAACACATCACCTGCCAAACGGAGGATTATCAGAGTTTCCACCATACCCCTCTTCCTCACAACTGGCCTCTTAACTACTCATCAACTTGCACTTGACCGAGGAAATCAATCTGTGCGGGTGTAAATCGAACAATATTGAAGATTAATTCTGCTTCATTCTCAATTCGTGTTAGAAGGATAATCCAACAATGGGAAGCGAACTCCTAATCTTATTTGATGGGTGAAGTGCCTGATGGTGTAAGATTAATGGATTATACGCTCCCATACGTGTAGGAATGACTGCAGGGAGTGGGAGGAGCTTTTGAACTCAGAAAGCGTATAATCGTAAATCATATATGTTCCAGATTTGCCTGGAGTGCATCTGTGACCTAATTGATCAGTTCAAACCAACGATTTCCACTAACCACAGGCGAAGTATCAAGAGCCTTTGCGGACATGTAACGCAACGCTGTTTTCACGATCTAACAATAACGATAACCATTTCAGCCCATCCGCTTTTTTTCCGGTTTCTCAAGTGAAATAGCGACTATGGAATGAACTCAAACGAATGTGCCACACACATGAGAGTCACACTCTGACTGCCAGCGTACCTCAACCAATAAACAATAATAATAATCCGTTCTTCTTATATATTTTGGTTTTTTATAGTCAATAATGAAGCTTTGAAATTGAGCACTGGAAAAAACCCGCTGCAAATTATTACACAACGGTTTATTATTTACCTGTGTGAATACCCCTCCTGCGTAGATCACTGTCTTCTGTGATCAATACCTACACTCAAGCTCCCCCCAGGAAAGCCCTAAATCGAGTATTGCAGCCGGCCCGAGAAGTACAGTTTCATAAAAATGCGCAGGGTTCAATAATTCCATCATCACTAATTATTTGTTGTTATTCAAAATTTGTTAAAGTTACAGAAGTACCTATCAACCAAATCCAAAAGAGTCATCATTCTTCAAATGATATAATAATGAGATATCATCACACAACCGACTCGACTTCATACAGCCATCCTTGATTATAATCAGGTGTTCGCTAACAATGATATCTGGGCCGGATTTATACCGTTTCATTCACGATCGGCTGGTCGTACAATGCTCCGGGTGGTCTCGAAAAATTCTTCAGTTTGAGACCAATTTAAAAACGTAAAAAACAAAAAAAAAATACTCTTCTACTGAAAGTTTCGAGCTACGGCGTTCTGAAAATGTCAATCCCTGTTGTTCGCCCAATTTTTCACTGACAGTAACGCCGAGCTTCGCGTACTAACTGGAACCCAAATACGACCTATAAACCAGATTTCATTCATTGTGGTTCATCATAACCATGAAAAGTACGGTTTACAACGGCCAGACAGAAATTCTGGTTTATCATTTTCAATAATGAGCCTTTGGAATCGAGCATGAAAAAAAAAAAAAAAAAAAAAAAAAACCTCCTCAAGGGGTGAAAAACAGGGGTTGAAATGATCAGAACGCCGTCGCTCGAATACTTTCAATAGAAGGGTATGATTTTTTTTACGTTTTTAAATTGATCTTGAACTAAAGAATTGTTTGAGACCACCCGGAGCATTGTACGAAAAGCCGATCGTTTGCACCAAAAAGCTTTCTCAACATGATCGTGAATGAAACGTTATGTATCCGGCCCAGATATCATCGCTATGGAGCACCTGATTATAATCAAGTTATTATTATAATTCCTGATTATAATTATAGTCGAGTTGGATGTTTTGTGATTATTTCATTTGAAAAATGATGGATCTTCTCGACTTTGTAGATAGCTACTTTTTGCCACTCGAACAAACTTTGAAGTATTATTGGGTAAATTATTACACAACGGTAAATTATTAGACAACGGTAAATTAGACTGGTAAATAATAAACCGCTGTGTAATAATTTGCAGCGTTTTTTACTTCGATTTTCGGATTCTACATAAACTGAAATCATCAGGGTGCGATATGGGGGGGGGGGGGGTTTCGTGCTCGATTCCGAAGGTTCATTATTGAAAATAATGAACCTTTACCCTTTCGTAATAGTAATTTACCCTTCCAAAGTTTGATGGTTTGCGTTTTAAGGTTGTAGAATCCGAAAACTGCGTAGAAACTTTGTAAGTAATTATTACTCAACGTTTCTCTATTTTCCTTTACGTAGGGTCCCTTCTGTGTAGCTCCCGTCTCACTAACATGATGAGTTCACCCTCATAAGATGGAAACTGTGTAAGACAGAAGCAAACCCATTTCGGGAAGGTTTTAGTCCAAAAACACTCAATGAGACAGGAAGATAGAAGTTCCTTAATCCCTTGAATTTATTTATTTATTTACGGGCAAGCCCAATTACACTCATACAAACAAACAAATCAATGGACATTCACAGGAAGAACAAAGAGAAAAAAATAAAAAATAAAAGTTGAAAACTCTGACGACTAAGGCACAAAAATGAAGAAAATATGAAGAAGACAAAATAATAACAAGTGGAGTACCAATTACTTAATTACTTAATTATGCAGAGCACTGGCTATGGTTGGTAAACTTTGGTAAAGTAGAACGGTGAGGAAGCCAATAACTTTTTGAGAGAAACAAGGGAGTGATGAAAAAAGTCAAATTCAGGGTTTAAATTAATCAGCAAATTAGCGGAGCGAGGCAATCGCTGCAACGGGCTATTCTTCACATAATTTGTTGATGAAAAAGGGATGTAGAAAAGGGGAGAAGAGCGGGGAATTTATGCCTGCAAAATAATTTTTGTGACGTCAGCATCATGAGGTTTGACTCACTAACATAATTATTTGGCTTTTTGCTGACAACTATTTTCTTCAGATAGTTGCATATATAAATTCATCATTTTTATAGGTGGATGCATCTTTTAACAGAGATTTGGTAGCCTATATAACCATTTCACCATCACTAGGGAGCACCTGATTATAATCAAGGATGGCTCTATGAAGTCGAGTTGTTTGTTCTGCGATATTATTTCATTTGACAAGTGATGGACTACTGGATTTTGTTGATAGGTACTTCAGAAACTTGAACAAACGTTGAAGTATTATTGATGGGTAAATTATTACACAACGGTAAATTATTACAGAATGGTACATTATTACACAACGGTTCATCTACCAAGAAGGGGCTGGATTTTGTTGATCGGCACTTTTGCAACTTGAACAACCGTTGAAGTATTATTGATGGGTAAATTATTAGACAATGGCAAATTATTACACAACGGTAAGTTATTACACAACGGTCCATTATACCATCCAAATAGAAGGGGCTGGATTTTCTTGAAAGTAGGTACCTACTTTTGCTACTTGAACAATCGTTGGAGTATTATCGATGGGCAAATTAATACACAACGCTGAATTATTACGCAACGATAAATTATTACACAACGGCTCACTATAGTATTGTAGTGATTAAGGATGGAACAGACTAGGCCGAAGTTAGCTTGAGAATGGTTATCTATTTGTTGGCCCCTCGGCTCTTTATAGGCCCCTGGGCTCTTTATAGGCCCCTGACATGATCAGAGGGGGGTCGGGGGGTCCCCACTCTGAGGTACAACATGTATGTACATTACATTGGTTGTGGAGGAGCAGCCGATCACAACACTGCTCCCCCCAGAATTTAAGTAACGCATTTAGTTAAATTTTGTTCTGTTGCGGTGGCGGTTGTCGGGCGTGGGAGGTGCGTGTGCTGGTTGCGGTGGTTGTGGTGGTCCGCTGTGGCTGTCCGGGTCGGTGTCGTTGGGGGCGGTACGTTTGCGACGTATGAAGAGCCGGGGTGTTGGTTGAGTGCGTGGGTACGGCCGCGGCGGCTGTTGTTGCGGGCGCCAGGTGCATGGGGTGCGGCGTTTTTGTGCTCGGGGGTCCCATGTGCGGCGGTAGAAACACGAGCCGTTCGTCGCGCTGCGTGTGGTCGGTCGTGGCTGCGTCGGCGGAGGGTAGCCACTCGAGGAGGGGGAGCGAAGGGTATGAGGCGATCGGCGAGAGCAGCGAGTTTCGTGACGTCGGGTTCGTCGCGCGCCGCTATGTGAAGGCGAATGCTGTCTGGAAGGGCGCGTGTGAAAAGCTGCCGAACGAGCGGGGTCGGTGTGTCGGCCGGGAGTGCTCGAGTGAGTCGGCGGGCGAGGACTGACGGTAGTTCGTCGTCGGAAGTCGGTTGAGTAAGGCGGTGAGCCGGGAGCCGTCGGACGGTGCGTGCGTGGCGAAAAGGCGAGTTGTCAACGTCTGGTAGCTGTTGGCGTTCGATGGTGCCAGCCGCTAGTAATTCGCCGAAATGGGGCGACGCTTTCGCGTTAAGGTCCGGTGATATTCGGCGAAGTTTCGCATGGCATGGAGGTCCCTTCCTGACGATTTGATGTTCTACGCGTTGCGGTGTGTCGGCCGGGAGGGCTCTACGGAGTCGGCGGGCGTGGACTGACGGATTCTCGTGCTCGGAAGTCGGTTGGGGTCGTCGTAGAGGTCCGCTTGTCGGGGCTCGAAGGCGCGGGCGAATTTAGCATGCGGCGTCGTGAGGCCTTCGTGAGTCAATGTGATCTCGAGTTGGGCGAATCAGACGTGCGGGAATGCGGGGTCGTACGGCCGGAGCTGGAGCCTTGATGTCGGTGGAGTCGTTTCTGCGGGTGTCGGTGGTTTCGGGTCCGTGTTCTCGTTGTAGGCGCCAGTCCCGGAGAGGTGTAGTCTGGAAGTGTCAGCAGGAAGTGTGCGAGGCGCCGGCGTCCGTTTCCTTATATAGGAATCGGATGGTGGGGCGAAGTAGCGGGGGGATGCTGTATTGGGCGTCGAGGCGGGCGTCGGTGGGGGCGGCGCTGTGGGGCGTCGGAGTGGGGTGCGTGTGCCGGGCGTCGCAGACGGTCGGCGGGCGCTGAGCGGCGTTGTTCGTCGTTGCTAGGCGCTGTCGTCGCTGTCGTCGCACCGCGGTCGCAGACGGCGGGCGGAGGCTGCGTGTTACCACTCGGGGTCACCAGTGTAGTGATTAAGGATGGAACAGACGAGGCCGAAAGTTAGCTTGAGAATGGTTATCTATTTGTTGGCCCCTTGGCTCTTTATAGGCCCCTGACATGATCAGAGGGGGGTCGGGGGGTCCCCACTCTGAGGTACAACATGTATGTACATTACATTGGTTGTGGAGGAGCAGCCGATCACAACAAGTATCTACGTAGAAGGGTCATCTATGCAGGTAAGTTATTACACAACGGTTTTCACTCCACATTAACCATTTCTCTTCAGAACTTCATTATTTGCGTTTCTTTTTGCCATTTTAGGTACTGTTTGTCACCGACAGAACTATTTTAGCAACATTTGACTCGTGATTTAGGTAGGTACCTAAATCCTAAGGTGGATCTGCGATCTTCATAATACGTATAGAATAGTACATATTATAATAGTATATAGACGGGTTATCTATACAGAGAGCTGTGATCTGTAACAGAAGGGTATTCTGTACAAAATAATGAGCCGTTGTTCAGGGATTTGCAGCGTTTTCCGAAATGTATTCGCAATTGGATTGGTGGCGGGAGCGCGAATCCTATTCACTCAGTTCCCTATTCAAACACTATTTATTTCATTTTCAATTTTGCGAATTTTGTCAGTTTTCGGGGCGTGGTTCCCCTATGGGTGGGCAGGTTCCATGAGGGTTGGCCCATCCTCTTGGCAGACATTTTTTAATATTGGTTTGTTACCGGCTGGTGTGTGAGTGAGCAAGATGTTTGCAGTTTTTGTGTGTGCGAGTACTTTATGTGAGCACCCAATTAACATGAGTGTTATAAACAAAAAACCGAAATCAACCGCAAACTAGTTTGATTAATCGTTTTGAACTTTGCTCTTTTGGTACCTAATTACAAGTTGGCTCTTTCGAGTGAACCACAACAATTTTAATTTCTGAACCTGATGCAATCTAATCCGGCGATACGGTATCTACCCTCAATTAGTCTCACGGACTGAAGGAAATGTTTGATAGCGCATTTTGTGAACATCCAGCATCGATTCAATCAATTAACAAACAATATTTATTATTATTATATTTTCGTACCTTGCCTAATTGCCAGCTAATGTTTAGTTTATTAATCTTACTACTACCTACCGAGAGAAAAGAAACCACTTCTTATATAACGATATTTCTAGGGCGAAAATTCAGTGATTTTTCAACTAACCACATTGGTGAATATTATTGTGAAGCTATTTTGTCTGAGATTCAGTGTGATTGGATATAATATATGGTTGATATGAATTGATATGTGATTAGATATTAGATATTATGCTAGATCATTGTACCGTCTGCATAGATCACTTCTAGATGCTGTGGTCAATACCTACCCTCGTGCTCCCCCCACGAAATCTCTAAATCGAGTACTGAAGCCGGCCGGGAAATACAGTTGCTTAACAAACTAATATGCGGCAGATTCAAGAATTCTATAATTAATTATTTATAGTTATTCATGAAATATAACCTTCCTTATTCAAGTGAAAGAAGTAGGTACCTACTAACAAAACCCAAAATAGCCACCATTCTTCAAATGAAATAATATGGGAAAACCAACTCAATTTCATGCAGCCATGCATGATTATAATCAGGTGTTCCCTTGCAATGATATCTATCTGTGCTGGATTTATAGGTACCGTTTCATTCGCGATCATGTTGACGAAACTTTTCCGTGCAAACATCAGGGCCTTACTGTAACGGCTGTAGGTACAAGTCTCCGGGTGGTCGCAAAAATTTCCTAAGTTCGGGAACCATTTAAAAACATAAAAAAATTAGAGATAACGGCGCTCTGGAAATGCCAACCCCTATATTTCACCCCTTAGATATGAATGACAGTAACGCCCAGCTTCGTTGACCAACTAGAACTAGACCATCAGAATTTTCAGTTCATGGTTAACTAAGGCAAGTGCGAAGTACGGTGGATGGACAGAAATATTTGTATTCCATTCTTGGATTCTACGTGCCATTAACGGAAACCATCAAATTTTGAGGGGGTTCCAAAAATTCATTAGGTAGGTACTGAAAAAAAAAAAAAAACCATCCATCTTGCGTACAATAAAAACGTTGCTGCAAATCTACCTCAACCTTTTATTAAAATTCATTATTGGAAATAATGAATCAAAAGTCAGAAAAAATTAACAAGAGGTCGTACGTCAAGTGAACAGTGAAGCCGGGTTCACATGGACCTCTTGTGGCATGAATGCATCTTTTCGCCGCGAAGGTGTTCACGTGTCATTTAGACATGTAAGCTAACATCATAACCTCCAATACACCGTGGGTTTTCACAGCTATATGAACCAGACCAAAGAAATTCTCGTAGCTCACTCAGCTGACGCAGCATACCTACCAGTCACAAGAACCTTTTCATTCTCACCGAAAAGACCAAGCATTTTAGGTTGAATAGGAGGAAAATTAGCCTCTGGGCTCAGGGGAGAGTAAGATCAGAGTAAATCAGACATCAAATCGTTCAAGTTTTCGTGACATAATTTCCTAGTCATCGGTAAAGCACGTTCCCTGCTACAACCGTAATAATAATAATAATAATAATAATAATAATAATAATAATAATAATAATAATAATAATAATAATAATAATAATAATAAGATACAACAACAAGCTACCGACCGATCTGCCAATCACCGCGCGCCGGCCTGATGTTGTCCTTGTGCACAAGGCGGAGGGAACGACCTACCTAATTGACATCTCTGTACCTCTCACATCAAACCTCGAAGCCAAGCACAGGGAGAAGGTAAATAAGTATTTATCCCTTGCTAACGAGATAAGGACGATGGGGGAGCAGGAGGTCGTATGGATCGTTCCCGGCGTGGTCTTGTCTGCCACCGGGGTGATACCCAAGAGACTCCATGAAAGTTTGAGGATTCTTGGGTTGCCCGGTGGACTTTACGAGGACATGCGGAAGTCCGTGCTGATTGCTTCGTGTAGCCTGGTGAGGGAGTTTTTGGGGGAGGCTATTATGCCCGACCACTGAGCCGTCCACATGCACTTGCGGGTGGGAATAGGCCCTTGGGCCCCCCACTCGCGTCACCCCGTGGCACTTTTTACCCCCACGGGCGATGACCACCCAAATAATAATAATAATAATAACCTGCTATCGGCAGGCTTCGGGAGTACTTTCTTGGCCGCGTTACCGTCAGCCCCATTGCAAACGCAGTTTGTCAGGTGGACGAGGGCATTACGCCCCTCAGTCTGTGCGTGCCCAATGCTGACCCTCTTGGGAAAGTGGTTGAGGATGTTTTATTGTTTTATTGTTTTATTCATTTGCACGGGCAAGCCCAATTTACATTATACATAACATGGTCATTCATAAACATGGAGGATTTCAGAAAAGAATACAATTATTGAAAAGAAAGAGGTGAAGATAACAATATAGATTTGAGATTAGAAAGGGAGGAGTTGAAAAAGTCAAACTGTGGGTAAGAGGCCAGGAGGAGATTTGCACTTCGGAGGATTCGTTGAAGACGACGGTTTCTATCGTAGTTTGTGGAAGAAAAAGGGACATTAAATAACACTGATGAGCGAGTGGGGGTTTGGGAGGCGACGAAATTAATTTTAGAAAGCAAGGAGGGACAATTTATACGGTTGTTAAGTAATTTGAACAGCAGAATGAGGTCTGAAGAACATCTTCTTTTTTCCAGGGTGACAAGGTTGCATCTGTGAAGGAGAGGATGTGGCCAAAGGTGAGGCCTGGGGAGCGAAGGAGCTGCATGGGCGATTCCGCGCACAGCTCCTGTCCCCCACTGTCGACAGCTCTGCCTCTTGCAGATGGTTGGTGACTGGTTCCCTGTATGTCGAACCCGAAGGGTTCATGATCGCCATACAGGACCAGGTCGTGGTGACCCGCAACTACCGAAAGTATATCATCCGGCAAGCTGGAGTACAGGACGTGTGTCGCATTTGTCGAGCCACTGGTGAGACAATAGATCACGTCCTGGCGGGTTGCCCGGCCCTTGCTCCACCAAGTACCTGTATAGGCCCAACATGGTGGCGCGTATAGTCCATCAAGAGCTGGCCTTAAATCACGCTCTCGTCCAGTATGAGCCAGTCAGGTACTTGGAGAACTAAAATTACAAGATGTATTGGGACAAGGAGCTACCGACCGATCTGCCAATCACCGCGCGCCGCCCTGATATTGTACTTGTGCACAAGGCGGAGGGAACGACCTACCTAATCATCTCTGTACCTCTCACATCAAACCTCGTAGCCAAGCACAGGGAAAAGGTAAATAAGTATTTATCCCTTGCTAACGAGATAAGGACGATGGGGGAGCAGGAGGTGGTACGGATCGTTCCCGTGGCCTTGTCTGCCACCGGGGTGATACCCAAGAAACATCATGAAAGCTTGAGGATCCTTGGGTTGCCCGGTGGACTTTACGAGGACATGCGGAAGTCCGTGCGGATTGCTTCGTGTAGCCTGGTGAGGGAGTTTTTGGGGGAGGCTATTATGCCGACCACTGAGCCCTCCACATGCAACTTGCGGGTGGGAATAGGCCCTTGGGCCCCCCACTCGCGTCACCCCGTGGCACTTTTTACCCCCCACGCCGGGTGATGACCACCCAAATAATAATAATAATAATAACAACTCAGCAAATCATTACACAACGGTTGCCTATATTGCTAGGTATAAATACCCCATCTACGTAGCTCACTGAATGCTTACTAGCATAAGACCCTGAATTATTAGGGCCGTTATTTAGGTGGATCCCTACCTCCCATGCATGCATCAAAACACTCACAGACACGGAAAAAATGCCACCTGTGTCGAATTACAGTCTCTGTAATTCATAGGGAACCATCTGGTGCCCAATCTTTAAAACCCCTGAAAAATTCAGCAAAATTTGATTCCAATTGAGGAAGCTATGTTTGCCGAGGATATGCGGACACACAGACTCCGAACCGAATTCGTTCAAATTAAATAGTACCCCTATCAACAGAATCCAAAGCAACCATCTTTCTTCAAACACGAAAAAATAATAATCGTGCACCGCCAAATTATATCTACCCACTTGAGAAACTTTCGGTTCTGTAAGCCTAGTTGAGTAACTTATGAGTAAATATTGCAACGTCAATACGAATGAATCATTGTACACTCATTATTGTTTTGATTTTGCAACGAATTTCACTTCTAGTTAAAAGTAGAATACTAAGTGTCTTATTGATTTAAAATGTTAAGTCAATTTTTCATCAGTTAATTTACTATTCTAACATCATTTTATCTCAAAGCTCTTGCTGGTAAAGCTGAAAAATGAAAGTCTATATATAAGCTCAAAGCTCTAAAGCTTTGATTAAAGAGACCATTAATAAATAAACTAACGTAGGCGTCAGCTCAAAGGGTAATGGCATGGAAAATACCTTTCATTTCAAATATTCTGTCGAATGAAAATATAATATTTTCTCAAAAGAGATAATTCGTACTACATAATATCGGAAAGTCAATCTATCTTAGTGTATTAATTACGTTTATATTCACCTCCGAATTTTCAAAGATACTATTCATTGCAAGAACCAAGAGAGACGAACATGTAATGTTATAAATCCTCGGGATAGATCGCAACACCTACCTACCTACTTACATATTTGAAGATTTCCTGAACAATGTCGAGAGCTGCTCGAATGGTTGCCAGTTTTATGAGACCATTGACAGCTCTTTTTTGAAACCTCACTCTACATTTTATTTACGGACCACTGAGAAAATGAATATACCGTGTACCTATAATACACAAAATGGCTTTAGTGAAGCAGCACAGGCATATGAACGAATTTTAGAACATTTTCTATGGTTCTGTCCACGAATTTGAACATTTGCTCTCAAATGTTTTTGTTACTCCAAAATATTTTGTGTTAAATTACCACCTCCACATTTTTGTTTTGTTAATGAATTTATTCAAAAACCTTGTGCGCACTCCAGGAAATGAAGAGATGGTTCATTCTTTCGAAAGTTCACTAATACATTTCCACTCATGCAGCATCACCATATGAGCGAATTTTCAAAGTTAGTGACTTAGCTATTGTTGACTATTTCAAGGGGTTACGATGCACAAAAACTCATATAGCGTTTTTTGTGAAAACGTATTTTTGAATATGAACTAGGCTTTTTCTATCTCGACTCACTATTTTATACCACTTCAGTATTACTTTACTATTACTGTATAGAGGCTTTAGTATTACTGTTATCTGTAGTCCAAAACTACCCTCGCGCTCTATCCTAAATCGAGTACTATGGAGCGGCAGGGCAGTTACAGTTTCACGAAATGTGCAAGCATTCATAAATATTCAAGAATTCTATCACTAATAAATTATTTGTTACTATCCATGAAGCATAGCGTTTGTTCAAGTTACAAAAGTTGTACTATCAAGAAAATCCTTATTAACCATCCAGATGAAATAATCTCACGGAACATCCAACTCGATTTCATACAGCCGATTACAATCAGGATTATAATAAGCGTGATTATAATCAGGAGTTCCTAGCAATAATAAATATCTGGGCTGGATGTTTACCGTTTCAATCACGATCATGTTGACGAAGCATTTTAGTGCAAACTTCCTGGCTTTTCTGTGAACGAATGGCTGGACGTACAATGATCCGGGTGGTCTCAAAAAATTCCAAAGTTCGAGACCTATTTAAAAACGTCAAAAAACCATGCACTTCTATTCAATGTTTTCGACCTACGGACCCTAGTTCGGGAAATTTCAGCCCCCATTTTTCACCCCTTAGAGATGACTGACAGTAAAGCCAAGCATTTCGGCTAGACCCCAATGAGACCTGCAAACCAAATGCCAATAATAATTATGGTTCATAACTAAGGAAATACACTGCCAAGGAGATGGCACAGGAGCTTCCTCGTCACAATCAGAGTGACCCATTATAAAATAGAACAGACTCGGAAGCAAAATAACATAACATTACATTACATTACATAACATTACATAACATTACATAACATTACATTACATAACATTACATAACGTGAAATATACATATTACATAACATTACATTACATAACATAACATTACATGAAATATACATATTACATAACATTACGTCCATAATACATTACGTCCATTATACATAATTGCGAAAGTTATGCGTGTTTGAAGAATTTCACGTTAGCGCATGCGCAGGGCGAACCGCTGGCTCTATCATGTTGAAATTTATATGGGACCTCAATGGGCCCTACCCGCTTAATCCCTGAGAATTGCATTGAAATTGGGTGAAATCTTTGGTTACTACGGCTGTAACAAGAAAATTGAATCTATTTCACGCCAGCGTATGCGTAGAGCGCACCGAGGGTCCGATCATGCTGAAATTCATACTGGAACTCACTAGGCCTTGTCCAAACAACCCTTGAACATTTGAGCGAAATTGAATCAAAATTGTGAAAGTTATGCGTGTTTGTTGAATTTAACGTTAGCGCATGCGCAGGGCGTACCGCTGGATCAATCATGTTGAAATTTGTATGGGACTTCAAGGGGCCTCATCCGCACCATCCCTCAAAATTTGAACTGAATCAATTCAAAATCGTGGAAGTTATGGCTGTAACAAGGAAATGCGGACAGACTCACAGACTCACAGACCCACAGACCGACAGACACGGAACCAAATTTGTTCAGTAGGCTTTGAAACGCAAAATGCAAGTGAAAATTTTGATTTCTGATGACAAAAATTTTTTGGCTCACGAAAGTGAACACAAGGCTTCCGCTGCTTCGCAGACTCGGAAGCAAAAAACGAAGTATGACGTCATTTTTCATGAATAACAACAAGTCATTAATTACCTACTTATAGAATTCTTGATTCCACCGCATATTTAGGAAATGTGATTCCCCGGCTGGCTCCAGTACTCGATTTAGGGCTCTTGTGGGAAGCACGAGGGTAGGCAGTGACCACAGAAAACCGTTATCTACGCTGAAGGGGTACCTGTACAAGTTAATAATAAACCGTTGCGTAATATTTTGCAGCGTTTTTTATTCCATTGTCGGATTCTAATTGGGATTCCTGGAAACGGAGACCATCAATGGGGGGGTCCATGCTCGACTCTAAAGGTTCATTAAGGAGAATAATAAACCAAAAACTTCCTGCAAATTAGTCTCAGAAAAAACCCGTTCTATGTAAAACAAAAACGAGATGATGATTACCTATTGTTCTTCTAATGTTGTTATGCCCATATCATATATTAAATATAAAGTACCACAAACTGGATACTCCCATTTCAGCTGAGGATTTCCTATCTCCCAAAGTTTATCCCTACCATCTCAATAAAATGTTGGTAGCTGGCTAGGTAAATATTTAGGCTGAAGGCTGAGAGGTAAAATGAAGAGGCAGGTGCTTTTTTTTTAGCCCACTTTCATATGTTTGACATGAGCCAAGGATTTGCTCGGGAGACTGATCCTAGTAACGTATTATAGTTACATATAGTTAACATAATAGTTATATAGCTACTGATATACAGTAGCTATATAACATATAATACTCCTTTCTGGAGATGTTGCTGAATGTATCACTATATTGGGATCTTAACTTCTTTTTAGGATCCGCTTGAAGGCATTTCTCAAGGCCGCACTTCCTCTTTTCGTGGAGGAGAGCAGATACGGTGGCTTCCATTCTCAAAGAGTGAACAGCCTCTGTATAGCCCTGATAAACGGCTATTGCCTCTAGGTTTTTTCTTCCTCGGATCTTTCCTTCTAATCCGGGGTATCACATTTCCTAACGATTATCCCTCCAAAGGGAAGAATAGCGTTGAAGTAAAAGTAGTTTTGATTGAAATTTAAGACTGGATCGATTCAGAGCGATCTCATAACGTACGGGAGGTACAGTATATATACTCAAATAATATCAGCCCCCATTTTCGAAAACCGGATGCTTCGACGAAACACAGTGGATGACTAATGAATGACTTGTGGGACGAACAGGGGGCCAACCCACATCTACCCTAGATGTTTGAGTTCAATAATATCATTCTTTCGACCAGTAAGGCGCATTTAAGGGGTAAGCATTCCCTACAGATGAGTGATCTGGGCAGACTAACGGCTATCTATGAAAATAATACATTTCAGAGTTTTTTCAATGTTATTATTTGAACGGGACCATCCACCCATCTTTTTGCCAACGGAGAAGATGATCTCATAATGTTCTATCAGCCCCACTGTTGATCACACCTACCTTCCCCTGCTATACTATACTCAGTAACGCAATTTAGAAAAGCCGCCAATCATGATGTTGCAATCAAATATATGAGGTAGCTTTTTATTATCCTGTTCGGAAGGTGAGCTGCGTGAAGTTTTGTACTACTAAAAATGTTGGAATCAACATCAGAATTAGACAGTGGAGCAAACGATGTTGATGACGGAATGTGTAGGTACATTTGTGAGTCGAACTTTCTGGCGTTTGTTCTGGTGGGCTGACACCGGATGGTGAGTCGTCATTGTCACCTAGTGCTGCGTTAAGGGCCACGACAAATAAAAAAGCCAGTCGGTGGAAGAACAAAATGACAAGATATCTAGCAGAATACACTCAACGAGCTGTGACAGCAAACTGAGATTTGCGTTGTTTTTATAGATGGATAAGTCATCACTGCTACGATCGCATACGGCTGTGAAGCGATAATCCTTTCGGAGTGAACCAGGTCGAAAACCCAATAGAAGGAGGAGAAAAGCTATTAACATGAGAAACCCATTACAGGAGGAATGTATTCGCGATTAAGTTCAATGCACCTGCATGATCCCCACGCACAGCTCCGCATCACTTGAATAAGTAGCAATCAAGAAATAATCCTGAAGGGTCCTAGGTTGGTTTCTTTCCGCCTCTCCCAAGGATTTTGTTAAAATTTAGTTTAGACACATTCTCGTGAGTAAACCACTACAAATCATGAGTAGTTATGTCAAGTATCATCAAGAAAATAATTTAAACTCCAAATCATAACAAAGTGAACGATTGATAATTCACTGTGAAGTACGTATTGAACAACAATTTTTTATCACGCCGAAGAGAGCTTGTTTTGTTTTTGTCGTGTGCGGCGGGCGGCGCGCATCTTGGTTAAGTCTCTTGAGTGCAATTTATATTTTGGTTTATTATTTTCAGTAATGAACCTTTGGAATCGCGAGTGAAAATCATATTAACCCCACCTCAAAATTTTTAGGTTTCCGTTTCAAGGTACTTAGAATCCGAAAATGGAATACAAAAATGTATGTCCGTCCGCTTCATACTTCACACTTTTCTTAGTTACCATGAAAAAATTAATGAAATTTGGTTTGTAGTCCCGTTTGGAGTCTAGTTGGTCCGCGAAGCTTGGCGATACTGCCAGTAATTTCTAAGAGGTGAAAAATAGGTGTTGAAATTTTTAGATCGCCGTAGCTCGCAAACTTTAAATAGAAGGGTTGGTTTTTTCCACGTTTCTAAATTGATTTTCACATTTTTAAATGGAGCGTGAACTAAAGAATTTTTTGAGACCACCCGGAGCATTATACGTCCAGCCGTTCGTTCGTACCGAAAAGCTTCGTCAACATGATCGTGAATGAAACGGTATGAATCCGGCCCAGATATCATTGCTCGGGAACACCTGATTATAATCACGGATGGCTGTATGAAGTCGAATTGGTTGTTCTGTTATAATAATATATTTCATTTGATAAATGATGGATCTTTCGGATTTTGTTGATAAGTTCCTACTGTTGCAACTTGAACAATCGTTATTCTCCATGAATAACAACGCCCCACATTCGCCAAAATTGGCAAAGTTGTGGTAATAAAAATATTGACTTGATTTGATGAATAATAACAAATAATCAATTATGGAATTGTTGAACCCCACGCGTTTTTATGAAACTGTAATTGCCGGGCTGGCTCCAGTAATTTATTTACGGCTCTCCTGGAGGGAGCTCGAGTGTAGGTACTGACCAAAGAAAACAGCGATCTACGTAGAAGGAGCATGAATCTGTACAGGTAAATTATTTTATTACACAATGGTTTACTATTTACCTTATGCTCCATGAATAACAACAAACAATTATTAATAAATGATTGAATTATTGAATCCCGCGCATTTTTATGATACTGTAATACCCGGGCCGGTTGCAGTACGCGATTTAGGGCTTTCCTGTGCGGAGCAAGAGGGTAGGTATTGACCACAGAAAACAGCGATCTACGCATAAGAGGTATCTACAGGTAAATAATAAATCATTGAGTAATAATTTGCAGCGTGTTTTATCTAGTATGTATATAAATATGGAGAATGCTGTTGCGTTCTTTGCAGTTTGCACGGGGCGCGTAATTTAGTGAAAAGTGTTTTTGAACAAGGACGATCCATATCGCCGCTGCTGGGTCATCAGATAGGTGCTACCAAAGAGAAAGGTCGTGAGTAACTCGATATTTTACAATAGAGAATTTCGCACATTACCAGTGGTTATCAGGTTGTTCTTAAGGAATAATCGTTCTTCTTTTAAGACCTTCTTTCCTCGTCAGTTAGCGATAAATCTGTTTCTCTCCACTTGCCTTGCTGTTTGGCCGAACGGGGGTCATAATATTACGTTACCTATCTAGTATATCAACGAATTTCATAGTGGTTGGTAGCTATGCCCTCGATCGTTCACTCTGATTCCATTCATCGATGGTGCTTAATTTATCACCTTTTATCGATTTAGCCTTTTAATCACGTATCTTATGGGGAGAGTGCATAATCATTGGACGCATGCTGTACAAGACTATTTCTGGGAAGGCATTATGTTGCGCGCTACCCCTGGTAGATGGGCCTAGCTATGCACTGTCTGTCACAATAAGTTGGGCTATTAAGTTGGGGGACTCAACAATGTAATGATTCTTGCAAAAGCTCAAATATCTAAATTTCAATGACTTTATCAGTTCATAACAGTTGGATCAGAATCGTTAAGGGCATTGAACCTCCTTCCACGACCATTCCTACTTCCAATGATAAACCCTTACGTCCGGGGATTTTGATTTAGGGCCGAGTCCATTAACTTATTGAAGGGCGGAACATGAAGAGGATGGACTCCTATCGAATACCAGGATGGGGATCAAAAGGAGAATGGGTTGATGGAGTAGAGGCAAAGGCTCCGGCTGAACACCGGGGAAGGTGGGATGCATAATTTTGCGATAATGCCGCCATGCTCTATCTCCAACTAATAGATCTTCTCCTATACCTTTTACCCTACTGAGTAATTTGGAGTCATCTTTTATGGTGATACTCCGAGGTACATACTCTCTTAGAATCGGCCCTTCCACGCACCTCGGTGGTAGGTGTAAAATTGTTGAACCATAACAGCAGGCGCTATAACTATGAATGTATTTTATTTCATAAAACTTTAGCATCTCCTAGTATGTGCACTTTTTATTGGATAGATTTTGCATTAAATCATTTCAACATAAATACGCTGTGACCAAATCAATATAATATAGTTGCCTCGTCTTCACAGCGCCTACTATTGTTGTTTCCTTCCTCCCCATTAAAGTAGGTGCGAATATACCTGATGCAGTGGGCCCGCCTATAAGGAAATCGTTTTCCTACATCATGATTAAGGCCTCGCATGGCAACTGATTTTCTTTCACATTGATCCTGTGATTGGAAAATATTCCCTACTGTAAATGAAGAAATGTAATTACATAGGCATATGTGCTACATGGTTATATTCGAATTCTGATTTGATATTTTCATTATTGATTATATTAATAATATTCCCTTTGTTTACTAATTTTCCGACTATTTTATCAAAACATTTGTAAACTTTGCCTACATGAATGACTTGCCTGTAAAAATTGTTTTGGTTTAGGTATTATTTTTCAATAATGAACCATTGGAATCGAGGCTGAAAAAAAAAAAATTCCAACCACTCCTCAAATTTTGATGTTTTACGTTTCAAGGTAGGTAGAATCCGAAAATGCAAAAATTTCCTTCTGTCCGCCGTACGCCGTACTGGCCACTTTTCTTAGTTACCATGACAAAAAAAAAAAAAGATGAAATTCGTGTTATAGGTTACGTTCGGGGTCTAGTTGGTCCTCGAAGCTCGACGTTACTGTCAGTCATCTCTAAGGGGTTCAAAATAGGGGTTGAAATTTTCAGAACGCCGTATCTCGAAAACTTTCGATAGAAGGGTATGGTTTTTTTTTTTTATTATTAAATTTTTCTTGAGCTAAACAATTTTTTGAGACCACCCGGAGCATTGCACGTCCAGCCGTTCGTCTGCACCAAAAAGCTTCGTCAACACGATCGTGAATCAAAAGGTATAAATCCGGCCGGTATATCATCACTAGGGAGCACCTGATTATAATCAAGGATGGCTGTATGAAGTCGAGCTGGTTGTTCTGCGATATTATTTCATTTGATAAGTGATCGACTATTGGATTTTGTTGGTAGGCACTTCTGAAACTTGAACAAACGTGAATTATTATTGATGGGTAAATTATTACACAATGGCAAATCATTACACAACGGCAAATTATTACGCAACGGTAAATTATTACATAACGGTAAATTATCACTCAACGGTAAATTATTGCACAACGGTAAATTATTACACAACGGCAAATTATTACACAACGGTAAATTATTACATAACGGTAAATTATCACTCAACGGTAAATTATTGCACAACGGTAAATTATTACACAACGGAAAATTATTACACAACGGTTCATCTAACAAGAAAGGGCTGGATTTTGTTGATCGGTACTTTTGCAACTTGAGCAACCGTTGAAGTATTATTGATGGGCAAGTTATCACACAACGGTTCATTATACTTGACCATGAGGTCACCACAGAAAACCGCGATCTACGCAGAAGGGGCATCTATTTCACTCCGCATCAACAATTCTCCTTCAGAACTTCATTATTTGCGTTTCTTTTTGCCATTTTAGTTAGTGTTTGTCATCGACAGAATTATTTTAGCAACATTTCACTCGTAATTTAGGTAGGTACCTAGTAACGAGTACGGGGTTTGGTACTAACCTACGGAGGGTCTGCGTTCTACTTAGTATGTATAGACTAGTACATATTATATTATATAGACGGGTTATCTATACAGAGAGCTGTGATCTGTAAGAGAAGGGTATTTTGTACAAAATAATAAACCGTTGTGCAGGGATTTGCAGCGTTTTTTTAAAAACAAAAATACGTACCTACCTACCTGAGAGACACCAGACGGTTCATTGAAGTAGCGCGCAAGACTTACCTTCGGGTTTTGCTGTGGTTTCAAACTTTCAAATTGGTTTCCTTAAACCACACAAAATAGATGGACCCATTTCTACGGTGGACCCACCACGTTGCAACTTTCGAATCACATGCAATAAAAGCGGGTTTAGTGTAATAACATACCTATATTTTTTCAACTTCAGAATTACCGTTCAACTTCACTGATCGTTGTCTTTTCATGAGCAACTGACGTAGTATAGAAAAGGGTTGAATGTGAATCACATTCAAATTTAATAAAACTCTCTATAACTCTGGAAAGTGCAGATTCTTCACTAAAGGAATACCTAGCTAATTATTATTCTAAAAAAGAAAATGTGAAGTTGGATATATGCAACTCTCCGAACAAAGCCGCTGGTATACGAGTGTATCTGAAAGAGGAAAGGGCCCTATGGTAATGTCACCAAAGTCCTTTGTAAATAATGTATGGGGAGCGGCTCAAGGATTATATGAAGTTTTTCGTCCATTTCGTAGCGAGTGTATCACATGTGCGTGACCATGTTAGGAAGTGAAAAGAAAAGTTATTATAGGTGAATGAGATCGGAATGGAAGAGGGTCGCACCTCTGAACAATTTATGGGATAAGGAGTGACTCCAGAATCGTGTTACATTCACGCAAACAGAAGGCCCTCGTTCTGACTGGTGTAGATAATAAGTGTAAAACTGAATCACTGTCGGAGGTTGTTCGTAATAGCTTCAGTGGATTAGTGTAATACGGATATGAAACTTACACGGTATAATTATACATATATATCCATTTTTCAATTTCACTTTGGAACTGATACATTCAGTGCGCTTAAGGTAAACACTCCTATAATATAGTAACTAGGTACGTAGGCTAGATATGAAATATGAAATACTGTAGGTAGGTACAGGTAGTTCGAATGGTGTATAGGTAGAACTGTAATAGGTAGTTCGAAGGGTATTGGGAGTTGCACATTACCAAACCAGTAAACCCTATTGTTAACATTATTTCGACCGCTATTTCGATGAGGCAACAACTAATAATGAATGGAAATTATATTTATTGCCCCCATCGTTAAGCATGAAAGTGCAGATGCAATGGGAAGTAAATAAATAAGTGAAGAACAGGCCATACCCACCATAAGGACTTGCATATCGAGATGAATGGCTACCATTTTGAGATCGACGACAACTTCATCCACCTTGGTCCCTCATATCCGCAAATGGAGATCTTACCTGAGGCCAGACTACCAGCGGCTATCGGGAGACTGATGCTATTGGGTCAAGCATCTCCAGTCCAAGCTCCTCTCCCGCCAGGTGAAATGTAAACTGTATAGGACGCACACCCGAACAGCTCTGACGATTGCATCGGGATTTTTTTTTTTTTTTTTTCAAATACAAATCATGACAGAGATGGCCATACAATATTTGAAAATATGGGTTTACTTAATTCTCCCGAGCGTTCCATCATATGTATAAACATCCATGCCCCCGACATACCAAAAACCGCGACCTTCTTTGATCTATTCAAATATCTCAAGATGGGCTTCAGTCTTCGGAACACGGCACAAACATGGCAGAGATACATGGACCAGATCCTCCGCGGTCTTCCATTCTTCTTCTGTTTCCTTGACGATGTTCTAGTAGCATCCCCCATGCACAACACTACGACCCGGTTTAAACCTAGGGATCCTCGTCACATCAGCCAGCATCACTCCCCTCACTGAAAAAGTCAACTCGCTCGCCAGTTCCCACGCCCTCAAACCGTTCAGGAGCTCCGCTGGTTTTTGGACGTGTTGAAATTTTACCGTCCCCACATCCTCCATGCGGCCCAACATCAAAACCTCTAATAGCCGCCATTCCCCAGCCTTCTAAGAAAAACGAGTCCAGGAAGATCGAATGGTCCCCAGCTCTCCACGCCGCCTTCGAGGCCTACAAAACCGAACTCGCCAGCGCCACTCTCTTGGTCCACCCCGCACCACATGCCGCCCTCTCCATTACGAATGACGCCTCCGATTGGGCTATCGGCGCAGTTCTCCACCAGCACATCGGCAACAACACCCACCCTCTTGGATTCTTCTCCAAAACGCTTTCGGAAACGCAGAAAACGTATTCGACAGAGAGCTGCTTGCCATCTACGAAGCCATCAAACACTTCCAAGACTTTGTAGAGGGCTGGCAGCTCTCTGTCGTAACGGATCACAAGCCTCTCACACACGCCCTTCTTAAAACCCGCAAGTCACCTTCCCCGCGCCCCCTCCGGCAGTTGGAATTCATCGCGCAGTTTACCACAAATATCCAATACAAGCCGGGGGTGGAAAATGTGTCGCTGACACACTCTCCCGCCCATTCTCCACGCCGGTGGACGAACTGCTGCCGTTTCCCTCACCTCAGCACACCGGAGCGGGTAAGCTTCCCGACACCAACCCTGCCCTCGCCAACCTCACCAAAGCCGACCAACTCCAACTACGACAGTCTATGTTGTGACGTCTCCGCCAACACTCCTCACCCTTACGTCCCACCCGACCTGCGGCAGCAATTGTTCGAGCACTACCACGCCCTCCGTAACCCCGGAATCCAAGCCAGCCGAGACCTCATCAAGACATACATACATGAGTTATAGCGGTCGTGATATCCTCCCAAATAAACCAAAGAATGAGGGGGCGTACGTGATTTCCCACCATCCCTCAACTGACGTTGATGGACCGGAGGAGAGTGGACAAGGCCCTATAAAAACTCGCCTTTCTCGCCTGTTACTTCATTCTACGCTCAAACCAAGTCGATGACTTCTCTCTCTCTCTCCCCTCACGCCTCCTTACCATATATCTAAGAGATCCCAGAATGGTGGAACCGGATAGATAAAACTATCCACGAGTGGCAACCACTGGGCATAACCTCCTAGCCTTAAGTGGCTAGGTCCGATACCTTCATTTTCATTCACCATACCTCACCTCACCATCGCCTCTCTCTGTCAGCAAACCACCACAAGTGTTATTACCAAAGTTTTAATGCCATAAACCCAAACATTTTTTTCCTTTTCCTATTTTTTTATAGGGTGCCTAAGTAATCAATTTTGTTACAAAGAGATAATCTCGCTTGGAAAAGATGAAGTTAATTTAGGATGACTGCAATCACGATGCAATCGAGAATATAACATCTTCGCACCTGTCACACATTAGCTTCCGGTTCGAAGAGTAGAGCGATGGAATTTTGTCATCATCTACCGACCCGGAAATCCATTATTCATGATATACGATCAACCGACTTTATACTATTTATTGGATGGAGGGGACCCACGAAGGAGTTCCGGTCATAGCTGTTTAATTCAATGTGTGATGAATGATGTATTAATATTATTCGTTCGAATTCTTTCACAACATGGAGCTCAAAGGTCATAATATGATTGTCAAATCGATGCTTCTGAGTGATTTACTGATGGCGTTAGATATGATTTGTTATAATCATATATATATATATATATATATATATATATATATATATATATATATATATATATATATGTATAATCATATACACATATGTTACGTTTTCCTTAGAACTATTTACGTATTCAACATAAAAATGTCGTTTTTACGTCGAATTTTGTGTTTTCTACAATTCTCTATCATGCCAAAAATAAGCAAGCTTAGTCGAACTATTTCTCGCCTTATTCCGACGCTCCAGACCTTGAAGCAAAGGAGTTGACCTGTAACAGGAGATGGAAAAAAACTTGCGGAAAAACTCGGAAATGATTTATCGACCTGAAGTCATGGCAGGGGCGAGTGCCACCAACGTTATTAATGTGGAAGGTTGAAGCAAAAGCCGAATGATGTCCATTTCAAGATCGTAGATATTTATGTACGTGAGTGTGCCTCGCTTGTTTCAGAAGAACGCACTAGGTGTTACGTACGTATCAACCGTGAGGTTCATGAGCTGTCGTGAGCCGATGGACCGAGATAAAGTACTGGAACCATAATTTATGGAAGACAATCAATGGTCGTTTGTTGCCCACAGGTTATGAGACAAGTTGTGTTTACCGAACTACCGCCAGTCATTAGGTAGATGATATCCGGCGGGCAAACAAATAAGCATCATGAACCTATAAACAAGCACCAGAAATTAGATAACCGTCTATGTAAGTATAAATAGTCCACTTTCTATAAGTATGATTAATTATAAAGTATCAACCTAAAACCAAATCGAAGATTTTAGTTTTCTATTATGTAAGTAATGGAATCGAGCATGAAAACAAAAAGTTTAACCCCCCCTCCCCTCACCATGCAAAATTTTATGGTTTGCGAAGGCAAGTGTAATCAAAAATGGAATTAAACGAAACTTTGCAGCCCGTCATAAAATGTCAAAAACTACCCATCAACAAAATCCAAGATAACCATCTTCTTCAAATGAAACGCCCCAGCAATGATACCTGGACTGGATGTATACCGTTTCATTCACAATCATTTCGGCAAAGCTTTTCGGTACAACCGAACGGCTGGATGTACAATGCTCAGGGTGGTCTCAAAAATTTTTCACGTTTGAGATAAATATAAAAACACAGAAAAAAACATACGTACACTACTTCTATTAAACGTTTTCGAGCTACGGCGTTCGGCAATTTCATCCCATGTAAGTGGTTATATGAAGCTATAAAACGTTGCATAAAATTTGATCGTTTCTGTTTCAAGATTTCACCGCTTCGAGATGGCTAACAGTGACGCAGAGCCTCGCGGACCAACTAGCCCTAAATGGGGCCTACAGGTCAACTTTTATCAATTTCGGGTAACGGTAACTTTTGAAAAGGTGAAGTACGGTGTACAGCGTACGGCGGACGGAGATAATTTTTTTTTTGACATTTTATGTCTTTACTTTGCTACATAAACTCGAAAATGAAACGCGGGACATGCAACGGAGACATGCAACGGAAACAACGTCACGAAAATATTTCTGATGATTTTCGCTTACAACCGATTCGTTGCTACGGAACTTTATCTTCGCCAGTTATCATCGTACAAAAATCGTTCACCACTCGTTGGATAAATCTCGATTTACCTAACCATACTACGTTAACCACTGCGGACTGCGTGGCCGACAAGCTTGCGGTATGAGCGTGATTGTTTAAATGAATGTTTACGTACATAATACAGTGGAGTCCGGCTAATCCGAACTAATTGGGACTGAAGGCTGTTCGGACTAGGTGATAGTTCTGCGACAATTAAGTACGAAGTACTTGTTTTTAAATTGAAACGTGATTCTTTGTCATTTGTGACCGCCCAAGGACAGAGTTTACCATTCGTTGGAAATCTTGACCAAAGGAATTAAGTTCGAAGTACTTAGTGTGGGTGCGGGAGGGGGCGCTAAGACATAAAATGTCCCTCGTGGTTGCGTACTTGTACGGAAGCTGTACCCACCGTTTGGGTTTCTTTTGCTTCCTCACAACCGAAGGCAGGGAAGCCTTGGATTCGTGATTTATGACATAATATCTCAATATCGTAGGATATAATGTGTATTATTACTACACAATATTATGAAGGACTATAATATGCAGGACTCACTCGTTTCTGGGAAGTATGTAGCAATGACGATTATATCCAACATAACGGACAATCCATCAACAGTCATAGCCTGTGATGAAAATTTTAATTTAATTGAGAACACCCGTACCCTCGAAACAAAATTTTCAGTAAAGAAAAATACGGTCATTAAAAACTCATTTCGATATACCGAAGAGAACATACCAATTCCAGATGTTCAGCTTAATCTTTGTGTTTACATAATTTTTATTGTTTTCTGTGCATTTCATAGCACCCAAAACCCACCCATCTCCCCCCTACCCTCTCCATATATTTACACCCATTTTTCACCCATAACACCCCTGGGTATATTCCGATCGGGCTGCAAAGTTTCGGGACACAAGTAGGGCCCAAATGGAGCCTGGATTCCAAATGGATTTTTGGAATCTGCGCACCTTGAAACGTAAAAGAAAAAATTTAGAGGGGTTGTTATAATTTTTTTTTTTTAACTGAGTGAATACATAGGTGTATATTCCCAGAATAATAAACCAAAATGTTCACCTTTTATTATTTAATATTACTTGAATTTATTGGAAAATGACAAAAATTTCATTTCACATGTTAGGTACACTGCAGTCTTCAAAATTTGTAGTACTTAGTAACCAACCAGTGAGTCAGCGGTAGCATAGCTTCGTAGATTTCAGTTCTTTCTTACTCGCCTCAATAGAACAAAATCCCTTATTCGAATAATGGGCCTTTTTTCGTATTCGCGTTAACTCTGTCATTTGTGAAATTGACTCCTTTTGCATGTTGAGCCGTCTTGTTCTGTGATTCTGTACGTTGTTGATGTTCACATCCTCGATATCACCAACTTTCTAGTATCAATGTTGAACTTCGGGTTACTGTTGTTTTCTTCTTTGTGTTGCGATGTATCTCTTCTTCATTTTGTATGATGTCACATCTCCTACTGCCTTCTACCTGATTCATTATCAGTCTTAATTTATAACTGAGAAGTTGAATTGGTACCTACTTACTTGAAAACATTCCGTATAAAAATATTCCATTTGCATCATGATGATTGCTGCAGTATCTTTTATAGTTGTTGTATATTGGTACTATTTTAGAAGGGTCAACCCGTTTATTCTCGAGAAATAAGTATGTATACCGTTTATTCGTTAGACTTACAATTTTTACGGTTACAATATTAGAGATTTATGCGGTAATTTGTAATATGAATCCCATCGTTTGATATTTTAACCGTAATTTATTAAGAAACGTTGCCATATTCATTGTAATATCACAGCGATAGTTAGGTTTTCGCTTAGATACAACCAAGATCTTTGTTTAATTTGAACAAACGTTTGCTTCATTATCAAGAATGTTAGAAGTCTTGATTCCACCGCATATTTATGAAATGCGGCGATTGCCTGGCTGGCTCCAGTACTCGATTTAGGGCTTTCCCGGGGTGGGAGGGGGGTAGGTATTGCCCATAGAAAACTGTGATCTACGCAGAAGGGGCTACCTATCAACAAAATCTATGCAGGAAAATAATAAACCTTGGTATACAAATTTGCAGCGTTTTACATGCACAACACTGGAGTTCCCCTCTTCCCAGGTGTAGGACAGGTCACATAAAATGTGAGCAGTATAATCGATATCAAATCCCCGAAAACCCATTTAAAATGAAGTTCGTTGGATTCGATATAGGTATGTACCGAGACCGCGAAGAACCAAGTATGTGGGGTAATTGCCCGATATAGCGTTAGCGTGAGCAAACTGAGATAAACATGTTTTTGACATTTTCATGTCTTTGCCCTGGCACATAGCACAAAAAACTGTCACGAAATTGCGTAACGAAATTGTGTTACAGTGCCTTTATAATGATTTCCGCTTACAACGACCCCGTTGTTAGGTTTGTTCATTTTCTACACTTTTTAACCCACAAAAATCGTTCACCACTCGTTGGAAAGCTCTCGATTTAACGAACATTTTCATGTTCTCCATAACATATTGACTATACGAATAGCGGAGCTATGGGCATAACTGTTCTCATATTTTGTTTACAAACTAATGATCGTGAGTGTAGAAGATAATTAATCCGGAATCGTCTATTTTATTGAAATTAGGTACCTACCTCTTAATATTAATAATGTCAAAAGCAATAGGTAAAGACATGAAAATGTCCCAATGCGTTGCAGACTCGTATGCAAGCGTTTTTGCTGTTTCTGTGATTCTGGATTTTCAAATGTTCCTGTTAATTTTCCCCGGGTAGTATTTTTCCTGGGATGTGATAAACTCACAATTAGTTCTCTACGTTATTGAGTTTTTATGGAGGGACCTAATTAGTGACACCCCCTAACAAAGGAAAGCCCCAAGTCCAGTACCGGCCCGGAAATTACAGTTTCATAATAATGCGCAGGATTCAGTAATTAATTATTAGTTGATATCCATGAAGCATAGGTAACGTTTGTTCAAGTTACAAAATTACCAATCAACAAAATCCAGAAGAACCATTGGCGAAAATTATCAGATCGAACCTTGTCGTTGTATAAATAACTTCGTATTTTTCCATTTATCGGGTATGATTTTTATTTATGAATTGATTGACCATTATGGTCGTTCCCCATGTAAATTTTCCTCTCTTCTGTTTGATTTTAAATTCTTTTCAGTTCAATTTTGTTAATTTTAAAAGACCGAGGGCCCACTTCACTGTTTTCCACTGTAGGTATCATGTCTGTTAATTTTGTCTAGAACGTAAGGGTCCACCGCGAGGACACAAGTCTGTGACCTACTCTCCCGGTGGGCAAAAAACAGTTATTATAATTTATATTTGTAAACTACTGTATTATTGATGAATACCTGGATACAGTATTTTTTACTTATTCTATCCGAGAATCGCTAGTTAATTTTTATATTTTTCCTATGTATAATTTATGCTATTCATATATTTTTTTTATATACGGATTTTCCCCCTGGAATTGTATTTTCAATTTCTGTTTTTTGCCAATAAAGGAATTCTATTCTATTCTATTCTAATTGGAATCGACCATGAAAACAAAATTCTAACCCCCCCTCAAAATTTGATGGTTTACGTTTCAAGGTATGTAGAATCCGAAAATGCAATAAAAAAATGTCTGTCTGTACGCTGTACGCCGTACTGGCCACTTTTCTTAGTTACCATGAAACAAAATTGATGAAATTCGGGTTATAGGTTTCGTTCGGGGTCTAGTTGGTCCTCGAAGCTCGACGTTACTGTCAGTCATCTCTAAGGAGTTCAAAATAGGGGTTGAAATTTTCAGAACGCCGTAGCTCGAAAACTTTCGATTGAAGGGTATGGTTTTTTTTACGTTAATAAATTTGTCTTGAGCTAAACAATTGTTTGAGACCATCCGGAGCATTGTACGACCAGCCGTTCGTGTGCACCAAAAAGCTTCGTCAACACGATCTTGCATCAAACGGTATAAATCCGGCCCGGATATCATCACTAGGGAGGACCTGATTATAATCAAGGATGGCTGTATGAAGCCGAGTTGGTTGTTCTGCGATATTATTTCATTTGATAAGTGATGGACTATTGGATTTTGTTGGTAGGTACTTGTGAAACTTGAACAAACTTTGAAGTATTATTGATGGGCAAATTATTACACACCGGTAAATGATTACATAACGGCAAATTATTACACAACGGTAAATTATTACACAAAGGTTCATCTACCAAGAAAGGGCTGGATTTTGTTGATCGGTACTTTTGCAACTTGAACAACCGTTGACGTATTATTTATGGGCAAGTTATTACACAACGGTTCATTATACTTGACCACGAGGGTAGGTATAGACCACAGAAAACAGTGATCTACGGAGAAGGGGCATCTATTTCACTCCACATCAACAATTTTCCTTCAGAACTTCATTATTTTTACGTTTCTTTTTGCCATTTTAGTTACTGTTCGTCATCGACAGAATTATTTTAGCAACATTTAACTCGTTATTTAGGTAGGTACCTAGTAACGAGTACGGGGTTAGGTGCTAACCTACGGAGGGTCTGCGATCTACATAATATGTATAGAATAGCACATATATCTTCTATACATATAATAAAACAGTGTCTGTTTGTTTGTTTGTTTGTCTCGGCATCAATTGAGAACGGCTGAACGTAGAAAGTTGCGGCTGGTACCATTTGACGCAGAATTTATCTGGGAAGGTTTATGAAAAATCCGCATTTGAATCTGTCCATCCGTTAAAACGCTATGAATGAAATACTACTAAAAAACGTGTTATAATCACTTCTATGAGGACGTTTATGCTTATAATAACTTTGAACGGTTGGCCGTAAATCCGATTGTAATTAGATTCTGGATTCAGCTCGACGAGTACATTCAAGTGGTACTTCAATCAGGATGTTAGTGGGAGGGGGGTACAGGTTATGAGAGGGGGGGGGGGGGGGTCTACAGAAATTTCAAAACTACTTGACCAATAATTGGAGTGCAACTTTGGGAATTTGTTGTGTGAACATTGAGGAATGTTTCTAACCAGGTAGGGAGGGTTCATAGGATACGCGGGGGGGGGGGGGGGGGTTAAAGGCAGTTAGGGTTGGCATTGGGGAAGGTTTCTGATCAGTTGAGGAGGGGGGGATACAGGCATATTAAAATACATGACCGTTGGCTCCATTTATTTAAATCGCAGCAACACGCGTCGGTTCAAATAGTATAACATATCGTAAAACTGTTATGAGTGGGGCCTGTCCTAAAGGGGTGTCTGTTCTACCGTTACGAAGCGCGGGTACACAGCTAGTAATGTTATATAGACGAGTTACCTATACAGAGAGCTGTGATCTGTAACAGAAGGGTATTCTGTACAAAATCATAAACCGTTGTGCAGGGACTTGCAGCGTTTTTTAAATGGAATAATACGAGTATCACGGAACAACCAACTCGACTTCATACAGCCATCCTTGATTATAATCAGATGCTCCCTAGTGATGATACTCGTGTCTGGGCCGGATTTACACCGTTTCATTCCCGATTATGTTGACGAAACTTTTCGGTGCAAACGAACGGCTGGTCGTGCAATGCTCCGGGTGGTCTCAAAAATTTATTTAGTTCGAGATCAATTTAAATACCAACAAACTCCAGCCCCTTCTACGTAGATGGTATAATGAACCGTTGTGTAATAATTTACCGTTGAGTAATGATTTACCGTAGTAATAATTTACCCATCAATAATACTTCAACGTTTGTTCAAGTTTCACTACCTACCAACAAACTCCAAAAGAGCCATCATTTTTCAAATGAAATAATATCACAGAACAACCAACTCGACTTCATACTCCGCCAATATAATCAGGTGATCCCTACCAATGATTGGCCGTATTCACAAATTCCTATTGTGGGCGCGTCTCTGGTTACGAGATTTGGTTTGAATTGTATGCAATTTCATTCACACTGGAGTCGAAAATGCCTGTCGGTGCAAACTTCGGGGCCTTACTGTGAACGAACGGCTGGACGTACGATGCTCCGGATGGTCTTAAAAAACTCGCAAGTTCAAGAATTTGGTTTATTATTTTCAATAATGAACCACTGGAATCGAGCATGAAAAAAAAAAAAAATTTCTAACCCCCCTCAAAATTTTGATGGTTTACGTTTCAAGGTATGTAGAATCCGAAACTGCAATAAAAATGTTTCTGTCTGTCCGCCGTACGCCGTACGCCGTACTGGCCACTTTTCTTAGTTACCATGAAACAAAATTGATGAAATTCGGGTTATAGGTTCCGTTTGTGGTCTGGTCGGTCCTCAAAGTTCGACGTTACTGTCAGTCATCTCTAAGGGGTTCAAAATAGGGGTTGAAATTTTCAGAACGCCGTTTCTCGAAAACTTTCGATAGAAGGGTATGGTTTTTTTTAAATTATTAAATTTGTCTTGAGCTAAACCATTTTTTGAGACCACCGGAGCATTGTACGACCAGCCGTTCGTTTGCACCAAAAAGCTTCATCTACATGATCGTGAATCAAACGGTAAAAATCCGGCCCGGATATCATCACTAGGAAGCACCTGATTATAATCAAGGATGGCTGTATGAAGTCGTATTGGTTGTTCTGCGATATTATTTCATTTGATAAGTGATGGAGTATTGGATTTTGTAGGTAGGTACTTTGAAACTTGAACAAACGTTGAAGTATTATTGATGGGTAAATTGTTACACAACGGAAAATTATTACACAATAGTAAATTATTACACAACGGCAAATTATTACACAAAGGTAAATTATTACATAACGGTAAATTATTACACAATGGTTCACCTACCATGAAGGGGCTGGATTTCGTTGATAGGTACTTTTGCAACTTGAACAACTGTTGAAGTATTATTGATGGGCAAGTTATTACACAACGGTTCATTATAGGTATTGACCACAGAAAACAGTGATCTACGCAGAAGGGTCATTCATTTCACTCCATATCAACAATTTTCCTTCAGAACTTCATTATTTGCTTTTCTTTTTGCCGTTCTAGTTACTGCTTGTCATCGACAGAATTATTTTAGCAACATTTAACTCGTGATTTGGGTAGGTACCTAGTAACGAGTACGGGGTTAGGTACTAACCTACGGAGGGTCTGCGATTCACATAATATGTACAGAGTCGTACATATTATATTATGTAGACGGGTTATCTATACAGAGAGCAGCTGTGATCTGTAACAGAAGGCTATTCTGTACAAAATAATGAACCGTCGTGCAGGGATCTGCAGCGCTTTTCTTCTTTAAACTTTAAACAGAAAACTAATGAGCGATTTATTCTGTAGATGAAAAGACATGTGAAACTGACCAGTATTGTTTGGTGTTCTAAGTTTGGTGTCACTATTATTCACTGGATCCTTTTCACCACACTAATTGACATTAAGCAGAAAGGAACCAAACCCAAAAACCTAGTTTCTAGTAATCTGGCATCAACGCCAGAAAGTATGTGATATTACAAATGAAAAATATTAATGAATCCGGTGTCATTTTGGAGTGGGTATGCGAAAAACAGGATTACCTAGCTGTTGTTGTACATGTTATTGTACACATAAGTAAGTCAGATGAAGGGGGAAGGGTGCGTTTATGGAACATATTTCCACACGAAAAAGAGATATGTTCATCAAAGTATATACCAAGTGCTCCAATGGTGATAGCAAGCCTCTCTGGTACGACCAACCTTACAACGCAATCACGCGGGTGAACAGGTTTTTCGTTTACCGATCTAGCTTACGGGAGCGTAAAATGGAAGACGTAGGTATTTGCAGTATTACTTTTCCCTAGCAATATGCCGTATCGCCCACAGAGCCGGGCGATTTATGATGTATGGATTGATCGATTGGGAAAACCGATATATTCACAACGGATGGATTTATGATGCGTTAATTGGCCCCATTCAATTCGAATTGTTCGGTACATCTTGTGTTTCGCGAATTCCCACCTCCACCTGGTTTTGTAGCGCTGTAGTAGAAATAGCCACGATCCCCTCGTTCAATCGAAATCGAAAGTGCAAAACTCAGAAACACCATCGCAACATAACAAGCATACTCAATGCCAAGTGTGAAAAGCAAATCATGATCAGAAAGCAAATCAGAATGTAAACGGTCTCACTGAGTTTAGATATAGACAGTTACCCAATGCCGATTTTACTTTTATTTTGATGATTTTGTATGGTTTTAAAAATGGGCAACTTCACCTGTTTATTTTCTTTTCTTAAAAGATCTCGATGAGTTCTTTCCGAAAAGGATTGCTATAATATGAGGATTATCCGATTATAGAAAGTTGGCGACAAACCAATGGAAAAAAGCGAAATGACGTCACAGGTAAAGGCCCTCACCACCACGTCCCACCGGGGGGGGGGGGGGGGGGGGGTACCCTTAGCGCCATCCACCTATGACGTCATTTCGTTTTCTTTCTATCCGTTTATTACCCAAGGTACATGGAATTTTGAGATGAAAGTTGTCGAAGTGGGGAGGGGGGTCCGATTCTGAGATAAAAAATAAAAAACGCTGCAAATCCCTGCACAACGGTTTATTATTTTGTATAGAATACCCTCCTGTTACAGATCACAGCTCTATGTATAGATAACCCTTCTATATAATATGATATGTACTATTCTATTATATACATATTATGTAGATCGCAGACCCTCCGTAGGTTAGTACCTAACCCCGCACTCGTTACTAGGTACCTACCTAAATCACGAGTTAAATGTTGCTAAAATAATTATGCCGATGACAAACAGTACCTAACAAAAAGAAACACACATAATGAAGTTCTGAAAAGAAATTGTTGATGAGGAGTGAAAAAAGTTGCAAAAGTACCTACCAACAAACTCCAGCCCCTTCTACGTAGATGGTATAATGAACCGTTGTGTAATAATTTACCGTTGAGTAGGTAATGATTTACCGTAGTAATAATTTACCCATCAATAATACTTCAACGTTTGTTCAAGTTTCACTACCTACCAACAAACTCCAAAAGAGCCATCATTTTTCAAGCGAAATAATATCACAGAACAACCAACTCGACTTCATACTCCGCCAATATAATCAGGTGATCCCTATCAATCATTGGCCGTATTCACAAATTCCTATTGTGGGCGCGTCTCTGGTTACGAGATTTGGTTTGAATTGTATACAATTTCATTCACACTGGAGTCGAAAATGCCTGTCGGTGCAAACTTCGGGGACTGTGAACGAACGGCTGGACGTACGATGCTCCGGATGGTCTTAAAAAACTCGCAAGTTCAAGAACTATTTAAAACCGTAAAAATATTTACGTAAAAAAATGGTATAGGCGTTTTGAAAATTTCAACCCCTATTTTGAACCCCTTAGAGATGACTCACAGTAACGTCGAGCTTCGAGGACCAACTAGACGCCGAACGGAACCTATAACCCGAATTTCATCAATTTTTTTTCATGGTAACTAAGAAAAGTGGCCCGTACGGCGGACAGACAGAAATATTTTTATTGCAGTTTTGGATTCTACATACCTTAAACGTAAACCATCAAATTTTGAGGGGGGGTAAGAATTTTTTTTTTCATGCTCGATTCCAATGGTTCATTATTGAAAATAATAAACCAAAATTCCTACACACGGAAATTGCCCATTAGGGTGTGCTAAGGGGCAACGTCCCAGGTGATGTAGCTGTATAATAGGACTCCGTTGTTCTGTGTGCCTAGACTCTATAAATCAGTGCTTGTCCCATTTCTTCTACAACCCGCTGAGTAGTGCTTACAAATAATTTGACTAACTTTTATTATATAGACACAAACATAGTCACCGGTGGGATGTATACATATTACCCTCCCTTGAGCTGCGCCGTGGTCAGGTAATTACATAGCTATTACGCTGCCAAGGACATGGCACACAAGCTTCCTCGTGGCCTTCACAGTATGTCACCATTAAATTTTCAGAAAACTAGAAATGACCGGTTCCCCATGCTCATGACGATAGAATGCTGGGCAACCAAAAATTAAAAACGCTGCAAATCCCTGCACAACGGTTTATTATTATGTATAGAATTCCCTTCTGTTACAGATCACAGCTCTCTGTATAGATAACCCGTCTATATAATATAATATGTACTCTGTACATATTATGTGGATCGCAGATCCTCCGTAGGTTAGTACCTAACCCGGTACTCGTTACTAGGTACCTACCTAAATCACGAGTTAAATGTTGCTAAAATAATACAGCCGATGACAAACAGTGACTAAAACGGCAAAAAGAAACGCAAATAATGAAGTTCTAAAGGAAAATTGTTGATGTGGAGTGAAATAGATACCCCTTCTGCGCAGATCAATGTTTTCTGAGGTCAATACCTATAGTGAACCGTTGTGTAATAACTTGCCCACCAATAATACTTCAACGTTTGTTCAAGTTGCAAAAGTAACGATCAACAAAACCCAGCCCCTTTTTAGTAGATAAACCTTTGTGTAATAATTTGCCGTTGTGTAATAATTTGCCGTTATGTAATAATTTACCGTTGTGTAATAATTTGCCGTTGTGCAATACCTAATTAGCCGTTGTGTAATAATTTACCATTGTGTAATAATTTACCATTGTGTAATAATTTACCCATCAATAATACTTCAACGTTTCACAAGTACCTACCAACAAAATCCAATATAGTCCATCACTTTTATCAAATGAAATAATATCGCAGAACAACCGACTCTACTTCATACAGCCATCCTTGATTATAATCAGATGCTCCGTAGTTATGATAATCCAGGCCGGATTTATACCGTTTGATTCACGATCATGTAGATGAAGCTTTTTGGTGCCCACGAACGGCTGGACGTACAATGCTCCGGGTGGTCTCAAAAAATTGTTTAGCTCAAGACAAATTTAATAACGTAAAAAAAATACCCTTCAATCGAAAGTTTTCGAGATACGGCGTTCTGAAAATGTCAACCCCTATTTTGAACCCCTTAGAGATGACTGACAGTAACGTCGAGCTTCGAGGACCAACTAGGCCCCGAACGGAACGTGTAACCCGAATTTCATCAATTTTCTTTCATGGTAACTAAGAAAAGTGGCCAGAACGGCGTACGGCGTACGGCGGACAGACAGAAATATTTTTATTGCATTTTCGGATTCTACATACCTTGAAACGTAAACCATCAAATTTTGAGGGGGGGTAAGAATTTTTTTTCTTGCTCGATTCGAATGGTTCATTATTGAAAATAACTAGCTGTTGTGCCCGTCGCTGACGGGTAGAACTCGGGGTGGGTCCATCTGACTTTGTTACCTCTCGCTTTACAAATTATATCTCTTACATGTCCCTTTAGAAACTGTTATATAATTTAATTTAATATAATTTAAATGAAGGTTCCTATCATTAGGGAAAAAAAGGTTTCAGTGTTCAATACTGTCCAATGAAATGAAGCAGTAAATTGGAGTTGAAATAGTAAGGTGTTTCGGCTTCCCCATAAACCCCCACCCCTATTCATCAGATCCGGGAGTGAATCCCCCTATGTCCTTCCCCGATCACAGAAACATCTAAATACGCGAGATGGGTTCGATCTATTGAGCCGTTTTCGAGAATTTAATTTTTTTATGTTTCGGCTTCCCTATAAACCCCCACCCCTATCCATCGGATCCGGAAGTAAACCTCCTTATGTCCTTCCCTGGTCATAGAAACATTCAAATACGCGATATCGGTTAGATCCATTCAGCCGTTTTGGCGTGATTGAAAGACAAACAGACAGACACCACGAAAATCATCTGTAAATTTAGTTATATAGATGAACCAAAATCGCTATTTTTGGGCAATACAAAGCACGGGGGTAAAAAATATTTAAACGTTGTTATGGAATTCCGTAGCCATAGAGAGCCATAGAGATGGTGGACAGGAATGCTCGACGTTTGGAATGTACGCGGTGCCAGTGCCACGTGCCACTGCCACCGCTGATTCAGCCATGATGAATTTCGTATGGGACCTCAAGGGACCTTACCTGCATCATCCCTGAAAATCTGACCAAAATCCGTTCAAAATTGATGGAGTTATGACCGTAACAAGAAAATCACGTTAGCGCCTGGGCAGAGGCTAGCGTTGATTCTATCATAATGAAACTGATAGGGGACCATCTAACGCTAAACCCACACAATTCCTGAAAAATTGATTGAAATCGGATCAAAATTATGGAAGTTATGGCTGTGGTAAGGAAATTTGGACAGACAGATGGACAGACAGACACGAAACCAAATAAAATTCGTTCAGGAGGCCTGAAACCCAAAATGCAAGGGGAAATTTTGATTTTGGAGCACAAAAAAATAGTTCATTTCGAAAGTGAAAACAAAGCTTCCGCTGCCTTGCAGACTCGGAAGCAAAATTGAGAAGATCTGCTCAGATGAGCTTATTTTTTGTAGTATTGTTTCACCTAAGTATATCTACCTGAGTTTGGTGCCTCTGACGTCAGAAAATAATTCTAAACTCAATTATTCCAGTTCTCGCAATTTTGGATGAACGATTTTGCTTACAACCCGACACATCTATAGAAGGATTGCTGGGATGCCATTTCAAGATGCATGAAATTCAACAAACTTTCAAGATCGGTAACAAATCCAAATGATGATGATGATTATTGTTCGTAAAGAACTGGAGAATGGCCTGTAAGATTTTGTTAGCTTTTTCTAGACCTAGATATGCAAATCGCAATGATCCTAACAATAGATTCTAACACCAATCTATAACATTGTGAAGTGAAATGGTAGGTACATAACTCTACACATATTAGTGAAATATAGAACACGTAGGTAATTTAAATTCCGAAAAATGATATACCGACCGAGCAATATTCTCTAGAAGTTCTGATGGTTCTGAGAGAGGGAGAGAGAGTAAACTGAAATGGAACTGGTGGGAATTGAACTTTCTGAAATTATTAGGTCACCGGCAGTGTAGATCTAGCTACTGATGCGTTGAATTCCCGACAGAGGTAATGGCACATATCCATCAAGTGGGTTTTATTCCTCCCTGGATCTCTTTGTGCTGTTTTTCTTCTCTTTTCAACGGGTGACTGATGCATGTACTCCGCGTTTTTCGAAACCGTGTCCCCTATAAACGGCAACGGTTCATCCATTGTTCTTACACTTTAAACTTCAGATTGTCTTGCCCTTTGAACGTTTTACATTTTCAAGCTCCCCATCATAAATTGCTTACAGTTTGAAATTTCTGTTTTTTCGTAAGAAACACACTGCAACAGCTATATTATTTTGAAATAATATCGTTTATTAATCACAAATTTCATATCCAATCAAGAATATTATTGAATTTGATCGGTACGCAAGCTTGTGGGGATAATATGAAAACCGCCTCAGCCGCAAAAAGGACTGATCACGGATACTAGAAGACTCGTGTATCCGTGGGACTGATATCCACCTTGCTTCGCACCTCCTCTTGGATGTGCATACAGAGGCCTGTTCCTTCCTCGTGCACAGCGTACGGCGGACGAACAGACATTTTTTATTGCAATTTCGGATTCTACATACCTTGAAACGGAAACCATCAAATTTTGAGGATGGGGGGGGGGGGGGGGGCTTAAACACTTTTTTTTCATGCTCCATTCCAAAGGTTTATTACTGAAAATTATAAACCAAAACCTGTTCCTTCCCCATGATCTTGAAATTTCTTTCAACACTGTTTGGCGGGCAGCTTTTTGCCCCCAAGGTGAAAAACGCTGCCAATCCCTGCACAACGGTTTATTATTTTGTGCAGAATACCCTTCTGTTACAGATCACAGCTGTCTGCATAGATAGCCCGTCTACATAATACATTATGCGCTATTGTACACATAGTATGTAGATCGCAGATCCTCCGTAGGTTAGTACCTAACCCCGTACTCGTTACTAGGTACCTACCTAAATCACGAGTTAAATGTTGCTCAAATAATACAGCCGATGACAAACAGTAACTAAAACGGCAAAAAGAAACGCCAATAATGAAGTTCTAAATGAAAATTGTTGATGTGGAGTGAAATAGATGCCCCTTCTGCGTAAATGAACCGTCACTGTTTTCTGTGGTCAATACTAATAATGAACGGTTATGTAATAATTTACCGTTGTGTAATAATTTGCCGTGGGGTAATATTTACCATTGTGTAATAATTTTCCATTGTGTAATAATTTACCCATCAATAATATCTACTTCAACGTTTGTTCAAGTTTCACAAGTACCTACCTACCTACAAAATCCAATAGTCATATCAAATGTATATGGAATATCAAACACTATATTGAATATAGTAATATCAAATGAAATAATATCTCAGAACAACCAACTCGACTTCATACAGCCATCCTTGATTATAATCAGGTGCTCCCTAGTGATGATATCCCGGCCGGATTTATACCGTTTGATTCATGATCGTGTTTACGAAGCTTTTTTGGTACACACGAACGGCTGGACGTTCAATGCTCCGGGTGGCCTCAAAAAATTGTTTAGCTCAAGACGAATTTAATAACGTAAAAAAACCATTCTATTCTATCGAAAGTTTTCGAGATATGTACCTACAGTGTTCTGAAAATTTCAACCCCTATTTTGAACCCCTTAGAGATGTTTGACGGTAACTCCGAGATTCTAGGACCAACTTGACCCCAAACGGGACCTACAAACCAAATTTCATTAATTTTGTTTCATGGTAACTAAGAAAAGTGGTCAGTACGGCGTACGGCGGACATAAAGAAATATTTTTATTGCATTTTCGGATTCTACATACCTTGAAACGTTGAACCATCAAATTTTGAGGGAGGGAATAGCATTTTTTTTTCACGCTCGATTCCAACGGTTCATTATTGAAATAATAAACCAAAAACCAACAACGAAAAATCAAAATCAACACGGGTTTTTCGGTTTTCCTGAAGAGCGGGACGCTGCCGCATTCCTAGATCAGGACTTCCTATGCCCTCCTATTTCCTCCTTTTCATTAATTTCTGCAGAAATACTTCGGAACGTAATTGACCGCGTCTCCCTAGCTCCCCTCCAGAACCCTCTTTATAACAAGATTACTTCCCTATATGTTTCAAGTTTTCAGGTTTTTAGAGATAATACGATTTTCCAAGTTCATTATCCTCATTTGAAAGTTTGTGTGTCGGCTTCAGGGCCAAACGGCTGAATGGATTTTCATGAGGGTGGTCTCATTGTGATCAGCGAGTTCCGGGCTTCCAGACCTTCAGTTTGGTCGTATTCCTGGCCGCCCATAACGACAGCGTCCGAATTCGTGCTTTTGGTTGCTGCGATCGAGCCCATGCCGCGGATCACTTTCAGAACAATGTGGCTGTCGAAAAGAACTTTTCACTGCGTTTTCAACCGTACTAAACCGATTTTTGTGGGACATGCCGTTCAGGATTTATTCAACGATCGTGACTCCATCGTCAGAACGATTGCGTGGTTCATAGGTGGTTGCCCTCATGTTTCTTACCGTCCCATGTTATTCATAATAAATTGTATAAGATTTTGAAAATTAATCTGTCCAATCTTGAGTATGGAGATGCTGGGTCGATGCTTTGTTAGAAGCTGTTTTGAAGATTTCACGATGGGTTCTCGGGCAGCGATGAGATTTATCGTCCGACCAATTTATTGCTCTGATGTGACAGAGACATAAATATATGAAACAAGTTCGTATTAATTTATGAGAAATTGGTGAAACTGTCATTATCAAGTGCGAATTGTTCGCATTTGATCACAGCCTAGATGCCGCTCTAAAGACCGTAGTGTTTATTTAGCACAACCGGTTTTCCTGCCAGCATGGTGAATAAAATGGAAAAATCGATAGAATAAAAATATTGGTCGCATGTAAAACGTAGGTATATAAACACCATCGTCAAGAATAACTACTCAATTTATCTAGCGAACATTGGATACCACTCCTTGTTTGGTGAACAAACATGCGGTAACCACTATTTTCACAAACTGCGGGACTCTATTTTCACGGTCTGTCTCATCGAAAAATCGGTTCAGTCGAGACTTGTTTTTATTCAACGCGTCTTCAACGGACGATAGGCGTGGTAGTTACACATGTGAGGATTGAAACAGAAGACGGTATGTATCTGCCACAGGCAGGAAAACGTGATAAACTAGATATTTATGTAGCGACGGAGCGGCACTGGGACATCTCTCGCTATGAAGCTTATATCAATCCAACGGGAAACCCGACTTCTTATTCCCCCTACTGCCTTGAGATGACTTTTCTTTGGGTCGAGCTTCTTCCTTCGTTTTTTTTCTTTCCGACAGAAACCAACATCTTACCAACTCATCGATCCTATTTCAACGAACGGTATACTCTTATCACCATAACACAACAGCTCGGACGATGTACGCCGACACTGGATCTGTCACGCTGTTTGGAACAAAATGAAAATTTGCACAGGTCACCGGCTACTTTACCTTTTCATCGTAAAAATCGATCAAAAATGATTTTTAATTGATATACACATTGCGCATTTTGATTCTTCCACAACGATTCATAATTTTGCTATTAGGTAGTTAGGTAATGAGTTCCAAGGTTAAGTCGGATTTGCACCTACTCATTGCCCGTGATGGCCATAATTACCCTAGCCTATTCGAAAAATGAATAAATAATGGAAAGAATGAAAAATCAGCGAGTCCAACGTGATAAAATGTTGATTTCACATAGAACTAATCTAAATCCGACGGTGAAATTCGTCTGAAGTTTTCATAAAAATGTTGCATGTTTCTTCCAAATGTAGAGAGTAGTTGAAAACTAGATCATGATATTTACAGCGAATTTCGGGGTCATTCATTAATTTCAGTACACTCTAATACCCTTCAACAATTATAGTCTTCATACATCATTATTCTTCGATGCAGCTCTACTCTACTAATAACAAGCTGGTACATAGAATACTCTATCAAGAAGTATTTCATGTAACATTCTTTGCAAAAACCAAAAGGGAGCACCAAGAGGGAGTCTGGAACCTACGTCCTGGGGACGTTCCAGACCCACTGTATTTTCCCTCCCGTTCGTTCCGTTCGTGTTTTTGGGGAAAATGAATCGAACGAAATACAACAAAATAAAAATAAAATTATTAGCCCCTGGTGATTAAATTAGGTAAAGTAAATTAAAGTAAACAGCCATTTCAGGCTGGGGCTTTTCGCCCGACTGCCCTGCCACAGTCGCGGATGTGATCAGCTGTCCTCCAATGAGAGGGTCGGAATTCGACCTGATCATTTCGCTCTTTACTTGGCTGCTCATTGCCTCGCCCCCTTGAGTGGAGAGGGGTTCGCCCAACACTACATGGGTCATACTTGGACGTGTCACCACGTGTCACGGCGGTCACACATCAAAGTACTAACCACAGTGTAGTATTTGTTAACTTCGGTGATCTCACGGGAAGCGGTTTATTCCACCTGATAAGGCCGTTCGTCAGAAATGACAAAGAAACAAATGATTCAGTAATTGATACAAGTAACTCAACCATGAATAATAGTGAAATTAGGTAATTTATAGTACTGGAAATGAAATGTGGTAGAAGGTCGGAAACAGTGTCCTCTCCGCTCGTATTTTTGCGGAAAATAAAACAGAACGAACAAAGAAAATCGTAAGTATGGTGATGAAAGTAGGTAACTGGTAGTACTGGAAATGAAACGCGAAAGAAGGAAGAAAAGAAGCTCTTTGGCGGTGGCCTGGACTCGAACACGAGAAGCGTATGTGAGAGCTTGACGCGTAGTTCACTACACCAAGCTGAACACTTACAACACAATTGGAACACTTTGAACACACTTCACCAAGCCGAACACTCGACTCGAGTTACGTCCCCAGGACGCAGATTCCGGACACAAGGGTACCTAGGTATCCCGCAACAACAAATTCGTCTCAGTTAAAAAGCCATCTATTTCTATCTATTTCCATTTAGGTATGTGATTATCATGGGCGAATAAGTTAATGAATGAAATTATTTTATTATATCGCAGTGAAACGTATTCAAGCTCATGGTGAAGATATTTCTTTCTGTTCAAACCCCTAATTGTGAACAAATGGCTGGCCCTACAAGAACCCGGGAGCTCCCAAACAATCCGTACCTCTCATTCAAAAAGTTTAATAAAAGAGAAAGAAAACAGAAAGAGAAAATAAGTGTAGCTGTACCCTTCTACTGAAAGTTTTCCAACTAAGTATTGGGGTTGACCTTCAGGAAGTTTGATTCGGGGATTTTACTTATAGTTTCAACAGCTAGCATGAAATACAAAATGTTGGGGGTTTCTAAAAATAAAAATAAAAGTTTCTTCCGTGATCCGGATGATCACGTTCTCGATGCCAGAAAGGCGATCGGACCGAATTGTATGGAGATGCTGTTTACTTTACTTACCAACTACCTTCAATTAGGTGCTCACTTATAGTGAAGAACTGTTTAATTAACCCATTTGAATGATTTTACCGAAAAGTTTCTATCGCAAAATATGCACCGAGAAAGATGATTCCTCCGACCTGAGGGGAACCATTAGTACTCCCTGAGTGGAATGACATCTGTGAGAAGCTCACGGCTGTTACAAATTACAGAGGCCACCGTGAGCTAGAGTTGATCCTTACCAGCTAAAACGGGGGAAATTGCTGAAACTAAGTCTTTGGTTGTTAATGGCGTGTCATCTGCAGGTGCCGTGAGGTATAACAGTTTAATTTTGTTACGCACCTTCACACAACTTGAGAGGCGAGCTGTTTCCAGAGGTGTGGCTCTATTAATTCATTACAGCAGCTTATAAGTCGGCAGTAACGCCCTTGTTAACGCGTTCTGCCTTCGTCAAGTCATATTTTGAGTTTCCTGTTGTGTCAGAAGGGAAAGTCCATTTTATAACGACCACCAACACGCGCCCCGTGGTAATCAATACAGGTCGGTTATGATAATAACTTACTTGTCTGTACTCAATACAGCCTCCTCCTTTCTTTTCCACGAATTCGAATTCCGTAGACTGGCTCTTCAATATGGATTGAGAAAAGTCAATTAAAGAAATAGAGAGTTAAGCCCCTCGACCGTTGCTGTGACCACAGACAAGTTTGTTTGTGTATGCTCAACATTCCCCGTGTCCTACGCAGATTTATCCATCCAAAAATTCCAAACAACTCGGCTGGTCACCTCTCCCCCTCAATCCCATAAATTGCAGGTATCATGTTGGACTACCCTTCTACGTAGTATTCCGTATCCCGTATTCCGTAAGTTTCATCCATCGAGTGGGACCTATACACAGAGTTGCATCCAAGTATTTTAGTCATTGTGATAAAGCAGCCAATGTGGCACATACGGTAGGCTGTGATAGACGGAATTTTCGTTATTCGATTTTCGAATTTAACCTTGAAACGCAAAAAATCAAATTAAATTTTTTTACGCTTCAAGAATAAATTCGTAATATTCGCGGGGGGGGGGGGGGGGGGGGGGTGATTTTGTCTAAGGACTCCAGGGGCTTATTATGAAAACAAGGAGGTGAAAAACTACTATGAATACCCAATATTAAGTACAATATACAATTTTACTGTACCTATTTTAGTTTATAGTCGAAGACTGTAATTCTGCTAAAACAGCCATTTACAAAATGATTCCATCATATCAAAGTTTACAAGAGTATGAAGCCCAGTAGTGAATGAGTACGAGTAGCAGTGAGCCATTACCCCTAATGACATTGTTGTTTGTTAGCATGTGCATTTCAACCCACCAGCCTACAAGCTGAAGGACTGAGGAAGGTGGGATGATGGATGAGAAAGGATGTTCTGTTAATCAGCAACAGCATAGAAACACCTGTCATTCAGTCTCACCTTTCAATGAAAAGACACCACAACTTTCTATGTTTACGGAAACTGAGTCCGCTGAACGGACAAAAAATATACCTACTCAAATTCACATTCTTTTGGGCACATCAAAGTAGCCGTGTTCATCGCACGAAGTCAGGTCTGTTTTGCGTCGATGAAAGTGACTACAACAACTGAATTTGGGAGCTGGGCTCTGATGTTGCTACCGGTTCGCTGACCTTGTTTCACTTAAGCCCATTAATATTCACCTTAGTTATGACCAACTATAATATATATACACTAGTGCCATGAAAGATGTTCTTATTTTTAAAACATTCGCATAATGTCAACAAATTTACTTCCGATTCTCTTGCCCAGCAGCTACCATTGTGCCTGCCTACATAAGTCGTGCATTTACTCTCAATCTGTTCAGCATCGGTGTAATTTATTTGTAACACGGCTCTTTTCAACTGACTAGGCGCACAAGTACCCCGGAGGGAGAGTGCTTACGTCTAGATGGTCGGATCAGGACTTAAAGATGTTGGACATGGAAACGTGTACTTATCGTCTAAGACACTTCAGCTGTCGGGTCCTACTTTTCAAGCGTTTCAGTGGTTCACTCATGTGTTCGGCTACAGTAAAACGTTGGTAGAGTATGACACCCAAGTATTTATGGGATTTGGTATGATCTCATATTGGGTATTGATACCGTAGCGGAGCTTCGGTGAATTCCGTTTGTAAGTCTACGAAACGCGCGAGACATGCTCGTGTTTACTTAGCCTCCATTTCCTACACCGTTGCCGCAATTCCTGAATAATTATGGTGCTGTTTGATTTCAAAGAGTTGGTCAGCATCGGTATGACGAACTACATAAACCGAATCGTCAGCGAAAAGACCTGAGAAAGTTGTTTCTCCGGATGGAAGTGGTATGTCAGAACAGTTCACAGTGAGGCCCTAAACCCTAAAGTTTGAACGGAAAAGCTTCGTCAACATGAGTGTGAATCAGTGAATCATACTCATACTGTATACATTAACTCAAACTCAAGCCCAGATATCAGTGATAGGGAACAGCTGATTATAATCACGCATGGCTTTATGAAACATAATTATTTGTTGTTGGTGAAAATATTAAATATTTCAATAGTAAAGTAAAGTAAAATGAATTAAAAAGCCATTCCAGGCTGGGGCTTTTCGCCCGACTGCCCTGCCAGTGTCGGGGATGTGATCAGCTGTCCTCCAATGAGAGGATCAGAATTAAATTTGATCATTTCGCTCTTTACATGGCTACTCATTGGCTCATCCCCTTGAGTGGAGAGGGGCTCACCAAACAGCTACATGGGTGTCGTTGGACGTGTCACCACGTGTAACGGCGGTCACCCATCCAAGAACCTACTAACCACACTCGAGGTAACTTAACTTAGCTGATCTCACGGGAACCAGTTTATTCCACATGATAAGGCCGTTGGGCCAGTATTTCAATATTAGGAAGTTTATTTTAGATATTGATGTTAGGTACTTTTTTACCTACCCATTGTTTGACAGGCTGTACAATAGGTAATATATGCTGTTCACGGCCAAACAAATCAACCAAATTAGGTGAAAATTTAGGAATTTTTCGAGAATCCTACTTAGGCTCAGTGACCATCAGAATTTCAAATTCAATTAAATTAATTTTGGAAACCATCTGGGATCAATCGGTATCTACTCTTAGATCTCTTAAACATTATTATTTCACGTAAGCTTAGGCATTTCAAGGAAGCATAGCGCGGCTGGACAACATAGCTGTGTGAAAATAGATCGACGAGGAGGAAAAACGTCTGCCAATTCGAGTAGGCAGTATAGCTTCCTCACTTGAATCACATGAACGTATAGAACATTTAGGTAGGTTCCATCTGCGATCCAACCCGCGTGTACCCTCAAAACTCAGCTCTATACGACTATTTTTCGCGTAGTTAGAAGCGTTACAAGGAAATAATCAACATTTCATGTTCGCGCATGCTCAGATGAAACATGAAAGTTACAGTACGATTTCAATGAGATTCATATATGGAACTATCAGAGTGTTATTCCTGATCGTCCCTCCAGTTTGAACTCATTTCAAAGATATTTAATATAGTTATGGGTGTTTCAAGTATTTCGCGTTTGAGCATGCGTAGACGAAACGATTTCCATGATATTTAAATGGGACCATTTGCGATCCAACCCGCGTGAACCCTCAAAATTGGAGCTCTCTACGACTGCTTTTCGCGTAGTTAGAAGCGTTACAAAGCAATTGTCAACATTTCATGTCGGCGCATGCGCATACGACAATTACAGCACGATTCCAATGAAATTCATATGGAACTACCAAAGTATTATTCCTGATCGACCCTCAAAGTTCGAACTCATTTTAACGATTTTACGGTAGTTTATTAGCACGGCAGTTATGGGCGTTTCAAGTATTTCACGTTTGCGCAACCCCAGACGGAAGTTACAGTACTTTTTCAATTATTTTGGTATGAGACCATCTCTGGCCCAACCCGCACCTACCCCTCAAAATTTCAGCCTATTTCTACCATTATTTCGGGTAGTTATGTGAGTTACAAAGGAATTGACCACAAACAGACAGACAGGCACGGAACCAAAAATGTTCCTTGATGTCTGAAACGCAAAACGCTATTGGAAACTTTCATTTTGGAAGACAAATTTTTCCGACTCTTGCGCGAATGCAAAGCTTGCGCTACAAGCTCCTTTGTGCCCCTCTACATACTACATACCTTGACGTTATGCACGCTGTGTTTGTATTGCCACCGTGCCAGTCAGGCTTGCTTCTTTTTTATACATTCATTTTTAGATAAGTACTTAGCAATTATAATTCTGAGTGGTTTTTTCGTAAATTACTTTTGGTGTTTTATCTTTAGGGACGGGTTTTGAAGCCTATCAATTTCTTGTTGAAGTTTTTCTTCGCAGCATCCCATTGAACAACGGTAAATCCCTGTTGAATGTGATGAAATGCGGTTCAACAGGTGTCCTATTGTTCCTCTAGAGTCAACCGCCTTTGTTCCTCGAGGCCAACTACAGTCTAAAGGCTCCCATGATATCACTTTATCGTCAGCGTGGGTGAGGGACCAATTACTGATCCAAAATCCATTTAACTGAGTTTCGTGGGAAATGTTAATTACATAACTAAGAGTCAAGTATTTTGAATTTGGTAAGTAATTTTACAGTTAATGTAACTTCCAGTACGGTTCAATCAAACAGAAGCCTAAATCCTCAATAATAGCTTTTAGTAGGCATCAGTCAAAACTAGGACTTCTGTCAAGACCACTCTCACAGTAAGTTCTGATGTTGACTAACTTCTCGATTTCATAATTATTCTTACTCGGCTCAGCTCACATATCATTATTAATTGACATGTCTAGTATAACTTCTTGTTATTGGTCATGAAGGGCGCTCATGAAAACTGAGAAAAACTAGCGGATAGTAGCAATGAAAATCGTTTTTGATGGATCACACCCACTTGTTGCCATTGGCGGCAACGTCGTATAAGTACGTATCCCCGATGCTGATAAAGCAAATCTTCGAAACCTTCTTGACGGTGGCCTTGACGAAACTGAGGACGGTTTGCAACAGATAGGAATAAGATCGGGGTTTACGACAAGTTATACTGCACATGTAGATAGACATTTTTTATCAAAACTGAAGACGTATCTGACCAGAAAATGTACTACATAATTTACTATTTAAAATTTTCCATTTGCTGATAGGAAAGCAATTACGGGGACTCGACAATGATTTGTCCGCTGACAATGTATCACAGCTCCATGTGTTGTTTAAAAAATTTGTTAGAAACTGTTTTCAATTTTTGCTTATGCGCAGACACAACTACCATAGCAACTGAATGAAAATCACAGAAGACCATCAGAAACCATACCAGGATATTCCTGAACATTTCATCAAAATCAGTCGAACAGAAACCGATTTACTGGTAGTATGTCAGGAATTTCATGTTTGCGCTTGCGCAGAAGAAAGCTGTCGTCGGAACCTGACAATGTTAATTTATGGGACCACCTGTAGACCAACCCAATTATACTTCGACATTTCAGCTTTTTAGGTACCTAATTATTTCGATGAAATGGTGGTTACAAGGAATTGCATTCCCAATGCTATCGGGGTGTAATGTTCAGGGTAGCATAAATTATGAAACAATAACTGAGATCGTACATTCATCACTGAACGGCATAGATATTTTCACGTTAATACACCTGGAGGTACCTAATGGTTGTTACGAAGTCAAAATAGAACATTGCTTTTGAAACGAATGTTTATTCACGCGTAATGAAACGCGCTTGTTAGTTACGATCAGCAAACTACTGTCCCAACAAAATAATGAACTCGCATCATCTGTTATCCTATCGAAATGAGCTCTGACCCAAATGCCATTACCAATTTATCTGTGGTTAACTCTGGTGCTTCCCTCCATCACTAGGATGAATTGGTTAGGTATTATAGCTAGGTACCTAAGTATTGGTTCTCTGTCTTTATAAATTATGAAAACTGGACTAACAGAAATTTGATGAGCAATCATATTATGTACACATATAACATAATAGGCCCATTTAGAAGGGAGAATTTGATAACGAATTCGAACGAACAAAATAATATTTCACCATTGTTAATTTTATACTTCAAATCAAATACAACAATAAAGCTCCATAGAGAAATACTGGTTGAAATTCTGCTGACCAAAGGCGGTATCATGAAATACAGCGCGTTTCATTTCATTAAAACAGGAGCCCAGCTTAGTGGTCTGGCTCACTAACGGAGATTCACGAGCGAGGTGTTGGACGCTTGTAAGTAACGACTATTATTTGTTACCTGAGAAGAATTCTTGGCTGTTTCAATCCCGCCACGTGTACCATTTCTGTAAATTCATTCAGTAATAAGTAGTGACCCACCCACACGAGAAATGAGAATATAAGTTTCATTCGTGCAGCATGACCGTATGAACGGGAAAAATCAGAACAAAATTAACCCATTAAACCCATTAAAATTGGATGGTTTGCGTTTCACCGTGGGTAGTAGATTCCGAAAATGTGAGTTTTTGCGTATACATGGAGAGTTTGGATAATAGGTTTTGGATTCAAGTTACTCGTACACATTTATAACTATAGTATCCAAACGCATACGATCAGCAAGTAAGCACCTTTGCATTTACCAAATTTTGTACTAGTATCACAATTTATTTACATGGGTTTGGTTGGCGCAAATGATACGCTAGATTTGGCGCAAACAAAACGAAATACTGCCCTTCTATCGCGAATTTTTAAGATGGAAACTGCCTAAAAGCACATCCAAGAAAAATCTAAATGGAACAGATTGATAATGATATGGTCGCAAATTTTTAAAATATCCCATTTAATGTTGAATTGCAGGAAAAATCCACCTGTACCTATAACAGTTGCCTGGAAAAGCCCATAACGACGCAGAGCGCTAATTTATTATCCTTCTAGGTTGATTCAGCTCGTTCCTCACTAACGTGAAGGCCGCTTGTTGGGGTGGTTTAGCACAAATTTCAAAACGAGTGGTACGAGCTCTATTGATTGAACGTTGAACGAATCCAACCAAGCCAATGCGCCTTTACAATATGGAGATGTGGGCAGCAGTCGCGTTAAAAATCTAATGTGTTGGGTGCTTCTGCATGGAAACGCTCGAAGAACGTCCTAGCAAATGAAAATGAAGTTGTACAATCAAGTTTAATTGGGAGAATCTCGCTAGGGATAGGCACCACTTTTACCTCTTTCACGTTTTGATTTTGGTTGGGGAAATAATGCACCAATACGAGTAGCTATTTATTAAACCATATTAAATACTGATAAATTTTATCTCCACTTAAATAGGTATGTATATGATGCAATACGCCTTCACCATATGCGGCACTACTAAAGGCCAAGTTCCTTTATGACAGCTCCAATCCATAGGTATCTAATATCTCTTAATGAATATAATACTACATATCTCAAAAGGTTATTTGCATATTTTGCTTTCTAAGAGATATACCAGGAGGAGGGGGTCTTAGTATTCTAATTAGGTATGCTATATACTGGAGTATAGTTAACCGAGAGTGGAGGCTGTGTATAACTATGACTTCAGCTATATGGGAGTAGATATTACACGCCATCGCCCAACGGCCTTATCAGGTGGAATAGACCGGTTCCCGTGAGATCACCGAAGTTAAGAAACCTCGAGCGTGGTTAGTACCTGGATGGGTGACCGCCGTGACACGTGGTGGCACGTCCAAGTATGACCCATGTAGCTGTTGGGCGAACCCCTCTCCACTCAAGGGGGCGAGGCAATGAGTAGCCAAGTAAAGAGCGAAATGATCAGATCGAATTCTGATCCTCCATTGGAGGACAGCTGGGGGCCTATTCACTAAGCCAAAGAGACATCTCTTTCAGGTCCGACTCTCTCTTTGGGCCAAATAGATTTTTATAGTATCCATGACAGGGTTATTCAGTAACTTTTCAAAGAGAGAGTTGGTGGCCATCTTGGCATTCTCGATCTCTTTCAGAGAGACACCTAATTAGGTGTCTTCCCTCGAAAGAGAGAGTCTATTTCTCGTTTGTTTCACAGTGATCGTGTAATATCCTCCTTCATCCGCAACCACATCGGTACTTTTGATCGTGTATTCTTTCATTTCATAAAGGTAAGTCAATTTTAATTCAAAATATATACATAATCATTGATTCATGAGTAAAAACGTCCAAGTACGGGTTGAGGTAGGTACCTACCTACCTAAGAGGTTCATTAGGTGTAGATATAACACAAGCATTAAAAGCCCCCTAATTCGACTTTTTCTGTTTATAATTGACTTTTTTCAATTTCATTTAAACTTTTATCAGATTCGTGAGTAAAAACGTCCAAGTATGGATTGAGGTAGGGAGGTACCCATTGAATAGGTATTAAGAAATGCGTTCATTATTAAGGAATTGAACTCCCGGGGGCACGAACATCTCGCACTTCATGGATACTATGGCATCTTCGTGTATTAGGATCCATATCTCTTTCTCAAGGTCTCTGGAGCTATTCTGTAAAATAGACGAACCCGGAGACATTGGAAGAGACTGTCTTCCCGGGGGAGACTATCTCTCGCGGGAGATTTTCAAAATAGATAATCTCTTTCCACTGTCTATTTTAGTGAATAGGCCCCCTGATCACGTCCGCGACGCTGGCAGGGCAGTCGGACGAAAAGCCCCAGCCTGAAATGGCTGTTACTTTACTTTTACTTTTTACTTTGTTACACGCCATCAAGTCCGGGAAACAGTCCCTACCGTAGTCAATCAGTTCGTGCATCACCTTGTATAACACAAGTATAATTGACACAAACCCAAATATAAGTACATCGAAGTAATATGGAACATCACGTAGTCTTTACTCGTAAAAGTGAAACATCTCCGAGCGATGTCTCAAATCGGAGCTATTCTGGGGAAGCTGTCTTGAATAATGAATAAACGAGTGAATAGAGAGTAATGACGAAGAAGTAAGAGAACATTATGTGCCAACTTACAACATTTCTGTAATCACCGGAAATATCTCGTTAACACCTCTTTCCCTTTCCAAACTTCCTTCTTTCATGCGGTGAAAATTATCATATTTCGGAGCTGAGCAGGAAATTCCTCCTCGAGATGATCTCGCCAGAGGTTTTAAGAGTGTATGGACTTGAACTTTTCCGCATCGTAACTAGGAACAACTCCGATTCTGGAGCTGAGCGGATAATATTAAGAAGGCAGGTCTCAAATAGGTTTTCTGAAGAGTGAAGGGAGAGGGGGATAAAAGTTTGAACTTCGGAGGCCCGAAGTTCAAATCTATCTCTCAGGAGTGGAAGAGTAGACCGTTCCGTACTGTGTTTGGTTAGCCCCCTTAAACTATAATCAAATAGAGGGTTGGCAAATGGGATGACAATTATTTGGGTTATGCCCGAGTTGGGAGCTCTAGTTTGATTTAAGCCCATTGTCATCGCCCTTGCTCGAGCTTTGTTTGCGTTTGTGTTCAGCGAGCGCTCCGAGAGACGAGTGCCAAGCGATTTGTTTATGCTGAAACCACGGGAAGGGAATCCCCAAGCCTCCCTATAATTTCCCAAGCCTCCCTATAATTCAATCATATATCGGGAAACGTTGAAATAATCATATATCGGGAAACGTTGAAATAATAGAAATGAATTCAAACAATGAATTGATCATGTTCGAACGAATCGGAGACATGCGAAAATGAGAACCCCAGAGAACACCGAAGAGAACCCCCCCAACCTGTACTTCACTTGGAAATTAAATTTTGATTAATACATTCAAGATGTTTTTATGAATTATTTATGTATATTTTTCATAAATAATGGAAGGGAGTCAATAGAAAACATATCGTTGAGTATTGCTAATTCGGATTACCGCCCACTGTATGATTTCAAAATTAATGGAAGGGAGTCAATAGAAAACAATACATATCGTTGAGTATTGCTAATCTGGAGTAGCACCCACCATATGAATTGAATTACTGAACCTTGAATGTTAAGTGAACAAGGTAGGTAGACTGAACTACAAAATATAGGATTTTCAAGATTTTTTCATTCAAATCAATGGGAAAAGGTTTGATTTTCCATTGTGAAGATTGAATATTCGACCACAAAACCACCATCATTCACTTTCATAATCGAAAATCACTGAGCAAGTACTAAGTACTACAAGTATTTGGAAAGAGAAAAATTGTTTGGGTATATTCCAACATAAGTGAATTACATTCAAATTGGACTAATATTACATCATTATGGTTGTATAATTGTTATAATTAGTTTTCAAATATTTAAAACTGATTACAGTCTCAGATTTTTACGTAGAATATATTATTGTTATTATTCAACCCATAATTATTGATGAGTTGGATTTAGTGTTTAATTACGGCAACGTTTTATTATTAATTTTCAGTATAGATTGATAAAAGGATTAATTTATTTTTGTTGTGTGTATCTTGATTATTTTCCAGAAAATCTGGAAGTGTGATGTAAGCCCTCGATACGTCAAGTATACGGTTGATGGATGTAATGAGCTAAAATACTGAGGCTGAATGTGGGTTGGTCATCCGATGGTCCAATATCGATTTCCAACTATAAGTTTCACTTGCACATACTTACAGGATTTCGTTGAAAGGTGACTGCGCAGACCTGGACTGGTTATTAGTTAAGATACCGTAGACGCTGCACCCCAGTTTTATGGCAGGACCCATTTGAATCAGCCCCCCTAGAATGATATTTTGCTGAAACTATAGGTACCATTCGATTCCAGTGCGCAGAGGGATTTTCCAGATCAAACTTCGGGCTCAAGAGATTCGAGAATATAAAATCCATTTTTCCATCCATCCCAGTTGTCTTTAGGATCATCTCCGGCGAGGCTTGTCTGTAAGGAAACCTTGCAGTTGGTGGACCTTTTTAGAATTTGACACTAGGGTTCTTTTACCTATCTTGAAACGATGAAACGTAGACCAGATGTAACGAATCACGCGGGCAGGGGAAAGATTTTATTTTGTTCTTCCACGAAACACTTATCAAAATATCATAATAAGCGAAGGCGAAATGCACCTTGGACCTTGTTTGTTTCTTTCTGAAACTTTAGTAGGAAAAATTCATGTACTTACTTAATTTCTTTCGAACGTATGATACCGTTGATTTTCTTGTCGCAGTCAATATTGACTGATGTATACCTGACTAGCATGTATCTTTGTTTACACTCTGGAACCTCGGATGCCGTTCGCGCATATCCCGATATTGCTTCGACTCCAAGCCTTGGAGCGATGTGCTCCGAGAATCATGATGCCCCATTGTGAAACTTTCGGCTACAATATTCTCACAGGGAAGCTGCCACGACCGATTATACAACAATGAAATCATGTAGTCTAACTTCGCACTACCAGTTACAGTGAGAACTATCTTGTTGTATACCTAATTAGCCGGAGATAACGGGTAGGGCCACACAACCCAGGTACCTACTCATAATAAATTCCGAGATTAGCTCTAACAAGTTCGATCTCGGACAGTTTTCAAGCAACATTCAGTCGCTAGTATAATTTTCACTTCAAAAGCCCTTGCATTACCTTTCACAAATTTCAAGTTTGCGCTTGCGCATTGATTACTGCTGATCCAACCACGACGAAATTCATAGGCAATCGTTCTTGAAGTCAGCCCCCAACTGCCCTCCGCGTTTGAGCGAAATCGGTCCATTAGGAACAGAGAAATCGTTGTTTCATGAAATTCACGTTTGCGCATGCGCACACACTACCACTGGCCCAACGGCGATGAAACACATGGGACAGTCTAAGGGTGAACCCCTACAATCCCTTAAAATCTCACCAGAACTGGTCTAGTACTTCTGGATTTTGGTGACTGGATTCTAAACACGTTCCCCTGTAAAATCTGTCGAGACGAAATGTGTGATTTCATGATGGAATCTCACGCAAACTCAGTTCCAGGTCGTTTGTGAACTGCAGGAGACCCCCCCCCACATACTAAATGCGTCTAACTATACCCACTTCATCGCTCTCTATCGAGAGAACAACCTACCAAGAAGTATTTGAGATTTCCTTCTTTCTTCAGACTATGGGATTATCTCAGGCACGATTTGATTCATGCTCTCCTTGGCTATGTTTTTTTCCCTTCAAACTTCAAGCCAAAGCGAGAGATAAAAATACTTTACATTGTTGGAATACTGGTTCGTCCAATATCCATACCATCGATTTGCTTTCAGCCCTTATTGTGAAGAAAGTCCTGGCCGTACAATGCTCCCGGTGATATCAAACACTATTAAAAGCTGAAAATTCAAATTCGAGGATTAAAACAAACTACAATAACGTTGTAGAAAATTCACCCCATATTTCTCACCCCTTCCCGGTTATCTAGTGCCATGAAAAGTTTGGATTCACGCTTATTAAAGTTTCAAACAGAAAGTGTTCAAACTTGCCCTCAATGAGCCACATTAACATTGCTCGTCATACAAAAATCCTCTCAGTAGTCCCAAGAATTAAAAAAATAAAATAAAATAAATAAAAATAGAAATATTATTCAGGCACCTAAGAAAATGAAACGTTTCACTGAAAGTTTTCAGGCTATGGCGAGTTGAAAATTCCAACTCGTACCTCCTTCCAATCCTGCGGGTTGAGTTAAAGTAAGACCGAGCTTCGAGGACCAGTTAGATTCCAAATGGAACTAGCAGGCCAAACTCCATTTCAATTTGTCAATGTTCATTTTTTTCTCAGGCGGCGGATGTCAGATTTTTTTCCGAGTGGGGGAATTCGTACAATTAGTTTTCCTTGCTCGATTCTTGGAGTTGATTACTGGGTAGATGAATCAAAGAAAGGAATGGCAAGGAAAGTGTAAACATATATAGGTGAATTACCTATTTCTACTTTACTCGATCAGTTATTTGTTGGGTCAAGTTCTTTGAGTTGAGACCGTTTCGAGTTCTCACAACTGTGAACGTTGGGCACAATGTTGCTCACCTTACCACTGACTGCATGCCTGCATACTTTAACTTTCATTTTAACACTTACGAACCCCACAACCTGCCGCCACACGAGTTACGTTGAGGCTATTAAACGATGCAGTAGTGATACGATTACTGCATCGTGTACTACGACTATATTCTTGTGTTCATAATGATCACATAATTACTATTGGGTTAATTCTTATCACGCAAGGTAGTTATTCTTCTCCCTCCATTCCTATTATTATTTTTTTTATACCGCAACTCAAATGGTCAGATTGCTAACAGCTCTCCATGCAAAAGAAATGGAATTCTTCATGCAAAAGAAATGGAAATCTATGATAAAATAATGACTCACATGGTTAGATTATACGTGCATGTGCGAAAATAAGTAATTAAGGTGAGGCAATCTCCTTTCTAGGTTATGTAAGACAACTGTTCCAAAGGATAACACGAAAATGAGAATTCACGAAACCTTCGCATGTCGTGAATAAATTACATCAAAGCACGAACCGACAATCTAGCACCTAATGTGATATTAATTTAACCATTACGAATATATATGCATTAATTACGCCAGTATATACTCGAAAGACTTACTACAATACAGTATAAAAAACACCTGATGAGCATTTAAGTCCTCATCAATTGGTGGATCATAGAAAATATAACTTGCACGGTCTATAATATACCTACTAGTTGACATATTCATGATTTTTTTTCATAATTTTACCTATTAATAAGCTTTAATACGCGAGGGAGACAAATGTTCATTGGCAGCCCACCATGTAAGTAGTTCAAGTAATTTAGGTGGTCATGAATGATGGTCATGGTTCTAGGTAGAGATGGTCTGTGTATCAATGTTGGTTGCTGCGGCTCGTATTGTAGGGTTAGGTTCTACCGTAGCTGTTCTGGATAGCGGCGTCCTCCCGGGGCTTATCCAAGTTGCTGTGAATAAAAATAATTGTGTTGTTTACGTAACATGATGCATTTATATACTTACTTATATTTATATACGTACTAAGTATATTTGTACCTTTTTCAAATGGTCTTGCTTGTTGAATTCCATATATCACAGCCGTTCAGATGGGTCGAATAAGCGTAAGATAGATTGATGGAGATAGACTGTTTGGTAGATGTTTTCGGGGGAACTGGCAGGCGCGAGTTGTCGGACACGAGGACCCTACCCTTGGACGCATTTGTTGTCCAACTCTGGATTAGATGTCTGATGAGCAAGTGAGTTTGGGATCAAGTACCAATCCAAGTGCGGAATCAATCCTTCAACTTGGAGAATGATTTCAACGTGTGATGAATCAACGAGTGAAAATGATTTTAAAAAGCGAATAAACGACACTAAACGATCGGTGATACAATATATTCGCGACATCTGGGCGAATAACTTCGTGTCATTTAAACTACAATAACAATAGGAAAAAGCCAAGGATCAATAGTTGACAACTATTTTTATTTCTCTCTGTGGTGGACTGAAACTTCCAAACACATCTAGATGCCACCAGAAATGTAATCACCGACTAAAAACTTGCAATAACGAATCCTGAAGCCGTAGGTACTTGATGGTCGGTTATGGTACAACTATAGTTTCACTCGGATAATCGGATAAACTGAAACTGAGAACCTGTGAGCTTATTTCGTTATAGGTAGGTCCACATGTATTGAGTTTAATAGGACACAATAATATTCTACGATCAAATAATGGCTGTACAGATGTTAACCATTATAAATCCACCTGGTGTCCTCACATTGATTCCCAAGTTCCGGAAGGTACGGATCCAGTGTGTCGGTTTCATATATTCTATTTTCTGATTCTAAACTTCCTTTTCACGTAACGCAAACCATGAAATTTTGAGGGAGTCAGACATAGTTTTTTTTTGTATTTATTTATTTTATTCATTTGTTTTTTATTTTTTACATGCTCGATTCCGAAGGACCATTATTGAAAATAATAACCTTGGAGCATGAGTGTCAGAGCCGATTTAAAAATAATTTCATCTTCCCATTGGCATCGGCTCGACATCCCGACGGTGGAATGCTGATGGAGAGGTGATTCTCCTCCGCTGGCCCTGTGGGATACCCCCTCCATTTCAATGAACCAGAAATCGCTCCTAAGATCACCGAAATCGAGGTTCTTGAATTCAGGAATACCACAAGTGATTAACACCGGTCCCACTAAGATCACCGAACTCGATGTTAATCCCTTGTGTTCCTGAATTCATCAACCTCGAGTTCGGTGATATCAGTAGCGATTTCTGGTTCATTGGAATTGTGGTGGTATCCCGCAGGGCATACGGAGGACAATCACCTGCTGCATCAGCATTATCAGCTAGGCCGCTGTCGAGACAGCCATTCCGTCGGAACGTCGAGCCGTTACCGATGGGAAGATTAAATTATTGTCAATTCGGCTCTGAGAAGGAGTAGGATCCTGAAGAGTTAATTTTCACCTGTATTCCCCTCCTAGATGCCATAACTGCAGTAGGCAGCGCTATAACAGAAGTTAAGATGGCACTCACTAGTAATCTAATGTTATGAGTACTCACCTACTATAATTGCGTAATTTCAAAAGGTGCAAAGGTGGTTTTACGCTAATTATAGGAATTCGGTGACTCAGGAAATTAATAAACCGTTGTGTAATGATTTGCAGGATCCCCCCTCCCCCCTCTAATTTGGGTTAAATGGAATAATCCGTCCATTTTCAGATAAAATGGACCAAAAACAAACTCAAGTAGGAAAGAGGGTACCTAATGGAATCGTATCGCAAAGCCGGAGGAAGGAAGAAAAAACGAGATGAAGGAAGAGATGCCACCGTTTAATTTTTCCTTATTCGGTTCGTTATATTCTGCTTTGTCGGGGAGTTTTCGTTGGTTTGATGAATGGTACGATTTACTTAAAAGAAGCCAAAGCCTCTTGCTGCCTAAACGGATAACCACCTACCACTCCCCTACCATTTGTGAAGCTCTTTTATCGGAGATTAGTTCAAGGGACTGTTGAAGGAATGCTATTTTCCGGCTGTGGTCACGTGCGCGAAATTTTGGTCGCTTTAAATACCTCAAACTTAGGTGCCTTGGAGTATTTTGCGTATTTATTTTTATATCTGTTTCCAGGGCCTTTAAAAACAGGTTGGCAAAATTAGCAGAATTGATAGTTAAAATTAGGCAACGACTAATACAAGTCACACAATTGATACAAACAAAGAAGGATTAATGCACAGCACATAACAACATAACAGAACATTAATATGCCAAAGTTATTAGCGTATAAGAATAGCATAAAAATACACTATAATAATATTATAATACGATTTATTCTATATGAAAGGTTGCATGAACCTGTCTATATGTTGTATGTTTATATGCAACCCTTCATAATCAATAAAACATTCATACGGTCTACATCTACCTTATACACATTTATATTAATATAATTTTATCAACCATTTAAAGCTATAGCTACCTTATAGTTACGTTAAATGTAGGTAACTATAATGTTATCAACCTAAAAATTATTTGGACCATTAGCCTAACACAACCATTTCAGTAACACAATGATTTAAAGCTACAGCTACCACCATTTACAACATACGAGGTCTAAACAACTGTCACTATAACGATATTCAACCTATAACATGCCGAGGTACTCGCAAACATTGTTTACCACCTTTACAATATTTAATACATTACGTAGGTACCTAATTATAAACCATCTTTTACTCATACCTTACTGTGATGAATATATATATATATATATATATATATATATATATATATATATATATATATATATATATAATTATATATAATTCATAACTTAGTGAGAGCTACGGGTGTCGACTAGTGAAGGATAATATTCGACAACAACGATGTGGACTACTGTTGTTACAACCCAGCCGAAGCTTTTGATGAGATATCCGTCATTCTCCTGCACGACTGAGTTCCGTTGATGTTTTTCAATCCCATCTCACTTTTCTGTGGATGACAGTAATTTATGTACCCCGCTATGTTTATAAAATGACTGCGAAGAGTAAGAGCGTTCTTAATTTCTTCGAGGACAAGTTTGTTCATTTCTACAAGACAGAAAGCTAGACTATCGAATGTTGGTCACCAGTGTGAAATCAAACGATAACTATTACGGGAGTGTGTGAAAACGGATACGTTCGAAGCAAGAAAATGTCTTGCCAATTTCCTACAAAACTAGTTTTACAATGATAATGCAATAATCGTGCATCTCACTTGAATTGCCCACTATGAATTATATTCAGCTCAGACGGGGCAATTGGAGTCGAATTATATTCAGCTCAGACGAGGCAATTGGTCTCCCAATATTAATTCTCCTACGCCTGCAAACTTTTTCGCATTCCAACTTTTATCGCGGATTATTCAGAAGGATTTTTTGCTGGAATAGCATTTCTCCGGATGTAGAGAGGTCGCCGGTTTTACCGTGAGGATCAACCTGATTTTTTCCAAATAGCTACCTCGACCTCTGCATATCCTTACACTCTTTCTCTATTCAAGCTATCTTCTTTCCTGGAATTTACCTTGGTGTAATATTGAATAGCGCCGTGTTCTCCTCTTTCTTCCTATGTACCTCCTCTCATGTAAACCTTTTCAAGAAGTTACAAAACGAGTTGTTATAGTCCATGATAACTGGAATATCAATATAACACAGTATAATATTAATAACACCGTATAATATTAATTGAATCGTTTGGAGGATATAATCATACAGACCATGACAGGAAAGGGCCACGCATACAATAAGAAACCGGAATAATTCGCTGCAATTTCTCTTGCGAAAGTGGTCTTCAGAAACGAAGTAGGTAATGAAATGGCAGGCTACGTTAAAATACTTTCCAACTCCTACAAACGTCATCGAGAGAGTTCAGATGAATATTCGTGTACAATGGGAACAAAAGGGAGGCTGGAAACATGAAACATGAGTTGTACCTCACGGAATATTTTCCCACTATTCTTGTTCTTCAACACTACAATTTTCTAGCATGTTTTCGATGTGAGGTAGACAACAGTGGTGGAGAATGGGATGAAAGTAGATTTGAATGGCGGAGGATACATTTTGGCATTTGAGATCAAGGAAAGCCGATAGACCACCACAACTCTCGCTATCATGAGAAAGTATACAAAAGGAGAGTGAATGTTGTACAAGCCATTCGGGGAATATGGAAACGGCATCAAAAGAAGGGGCCGGAAGAAAAGGAACCCGCCTTTGATGAAGTCGACTGCCACTTCCATTTGACACCATTTTCGTACCAAATCGCCAAGATGGTCGTTCACTTGGGCAAGCGTGTTAACTTACTCATTTTAGCAAGGTGAGAAGCTGAAAGCAATAGCGTGCTAGGATGCATGTTCCTCCCCCCACCACCCACCTTTTACTTCATTTTTTCTAATAAGTTCCAGTTCAGTGAACAATAATTACTTCAAAATGTCCCGGAAACAGTGTATAAAGCTGTCTAGATAACCCTTCTGTGCTCTGAAGGTATAATAGATAACCCTTATCACCCCTTGGTCACACAGTTCGATCACGTGCAAGAATCTATTTAAAAATTTCTCCCTCACTGGGAAAAACATCTGATCATGGATATGACTGTTTTTCGCAGTAAGGGAGAAATTAAGTAATTTGCATAGAGTCATAGATGATTAAAGTCGTGAAAAAAAGTAAACTATACTGACAAAATATTATTTTTATTTATTCTAACCACATGCACTACATGTAGGGCTGATACATCAGTAATGCTGAGTAAAGGTTTGTGTTATGAAAAATATGAAATGTAATTCCTAGTTTGTATATTATACTCGATGTGGCTGTGAAAACAGCATCAATACACGTGTTACTCCTTGTTGTTGAAATTTCTGGATCGTTATTCAGTTCAAGGTTGAATGTTTCCTTCATAAACTCAAGAAACTTCACACCGTCATTGCTCTTGAGATCAATATTCAAATCACGTGCGTGGCTAATCTTCGTGCCCAACGCAAGGACGCCAACAACATATTGGCAAAACTACAAAACATCTAGAAAAATTACTTAATATATTTTATTTGTTCTTTGTACTTTGTAATTTACTAGAAATTATAAATTAATTTATATACAATAAATAAATAAACACACACACAAAAATGCATATGTTTTATTTGTTCTTTGTACCAAATTACAGCTTCATAGAGTGAATAGCATAGAAATTAGCTTTAGGTGCCACTCAGCTGATCCGGGGCCTGGACAGCGTCAAGTTAAAGTCCGAAGGAGCCTGCATACCGATTTACAGCTTCATAGAGTGAATAGCACAGATTTCAAGCCTTTTGTATCACGCAAATTTGTATCACGCAACTTTTGGAATGACCCCCAGCGATAAGACATATCCATGTCGAAAACGATTAAATGACGAAATACTTGAGGATAGAATTTCTGTGACTGCATAAGTTTAACTATTTAGGGAACCAGCTGTAGGAGGGCCTGGCACCCATGAGTCTCGTAAATAAACAAATCTGTTTCATGATAAGCCTGAAGATTCTAATTCCCGCAACACGGAGGTAGTTGTAGGTACCTGAGAGCATTACAATTTTACGCGTCGTGGCTGTCTGACTTCAAGAATTTCAACGTGTCCTTATATTTTCAAATAATCCCTCATTTCATTCAGCCAACAACTATTCGTGCTTTACAACATTCCTAAGACTCATGATAGTTGCGCTCACAACACACACAACTGAACTCGGCTAAAGACTCTTTTACTAACAGTTTGAATATTCGATGATTACAACTCGTCGAATGATAAAAGTGAGACTCGACTCGACCCGACCCGACTCACTGCTCTATGAGGTAAGTAAAACCCTTCGTGCTTACCCTCATGTTTAGAAACCCTTTCAGTTACGTCCAAAACTATCTATAATCTGAAGCCTAGGTATTACACAACAAACGTTATGTTTGGCCCTTCAATGGTAATGCCGCATCATATTGATCGTTTTCATGTACTCAAACTTTCAAGCGTTAACTGACCCATTTAACAAAATCAATCCTTCAATTGCTCGAACCACTGATCCTTCATTATTATTTTATTTTATTTTTTTAAACATTGTTCAATAAGCGAAATTTGATGAGAAAGTATGTCGATCTGCTGAAAAATGCGAGTTTTCCATAGTAACTATGGATAAAGTTAAAGGTACGTGAAAAATTCAATAGCAATATTCCCATTTCTTATTATCAGAGGCCTTTCGATTAGATAGGCTATTGTTCTGCCTTCCCTGGAGCACCTGACCAACAGTTGCCTGCAAGAACCATCACCTCTGTCATCGCCCAAATCCTTCGACGCCTAACTTCCGAACAAGCTCAGTTCTCTGCTATCACTTGCCAAAGCCGAGCCCATGTTCAAAACTGCCTACCCCGCACGTGCAGCACGTAAATTTTGATCGCGACAATCAAATCGCCAGTGATCTCCCGGTTATAGCTCACGAAATCAGTGCTTGGGTCAACTCTCCGCCAAATGAGCTGTTGAACCGGCGGACCTCGTCCTGAACTGCGACTCTAAACCGCAATTTGTGCTGGCCCTCAGAGGAGAAGCCCTCACCAACCACAGCCTAACTGGGTAAGGTCTGACCATTTTGACAACAGTAATCTGCGTCTCTCCCCATCTCCCCGATTGAAATTCGCCGTCGACGCCATCTTGGCCCCAACAATTTTCATTTTATTACTTTTAATTTTTGAAGGACTTTCGCTTTTTATTACTAAGAACTTGGCTTTCTATAAACACATAGAGCAATATTGCACTAGATTCCACTCTTATATGATTTTATATCAAACTCAGAAAGGCTCACAACTGATAGAATTTCGGAATAGATATTCAAAGGTGATAAGTAGGTAGCTATTTATTTGACTCGTTTTAATTTTGCAATGCTCCTTCGTTCATATAATTTCCACCTCCACCTATGGATGTTAGCTAGAATTATGGAAATTGAATATATCCCACTTCAAATCACCTAACCAACCAACATCATCCAAAGAAAGGATGATAATGTTCTTGGGTTCGGCTCCTCCAGCACGCTTCCTTCACAGGTTGTGAACCCACAGAGTGGATAATGCGCCAGAAACTAACTTCGAGACTACACTACTGGTACAGTCGGGCCTTAGTAAAACGACAAATTTTGCGGTGAAACACCGCAGTTCCGGTCCGCAGGTTTTTGAAAAGAGGATTTTTCAAATAAAATGTTGAATTTCAGTGTAATTATATTGCGATTCATTTTTCGGGGTGGAGAGGGAACCGGTAAATAACGAACTGTGGCTAGAGGAGGAGAAGGGAGATTGCTGTTGAACAATCGCCAGATTATAACTCGTTAATGAAGGTGAGAGTAGGTAGGGTCTATAATTATACCCCTATCAATAATCACCTGAGATCGCTATATTATAACGAATTTTGCTCTCCTTGACTCAATATAACGAATCTGAGTTTAACGAATCTTTGATATATTTATAACGAACCATTTTCCTTACCCCGAAGAATTCGTTCTAATAATATATTTATTACCGCCCAGCTTCAGGTGTTTACGTATGATTTGCCTATGATATATGGTACAGGTAAGAGAAAATTGCAAATATTACCTTTGATGAAGTCGACTGCCATTTCCAAACCGTAGGTGTCTTTGTCGCAATCGTCAAGGATATGTGCTCCGATAGTGAAATGTTTGAGGTGTTTGTTCACTTTGTCGAGAGTGTAGAGCATTGTTTCCACTGCCTGTATCCCGCCTTGGGGCATGATGGGACCACAAGTTACGGTATCCTCCCTCTCATGGACCATCATCAAACCCCCAAGTATCAGGTCGCCTTCCATTGTAGCTTCCCTCTTGACTGGCCACGGAGGCTCAACGACGGCCCAAGGGCTCGTGAAGTGCTCTTCGACGAAAGACCGAAACAGCATCGTCCGATCCCAGCGGGTGAAAGAGATTTCCAAACGCGGCGCGGGGCCGTCGACGTTCTCGTTGTGCTTATGGTGGTGGTGCCTGTGATGGCGAGTCGGCCTGTGTTCGTGGTGCGGTCCGCGGTTACCCGAGCATGTTACGCAAAGTAGTGTCAAATAGAACCACACCGTGCTGCACATCCTACCTTCTATCACATCCTCACAATCCTCTTAGGTCCCAGTTCCGGACATTGTACCTCCAACGTTGGTGTCACGCTGAAAATAAAACACATTTCATGTAGAAAGAACACTAAACACAACCTGTGAGTCAGAACCGGCTCGTATGTTTTTGCTCATGTGTGTTTATAAGTTATAACAGTAGGTAATTCTATTGAGGGTAGACTTTACCTCTTTAAGGGGTCATCCGGAGAACCTCGCCAATCGTTTATATATGTACTTGCTTAATATGAGTACATGATAAGCCGATTTAACCAATCAAACCCACATTCGGAGTCTACATTTATGATCAGATCTACTACAGACGCCCATCCGATAATTCCTCCAAGCATAAATAGTTCGGGGTAGGAAGGAAGAAGATAGAAAATAGTGTTATAAAATGAATAGGTACGAGAGGCGGCCGCTGCGACTTCCAACTATCGAGTGTGGCAGTGGACCAAAATACTCCTATTTTCTTTCAAACTTTAAGATTTTTCGAGGTAACGCGATAATCATTACAATGATTACGTTTTCAATTATAGATATTAGGAACGTCAATTTTGGCGTATCATCTTCAATGATGAACCTTTGGAATCGAGCATGAAAGAAAATTTAAGCCCCCCTCAAAATTTGATGTTTTCCGTTTCAATGTAGGACCTAGAATCCGAAAACGGTATAAAAACCTTTCTGCCCGTACGCTATAATTAGTTTTTTCCTTAGTTAGGTACCATGAACCAAAATTTATGCAATTTGGTTATAATATTATTAGGTGCCCATTTTGTGTCTAGTTGGTCTGGAAAGCTCGGCGTTACTTCCAGTGACCTAACTAATAGGGACTAAAATATCCAGAACGCCGTACCTCGAACACTTTCACTGGAAAGTTTAGGACATTTTAAATTGATCTCGAACTTAAGAAATTTTGGATACTGCCCAGAGCCATTGTACGTCCAGCCCTTCATTCACAATAATGCCTTAAAGATTGCACAGAAAAGCTTCGTCAACATGAATGTGAACACAATGGCAGGTATATACATCCAGACCAGATGTCGTTGCTTGGGAACACCTGATTACAGTCACGCATGGCAGAATGACATCGACTTGGTTGTTCGTGATGTTTCATTTCAAGAATGATGGCTGTTTTGGATTTTGTTGATAGGTTTTTAACTTGAATAAACGTAATGATTCATGGTAATAATAAAATAAGTGATGAAATTCTTGAATCCACTCCACATTTTATGAAACTGTAATTGCCCACCAGCTCCAATATTCAACTCAGGTCTTTCCTGGGAGAAGCATGACGGTAGATATTGACCACAGAAAAACAGTGATCTACGCAGAAGGGCCATCTATACCTACTGGTAAATAAAAAACCTCTGTGAAATAATCTGCATACTTTTACCCACATGACTGATAAAATTCTTGAATCCACCGCATATTAATGAAACTGTAATTGCCCGGCAGCTCCAGTATTCGATTAAAGTCTTTCCTGGGAGAAGTATGACGGTAGGTACTGACCACAGAAAACAGTGATCTACGCAGAAGGGCCACCTATAAAGGTAAATAATAAACCACTGTAAAATAATCTGCATAGTTTTACCCACAGGATGGATACAATTCTTGAATCCACAGCATATTAATGAAACTTTGTTGCCCGGCCGGCTGCAGTACACCATTTAGGGCTTTCCTGAGGGAAAGTAGTTATTGACCACAGAAAATAGTGATCTACGCAGAATGGGTATACAGGAAACTAATAAACCGCTGTGTAATAATTTGCAGCGTTTTCTGCTGCTCGTCTTTACTCAGAGTTTGATGAACTGGACGGATACAAAAATGGGGGATTCAGTAAAAGTGAGAGAGGATTAACTGTTTCAGCAAGTAAGGGGAAAAAAAAACAAACTTACGAGACCGAAGTAAGGGGGAATGTTGTAGTACGAAAAAATTTCTTCCTCTTTCAGATCGAGAAGATATTACTAAAGTTTTCCAATTGTTTCCCTCCCCATGGCCAACTCAACCATCTTGTTCCGACTTCCAAGGGTATCCAATCCAGATACGTACCTAAGAAGAAAAAAAGATACTGTGTTGGCAGACGAAATAAAGTAAAAGGGAGAGAACGACATAATATCAAGAACTCGAGTATTCTTCAAACAGTCGACGATGGAAACATAATATTCTATTGGGTGAACCTATGTAGGGTATTGCATGATTATTCACTCAGCCAGATTCTGTCAATTGGCAGATCTCTATACATACCATTAGAATTTTGTCTGATTCATATGCAACCGTAACTACTCAAGTATGATTCTGAATGCATGTGACCGACGCGCGACGGCCCTTCGCTACCAATTCCGTGTTAAAACGCCCGTATCTAATGCAAGAACCCCCTGTGTATTAAAATTGTGAACTACAGTAGGTATGCTCGAAAAAATGTTCACGTTCAAACTCAAATGAAACCAATACAAGCTAATTGATCGGAATTGGAAATGATTCATGTTTACTATAATTCTGCAATCCCTGTGCGTTTACAGTGTAGTTTCTCAGCGATCGCTTTGGTTGGTATAAACAATAATAATCTCAGACACATCCTTCAGAAAATTGTAGTAGGTTATAGAGGAACCTAAAGAAAATTTAGTTTCAGACTGTAACATAATTATGGTATAGAGTAATCCATGGACTACTTGACTCGGCCTTGGCATTATGGGTGCAATTAGTTTTCCGTGTTTGAACAATGACCTAAATATATGGAAGAACACTACTAGACAGAGACTGCTGGTTCAGATTAAAGGAAGATGGTTTGTTGGGACCCTTCGGTTGTGGGTTATCATGGTGGTTCAACGGTTTTCACGTTTGCGCGCGCGCGCGCGCGCGCACACACACACACACACACACACACACACACACACACACACACACACACACACACACAAACACACACCCACAGAGTAATCCACCTGAAGGAGCTGAAATTTCCTTTTGGTTTATTATTTTCAATAATGAACCATTGGAATCGAGCACGAAAAAAAAATGCTTACCCCCCCTCAAAATTTGATGGTTTACGTTTCAAGGTAAGTAGAATCCAAAACTGCAATAAAAAACGCTGCAAATCCCTGCACAACGGTTTATTATTTTGTACAGAATACCCTTCTGTTACAGATCACAGGTCTCCGTATAGATAACCCTTCTATATAACATATATGCATACTATTCTACACATATTATGTAGATCGCGGACACTCCGTAGGTTAGTACCTAACCGGGTACTCGTTACTAGGTACCTACCTAAACCGTTGTGTAATAATTTAACTGTATAGCTTCCCCTTCTGCGGAGATAGAATATGAACCGTTGTGTAATGATTTGCCCATCGATAATACTTTAACGGTTGTTCAAGTTGCAAAAGTACCTATCAACAAAATCCAGCCCCTTCTTGGTACATGAGCCGTTGTGTAATAATTTAACGTTGTGTAATAATTTACCGCGGTGTAATAATTTACCGTTGTGTAATAATTTTCCATTGTGTAATAATTTACCCATCAATAATACTTCAAGGGTTGTTCAAGTTGCAAAAGTACCTATCAACAAAATCCAGCCCCTTCTGGGGAGGTGAGCCGTTGTTTAATAATGTACCGTTGTGTAATAATTTGCCACTGTGTTATAATTTACCCATCAATAATACTTCAACGGTTTTTCAAGTTGCAAAAGTACCTATCAACAAAATCCAGCACCTTCTGGGTAGATGAGCCATTGTGTAATAATTTACCGTTGTGTAATAATTTACCGTCGTGTAATAATTTACCGTTGTGTAATAATTTGCCGGTGTGTAATAATTTGCCATTGTGTAATAATTTACCCATCAATAATACTTCAACGTTTGTTCAAGATTCAGAAGTACCTACCAACAAAATCCAATAGTCCATCACTTGTCAAATGAAATAATATCGCATAACAAACAACTCGACTTCATACAGCCATCCTTGATTATAATCAGGTGCTCCTTAGTGATGAAATCCCGGCTGGATTAATACCGTTTGATTCACGATCGTGTTGACGAAGCTTTTTGGTGCACTTGAACGGCTGGACGTACGATGCTCCGGGTGGTCTCAAAAAATAGTTTAGCTCAAGAAAAATTTAATATCGTAAAAAAACCATACCCTTCAATCGAATGTTTTTGAGATACGGCGTTCTGAAAATTTCAACCCCTATTTTGAACCCCTTAGAGATGACTGACAGTAACGTCGAGCTTCGAGGACCAACTAGACCCCGAACGGAACCTATAACCCGAATTTGATAAATTTTTATTCATGGTAACTAAGAAAAGTGGCCCGTACGGCGTACGGCGTACGGCGGACAGACAGAAATAATTTTATAGCAGTTTTGGATTCTACATACCTTGAAACGTAAACCATCAAATTTTGAGGGGTGGTAAGAATTTTTTTTTTCATGCTCGATTCCAATGGTTCATTATTGAAAATAATAAACCAATATTTCTGTCTGTCCGCCGTACGCCGTACGGGCCACTTTTCTTAGTTACCATGAAACAAAATTGATGTAATTCGGGTTAGGTATAGGTTCCGTTCGGGGTCTAGTTGGTCCTCGAAGCTCGACGTTACTGTCATTCATCTCTAAGGGGTTCAAAATAGGGGTTGAAATTTTCAGAACGCCGTAGCTCGAAAACTTTTGATTGAAGGGTATAGTTTTTTTTGACGTTATTAAATTTGTCTTGAGCTAAATAATTTTTTGAGACCACCCGGAGCATCGTACGTCCAGCCGTTCGTGAGCACCAAAAAGCTTCGTCAGCACGATCGTGAATCAAACGGTATAAATCCGGCCCGGATATCATCACTACGGAGCATCTGATTATAATCAAGGATGGCTGTATGAAGTCGAGTTGTTTGTTCTGCGATATTATTTCAGTTGACAAGTGATGGACTATTGGATTTTGTTGGTAGGTAGGTACTTCTGAATCTTGAACAAACGTTGAAGTATTATTGATGGGTAAATTATTACACAATGGCAAATTATTACACACCGGCAAATTATTACACAACGGTGAATTATTACACAACGGTAAATTCTTACACCACGTTAAATTATTACACAACGGTAAATTATTACACAACGGCTCATCTACCAAGAAGGGGCGGGATTTTGTTGATAGGTAGGTACTTTTGCAACTCGAACAACCGTTGAAGTATTATTGATGGGCAAATTATTACACAGCGGTTCATTATTCTATCTCCGTAGAAGGGGAACCTATACAGGTAAATTATTACACAACGGTTTAGGTAGGTACCTAGTAACGAGTACGGGGTTAGGTACTAACCTACGGAGGGTCCGCGATCTACATAATATGTGTAGAATAGTATAAATGTATTATGTCATATAGAAGGGTTATCTATACGGAGACCTGTGATCTGTAACAGGAGGGTATTCTGTACAAAATAATAAACCGTTGTGCAGGGATTTGCAGCGTTTTTTCGATGGATCTGTGTTCAGCGTGGTCAAAAATGGAGGAATTCGTCCCCCCCCCCTCCACGGCAACCACCATAACAAAACGGTAAAAACGAAAGCATAAGGCCTCGGCCGCCTCTGAGGGGCCGAGCCTAAGAATTATGTTTCTTAGAATATTATCCTACTCAACATACTTATTGTAAGAGAAATTTACCAAGAACAATACTACGGTATGTCCAGTAAACACCCCTAATGACCTGCTAGTCGAAACTCCGCTATTAATTATCGAAGTTCAAATGGTTCCGAATTGTTGGAAGTGGGAGTAAATACCATATCATCTGTACGGTTGGCAAGATTGGTTGCCGGGGTTTTCTCGGTATCCCTAGAACTTCCAAGAATGAAAACTGTTTTCATAAGGTGTGACGAATGATGATGACGAGGTAGCGAGTTTTAGTTTTTGTTTCAAAACGCAGTCCACCATTGAGGGGATTTGAAAGCATTTCCTCGCTGGGATGGAAATCGTGGATTTAGCTACAAGCTTTTCTCGAAGTATTGACGACTTTGTAATGACGATGCTCCGACGGTGAATGGACCGGCAATTCCGGGCTTTTATCAGTGCAAAATCAAAGACCGGAATTGAAGCTGGTAATTACCCCGTTTTATGAGGTCCTTTGTGGTATAAATCAGTAAACGACTGCAAGAATTGATAAAAAGGCGAAGGGGGGGGGGGGACCGGTCTGTCCTGAGTAATTTATAGGTATCCTGACTTTTTGAATATTCATCATCTGAAGACAGAGAAATAAAGGTAAAGGTAAATCAATTTAATAACTATTAGGTAATTATTGATACTCACCTACACTAGTTTAGTGATTACAGTTACACTACCTATGTATGGTGGCAAACAAGTGAGGAAGTGAAGAACGTGATACCGAACTATAAGTAATTGAGAAGACCCTGTCTTACTCCTGATTCTCGAAGAAGTATGAATACAAGGTTCACCCTCCTAATTTCAAGTCGTAAGACTCAAAATGAGATATCTTATATTTACATCAACCTATCAAATTATGGACAACTTCATAATATTTTTTGACACCTGAAGTACCGTCGGATCTGTGGTCAGGATGTAGGAAATGGGGGGAAACCTGCATCATTTTTTTATTCCACAGTTCCATCGGTACTGTGGAATAAACAACAATGAAGCATGTTTTCCCCCATTTCTCACATTCTGAACACAGATCCGTCGATACTTAGGAATTCCTGCTTTTTCATTTCATTTAAATTTAGTTGATCATATTATTTTCGTAATGATCCGTACATTTTTAATCAAATTTTTGAACTAAGTCTCGTCTGTGCATTAGCAAACGTATTTCATTGGAGCTCTCAACACTACTCAAAAGAGTGGTCGTAATGTGCTGAGGTTCGGTGGGAAGGAGCAAGGTTTCAGCAACAGTACTCAATATTTTAAGCTGGATTTCGCTGTTATTTTTCTTCTGTGTCTTTGATAATTATTTATTCATTGGTTGAACAAAGGTCTCCTCTATCACGCCATGTAGGCACTGAAAAAATTAAAAACAATTTGAGAAGACTGATCGCCATTTTGGTTTATTATTTTCAATAATGAACCTTTGGAATCGAGCATGAAAATAAAAAATATTAAACGCCCCTCAAAATGTGATGTTTTACCTTTCAAGGTACGTAGAATCCGAAAATGCAATGAAAAAAAACGCTGTAAATTATTACACAACGGTTTATTATTTACCTGAATAGATGCTCCTTCTGCGTAGATCACTGTTTTCTGAGGTCAATACCTTCCAGCACCCTCGAGGAAAGCCCTAAATGGAGTACTGGAGCCGGCCAGGGAATTAAAGTTTCATACAAATGAGTGGGATTCAATAATTCAATCATTAATTATTTTTAGTTATTCATGAAGCACGCTTCATGAAGCATGAAGCATTTTTAGTTATTCAATATAAGAAACAACTGAAATCATTAGAACTCTTTAAATTGTTAAGGTATATGTTCGATACACAAGAACGGTGAAAAATTGGATCCTGGAAATCATAGGGGCCCATATCAATGCTATGCACAGTTGTATTTCTAAAATATTAGAAAAATGGAATAAATGTCACTTGTGTGCGTAGGTACCTAAAATAAAGTTATATGTGATCAACAGGTTGGATTCAAGTCCGGCATGGGTGTCGATCAGGCTCTATCAGTGGTTACGAAAGACGTGAGTCTGGGTATAACAAGCCAAGGGCTATTTTACTGTACTGCAATCTTTCTGGAGGCTTCGACACCATAGATTGTGATACTCTCCTTGGTCGTGGATGTTGGAATACGTGGGTGATCTCTTCAGTGGTTTGTTAGTTAAGGGATCTTGTTAGGAAGGAGGGGACTTTAAGGAATCAAATTATTTCGATAGGTGAGTTTTCGAGCACACCGTTGCTGATTGATTTTGGAATAATACCGGGGAGGGAGTTCAGCCTTATTTTAATTTAATTAATGATTTACCTACCTCTGCTCCTACCTGATTTCGAAACATACGTTTTGGCTGACGGTACAGCAGTCCTTATTAAGGGGGACTCAAAGCACAAGTTGCTCTTGATTTACTTAACCGTCAATTTTCTTAAATGTTACCTACTTTTTATAGCAATCCTACAATAACAAGTGATCTGATGGTTCATGATCCAACTCGTTTCAGGTAACAAGGCAATCATGTGGTTCCTAAACCTTCTCTTACACTAACCAGAATCCCGATCTACCTATATTTTATGTATTTTGCTCCTCACCGGAAATGATGAATTAAAAACGTGGATTTTTTCAAAATCAATGTACAAAAAGAAAATTTTTGGTTTGCTGATTGATTAGAGCCCAAAAATTTGCGAAAATATCATCAAAACCTGTGGCCCAATAATAAGTTGCAAACCTTTCTTTTTTTACGTTAAATCTACACATAAGGATTACACTTTTGGTTTATTATTTTCAATAATGAACCATTGGAATCGAGCATGAAAAAAAAAATTCTTACCCCCCCTCAAAATTTGATGGTTTACGTTTCAAGGTATGTAGAATCCAAAACTGCAATAAAAATATTTCTGTCTGTCCGCCGTACGCCGTACGGGCCACTTTTCTTAGTTACCATGAAAAAAAATTGATGAAATTCGGGTTATAGGTTCCGTTCGGCGTCTAGTTGGTCCTCGAAGCTCGACGTTACTGTGAGTCATCTCTAAGGGGTTCAAAATAGGGGTTGAAATTTTCAAAACGCCTATACCATTTTTTTACGTAAATATTTTTACGGTTTTAAATAGTTCTTGAACTTGAGAGTTTTTTAAGACCATCCGGAGCATCGTACGTCCAGCCGTTCGTTCACAGTAAGGCCCCGAAGTTTGCACCGACAGGCATTTTCGACTCCATTGTGAATGAAATTGTATACAATTCAAACCAAATCTCGTAACCAGAGACGCGCCCACAATAGGAATTTGTGAATACGGCCAATCATTGGTAGGGATCACCTGATTATATTGGCGGAGTATGAAGTCGAGTTGGTTGTTCTGTGATATTATTTCGCTTGAAAAATGATGGCTCTTTTGGAGTTTGTTGGTAGGTAGTGAAACTTGAACAAACGTTGAAGTATTATTGATGGGTAAATTATTACTACGGTAAATCATTACTCAACGGTAAATTATTACACAACGGTTCATTATACCATCTACGTAGAAGGGGCTGGAGTTTGTTGGTAGGTACTTTTGCAACTTTTTTCACTCCTCATCAACAATTTCTTTTCAGAACTTCATTATGTGTGTTTCTTTTTGTTAGGTACTGTTTGTCATCGGCAGAATTATTTTAGCAACATTTAACTCGTGATTTAGGTAGGTACCTAGTAACGAGTACGGGGTTAGGTACTAACCTACGGAGGGTCTGCGATCTACATAATATGTATAGAATAGTACATAACATATTATATAGATGGGTTATCTATACATAGAGCTGTGATCTGTAACAGAAGGGTATTCTATACAAAAATAATAAACCGTTGTGCAGGGATTTGCAGCGTTTTTTAAAGGTTTAACGAACTATTATTTTCGTTGTCAAATATCATACTGTGCAACTAAACAAATAAGTGAATGAATCAATTTCGGTCACTTCCTGTGAACTATTACCATTTACCGCGTCCAAAGCAGCGTTGCAACCATTAAAAACGCTGCAAATCCCTGCACAACGGTTTATTATTTTGTACAGAATACCCTCCTGTTACAGTTCACAGGTCTCCGTATAGATAACCCTTCTATATAACATAATATATGTACTATTCTACACATATTACGTAGATCGCGGACCCTCTAGGTTAGTACCTAACCCCGTACTCGTTACTAGGTGTAATAATCCGTTGTGTAATAATTTACCTGTATAGGTTCCCCTTCTACGGAGATAGAATAATGAACCGTTGTGTAATAATTTACCGTTGTGTAATAATTTACCGTGGTGTAATAATTTACCGTTGTGTAATAATTTACCGTTGTGTAATAATTTGCCGGTGTATAATAATCTACCCATCAATAATACTTCAACGTTTGTTCAAGTTTCACAAGTAGTACCTACCAACAAAATCCAATAGTCCATCACGAAGTCAAAAGAAATAATATCGCAGAACAAACAACTCGACTTCATACAGCCATCCTTGATTATAATCAGATGATGCTCCGTAGTTATGATATCCGGGCCGGATTTATACCGTTTGATTCACGATCGTGCTGACGAAGCTTTTTGGGGCACACGAACGGCTGGACGTACGATGGTCCGGGTGGTCTCAAAAAATTGTTTAGCTCAAGAAAAATTTAATATCGTGAAAAAACCATACCCTTCAATCGAAAGTTTTTGAGACACGGCGTTCTGAAAATTTCAACCCCTATTTTGAACCCCTTAGAGATGACTGACAGTAACGTCGAGCTTCGAGGACCAACTAGACCCCGAACAGAACCTATAACCCGAATTTCATCAATTTTGTTTCATGGTAACTAAGAAAAGTGGCCCGTACGGCGTACGGTGTACGGCGGACAGTTTGAAATATTTTTATTGCAGTTTTGGATTCTACATACCTTGAAACGTAAACCATCAAATTTTGAGGGGGGGTAAGAATTTTTTTTTTTTCATGCTCGATTCCAATGGTTCATTATTGAAAATAATAAACCAAAAGTGATAACTCTACCCATATACATCTACACATCTCTCTACACATCTACCCAGAAGGGGCTAGGATTTGTTGATAGGTACTTTTGCAACTTGAACAACCGTTGAAGTATTATTGATGGGTAAATTGTTACACAATGGCAAATTATTACACAACGGTTAATTATTACACAATGGCTCATCTACCCAGAAGGGACTGGATTTTGTTGATAGGTACTTTCGCAACTTGAACAACCGTTGAAGTATGATTGATGGGCAAATTATTACACAACGGCAAATTATTACACAACGGCAAATTATTACACAACGGTAATTTATTACACAACGGTCTTTTTATTACACCACGGTAAATTATTACACAACGGTTTAGGTAGGTACCTAGTAACGAGTACGGGGTTAGGTACTAACCTACGGAGGGTCCGCAATCTACATTATTATGTGTAGAATAGTACATAATATGTTATATAGAAGGGTTATCTATACGGAGACCTGTGATCTGTAACAAGAGGGTATTCTGTACAAAATAATAAACCGTTGTGCAGGGATTTGCAGCGTTTTGAAAGATCCATTTTACACCAGCGTTTTACTCGGGTGTTACTATGGTTTCTTGAAGAGGCGCTTAGTTTATCGGATATCAGTGGTAATATTTCAACTTCAATATCACTAACCATATCAATATTGTTTGAGGATTAAGTATTGTTTTTTGTCAACTTGATCTTTTTTCCTCCTGGCCATCATTATTGCCTCCCAGCGGCTGTCTATCCACCCTTCTGACAGCCTTATTACGGTAGACTACCTATTTATTATTTCCTTCTCTCAACCCGGCTCACCGAGTTATTTGCTGGGTAACTTTCCGCTGATTGTTAACTTGCAGTATTATGAAACTCCGATACTCAAGTGGATCAGTGTTGAGTTAAGTACCGGTTAAGCCTAGAACTTTGTTAAAAGGTAATCTGGTTTTAATTAGACGAGTGGAAGAAAATTAAACAATGACCTCAACTTCATTAACTTAGAGCTCACTAGGACAGCGCCTCGTTCTTTCACTGGGCTCTTTCGTGCGGGCCAAGGGTGCTTAGGCGGTTGGATTAGATTAGATTGAAGGTTGGAAGCGCAAGCAGCGTGGGGATGGCTCTAAAACTACTCTTCGTATAAACCCCTGCTCCCAAATCGCAGAACGATGCACAGTGGACCCGAGAAGGAAAACGCTGGATAATTTCAACGGGAGAAATCATTAACGACGACCGGATCAACACAAAACTTTGTATACTTGAATATGAACGAAAACTTCCGAACATAGGAGTTGAACTTCTTCAGACTGGAGTATCGGGATCGTAACAATGTGAACAAAAGATAGGTGTATATTATTATGATTTTTCTGGACGTTCGATATCTAGCCACAGAATACCTGAAAAACCGACGGCATGGATGCTATCCAGGGAAAGGCAATCGAAACCTGGTGGTTACCCATGATGCAGGGGCACTCCGACACAACTGCCACAGCAGGCGCCAGTAGCGACACTGTCGCTACATCACTCCCTGCTATAGAAACGACTAGGGCTGTAGAAATCAGACAGATGAGTCGGAAACCTCACTTTTCGGCAAGACTTGGTTGTTGAGGCAGTTATTGCCGGCCATGTCGCTCTTGTTCAGGGTCGATTGTAGCATGGGAGTCCCTGTAGATGAACGCTTGTAGATTGACCAAACAAGCGATTTTTCGAACAGTGTCTTTCTCCCAGACCAGAAATTTTTTTCCTTAATTTTTTCAAAATAAGAAAAAATAAATTCGTTTTAAAAATTCTAATTAGGGTTACTTAGAGGCTACAATTAAAACCCTGAAAGCTGTCAGTAGGTTGGTTTTCATTTTGCCACCGTTGTTGTATGTTGATTTTGTTCTTTTTTCAGTTTAGGTACCTGAGTTATGCAGGCCGCAGCAAGGGCCACCACTGTTTTGATTCATACTGATTGAATCTCCAAGACTGTACTAATATTGATAACAGGTATAGGGTAACATATACCTACGTGGAAATCGGAAGGAAAATGTCGCCGAGGTCGCTAATTACTGAATGTTGTTTTGGTCAAGTCAAATGTTATGGCCATCCCAAGGCTGCTTAAATGGTTAAACTGAAATCTGACTAACCGCTCCTCCTTAACCTCAGCATGGAGGTCTCTAGTGCGTATATGCTGGTTGGAGACCAGTTTCCGGTCACAGGGCAAAGGGGTTGCAGTTCAAAGAGTGACGATCAATAGAACTGATTACGAGATGTTCTCGTGGTCTCCTCGCTTGCTCGCGCGGTCCATCAGTCCAGGGCTACCGGCTCGAAATGCGTCGCATGTTGGCCGTTCATTAGGGAGAACGAGTTTCGCAGGTCTAATTACCTGACCAAAATGCTTTTTTAGCTTGCTTATTCACCTCATTATGATCTCACCCAAGATAGATTGCACTGGAGGGTGATCCTGTGTACCCAGGGCCGATCCAAAATTGCCGACGAAGAAAAAGGCAACTCACTGATGTCTATTAATTAGGTACCTATCTATTATTCTTAGCCATTCCACGGCACATGTAATAACGCAATAGTAGATAGGCAGTCCTAGGTAGGTACTCTTGATGACATTCGGTTACTAGTGAGTGCCCTCAAATTCTGTTATGGTGATGCCAACAGCAGTTATAACATCTAGGAGGATAATAAGAACACATGTGAGTGAAGAAATCGAACTTTTATGATCCTACTCCTGCTCCAAGGTCAATATCCCATGTAGGATATCTACCTACCTACCTATATATTATAAATATAGGTCTATCCTGAGATTTACGGCACAGCCTGTTTTTGACGGTGTGTTTTTTGTGTATGCACACCAAATTTTGTAACTAGTATCTTATTCTAAGTCCGAATTGTTTATATTTCTGTTTTAGCCCTTGATAATGGCTAAATAAATGGCCGACACGTTGGGACAATTGATCGTTTCATTCAGACCGAACCTCAACAATTTCCATCACAGCAATAATTTATATGAAATGCGGTCGATGACGTCATCAAACTCTATATATTTTACATGGACCATTCTCCAGTTCTGGTTCATTAGGTACTTCCAGTTATGAACGATTGACCGTATGAATCGAGTACGAAAAAAAATTTGAACCCCCTCAAAATTTAACAGTTTGCGTCTTAAGGTACGTAGAATTCGAAAATGGAATTGAAAAAAAACCACAGTCATGCAGCATGGCTATAAGAGCGAATTTTCGAAGTTTTCGGCATCTTCCTCCTCCGCCTAAAATTTTCTGAAAATTAATTTTCGGCCAATGTTTTCCCAACTTGATACCATACAAAATTAAAACAGGAGTAGTTTTACGCAAAGTAAAATTTGGGGTGGAAGGAGGGGGAGGGGGAAATCAAAAATGTTTTGAATACCAGAAGAGTAGGTATTGGGTACGTAGGTAACAAATTTTTTGTTCCATTTTTTGCCGAGTAACACCTCGGTTTGTAGATTTTCCAACGCTGAACACGATGGTGAAGTCAGAATTGCGATATCCCATTCCGTTATCAGATTAGAGCAGACGAACCAGGAAGAACATCTCAAGAAATAACCACGTTCCTTCATCTTCAAAGTGCTCCAGTTTGAGAACGGAATGAGATATCGCAATTCTGATTTCACCATCGTGTTCAGCGTACAAAAACCTTTAAAATGAGGTGTCACTTGTCAGACTTTTTCATTTTGGGAATTTATGGGTAATTTCCCCCCCCCTAAAACTCCCCAAAACTCCCCCTTAGGGTGACCCGATTCTGCCCATCTTCGAACTTAGCCTGTCGATTGCCAAGACAGATTTTTCGTGCAAATTTGAACTTTTTATCTCAATTCTTTCGAGAGTTATCGTCTGGAATGACACATACATATATAAATATATATATAAATATATAAATATATAAATATATAAATATATATATAAATATATATATATACATATAATTTTTGGTGTCTTTCGGCAGGGAATTCAGGATGGTCTGAAACGGATTTTGGTATAAAAATCTTTCGGAAATTCGAGTTTTAAAAATTTTGGACCGAGAACAATAGCTTCTTTTTCTTCGAAAATTCGCTAAAAAAAAGTCTGCCCGCCCGCTATACACCGTACTAGTCACTCCCCTTAGTTACCATGAACCAGAATTAATGAAATTTGGTGTGTATGTCCCAGTTGGAGACCAGTTTGTCTGCGAAGCTCTTCGTAACTGTCAGCCATCTCTGGTATGGAGGGGGGAGGGGGGTAAAGCAACGGGCATGCTATTTTGGCGGGCAAAGTGGATATCAATCCTTTTTCTGGCGGGTAAATTTTTACAAAGGAGTTGTTAAGGGGGAGGGGGTTAGAGTTTGGCCCGCTTATATCCTAGGTAACTGGACATTTTATATTTATCCTAGCCTAACTCACCATGTTAGAAACTCATTTGGAGAGGTAAGCGTGGTCAGGTTCTTTGGAGGTTCACTAACAATGACCACATCAGCATAGTAAAATTGGAACGAATATAAAAACGCCGCAAATTATTACACAACAGTTATGCAGTTATGTACAACGGTAAATCATTACACGACCGTTCATTATACCATCTACGTAGAAGAGGCTGGGGTTCGTTGGTAGTTAGTTTTGCAACTTGAACAACCGTTGAAGTATGATTAATGGGCAAATTATTACACAACGGTAAATTATTACTCAAGGTAAATTGTTGCGCAACGGTTCATTATACTCTCTATGTAGAAGGGGCAGCTATACAGGTAAATTATTACGCAACGGTTTATTATTTGCCTTATGCTTTATGAATAACTACAAAATAATAATTAATTATTGAATTGAAATCCCGCGCATTTGTTGGAAACTTTAATTCCGGGGCCGGCTCGGTATTCGATTTAGGGCTTTCCTGGTGGTGGGATGGGTGGGAGGGGAGGGGGCTCGAGGGTATTGACCACAGAAAACAGTGATCTATGCAGAACGGGCATATATACAGGTAAATAATAAACCTTTGTGTAATTATTTGCAGCGTTTTTTACTGCAATTTTTGGATTCTACATACCTTGAAACGGGCCCCAACAAATTTTGTGGTGGGGGGGGGTTACTTTTTTTTTTCATGCTCGATGCCAAAGGTTCATTATTGAAAATAATAATCAAAAATTTCTGTCCGCCGTACGCCGTGTTTCGCATGAACCAAAATTAATGAAATTTGGTTTGTAGGTCCCACTTGGGGTCTAGTTGGTCGTCGAAGCTCGGCGTTACTGTCATCCCTAGGGGGTGAAAAATAGGGGTTGCAATTTCCAGAACGCCGTACCTCGAGAACTTTGAGTAGCAAGGTCGTGTAAGTTTCCTTACTGATCTTGAACTTAAGAATTTTTTCAGACCACCAGGAGCATTGTACGTCCAGCCGTTCGTTTGCATCGAAAAGCTTCGTCAACATGATCGGGAATGAAGCGGTCTAAATCCGGGCCAGATTTCATTGCTAGGGAATACCTGATTATAATCACTTACGGCTTTATAAAGTCGCGCTGGTTGTTCTGTAATGTTATTTCATTTTGAAGAATGATGGGTTTTTTGGATTTTGTTGATAGGTACGTACTTTAACTTGAACAAACGTTATTCTTCATGAATAACAACAAATAAATAATAATGATTGAATTATTGAATTCCGCTCATTTTTATGAAACATAATTCCCGGGCCGGCTCCAGTATTCGATTTAGGGCTTTCGTGGGGGGAGCATGAGGGTAGGTACTGACCACAGAAAACAGTTAACTACGAAGGAGGGGCATCTATACTGGTAAATTATAACACAACGGTTTATTACACAACGGCTATTATTTACCTCATGCTCCATGAATAACAATAAATAATTAATGATTGAGTTATTGAATCCGCGCATTTTTATGAAACTTTAACTCCCGGGCCGGCTCCAATACACGATTTAGGGCTTTCCTGGGGGGAGCTCGAGAGTAGGTATTGACCATGGAAACAGTAATCTAGGCACAAGGGGCATCCATACAGGTAAATAAGAAACCGTTGTGTAATAATGTGTAGCGTTTTTATTCCATTTACGTATTCTACGTTCCTTGAAAAAGAAACCATCAAAATTTTAGGTTGGGTAAAAAAAATTGTCATGCTCCATTCCAAAGGTTCATTACTGAAAATAATAATAAAAACCGTTACTTTCGACGCAAATTCGCCAATAGCAATAACTAGCATGCCAAGCTTCAAAACAACGAACTCGCTGACCTCCGATGAGAACGAATGATTGACGCCAGAACCACCTTTCCTACAAAATGGCTGTTCTACAGATGACGACACATTACTTGTAAGACGTGACACTCAACATTCAAGGCATTAAGAGGTGCCCCACTCTCCCCTAATCACGCATGGCTTGATGAAATCGAGTGTGTTGTCTCGTGATATTAGGTATCGCATTTGTATTTGATTTGGTTTCTTTTGGAATTTGTTGATAGATACAAGGGCAGTGGGAAAATGCATATTATTGTTATTCCTGTAACATGCATTTTACTCAATTTAGGGCTTTTCTGGGGAAAAGACAAGTGTAGGTATTGACCTTAGAAAACAATGATCTACGCAGAACGGGTTATGAAGGAAAATAACAAGCGTTGTGTAATAATTTGCAGAGTTTAGGTAACGTTTATTATGTCCAACGTCCAACAACATTTCGATACTTTACCATGGAACATTCTTGAGGAGGTTAAACATTGGGATACTTCCGGGACTGAAGGAAGGAGAGGATGCAAAATCCTGGTAAGAGAAAGGTATTTAAGAAAGTTAAAAGAATTATAGTACAATAAATGTATTACAACTGGGGTTTTGGAAATGATTTAGGGCGTAGCTATCGCTCATCCCATGCAATGACAGTTTCATACCAAACTAATACCATACAACATCTGTTCTTCTTTCAAGCCTGTTGGCATCAACTCTGAACAACGCAGAAGTGTGGGTCACCAGAACATCAATGGTTTGTTTGTCTAGTTGCTCAGGATAAATATCAAAGGAGAGCAAATGCTTCTCTCATTTTTTCCCAACTGTATTTTCCCCCTCGGTATTTTGATGGTTTATTTATGTGTGGTTCCAGATGTGTGTCAACAAATATACTGCTATTTGATACAAGGCCAAATAATACTCATCCATTACCTATACCTAATGAAAATCAGTCTTAATCTTTCAAGATCGCATTGACGAAAAAAAGATAGGTTACGGTTCGACCACTTAGCTAATTAACCGACCTTAGGTATACCAAAAATTCCATAACTCCGTAGTTGAGGTATTTCTCTCAGAAAGAATGAATGAATATAACATTCGCATGAATCAATTGTTTGCCCTCGCGCAAACCTTGAACACAATATTATCGATACAATAATTATTTTCTCCATCCTGTTGCTCTTAACTTATATGGTACGTTCAACACCCTGTATAATTATGACATCTATCGATACTGTTGTAGAAGGGAATTTTGGCCGACTCAATGAAAGAAATCAATAGCTGTAGAGATATTTGGTGCGTTTTTGTTAACGCTATGGATGTATATATTACAGCCTGGTACTATGTTGTACAAAACCATTTTGTATCTAGTCCTGGTGGGTAGGATATAAATATTTGAAAAACGTATGGGTTCAGATTGCGGGAGTCTGACTGTGAATGGCCCAAATGTGTTGTGGAAGCAAAATATTCGGGACAAGTTTTAAAAGAGAGTTAGTTTGGAAGGTGAGGACTGGTACGTGAGAGAAATTTCTTCGAGTCAAATGTAGAATCCCCCGTTGAACCGCATACCGTGCGTTGGAAAGCAAATATTCCTCCTAGAGCAATACCATTTCCTTGCTTTAATGTGACCTGCCTTAAAGGACTAACCGACAAATAAAAAGAAGAAAAGTACCTACTCAGTGTAACTCTCTAATGCAGCAGTTCGCCAAGGTTCCGGCCACTACCCTGGACTAAGTCAAGTAAGAAACATGAAACAGTGAAAACCCCCAACAGAAACTAGGTCGAACTCCACAAGACGTCCGCAACGATTCCGGAATAGGATCTATCTTTTAAATTCTATCGAGCATAATATTGTAGTTATACTAGGTATTTCGAATTGTTTGAAGTCCCGATTGAGTACTTAATGTAGCCACCACTAAGCTTTTCCAGTAATATTTCACTGACTACAGACATTAGTCGATAATCATAATCAATAGCGTACCTAATTATAGGCATGTCACATATTTGTCAGTAAAGGTAGAGAGCTGAGATACAACCATCTCTCACGAAGAAATATGAACAGCTGCACCTATTTCATTTACAATTATTCTTTGTGGTTCTTCTTTCTTGATTAACACAGGAACACTGAATTGAATTTTTTTACCTCGAAAAATAGTTCATAAAAATAATAATCTGATATCATCTCGGTCTAGAATATTCAATAAGGTAATGATGGTGAATTGTGAAAGTTGTTTGTATACAGATCATAAGGTTTATTATCTACCTATTATGTGTACCCTTTCAATGGCTGCGAAAGTGTACATTCTAGCAGTATTCAGGAAAATATTCCAGTTTCTTTGGTCCAATTCGAAGTTTTAATTGTGTTTTCAACAAAATTTGCAGAAAACAAAATGTATAGAATATTCGAGTACTTTATCTATAGATCTGATTATGGTTTTTAACGACAAAACTCTGCCCTAACAAAAACTTTCGAAGCACATGCTTAAAGAATTGGCTTTGGCAATTCGATGCGAAATATCGTTTTTCCCAATTCTTCTTTAATACGAAAACCATTTCGGAATCATAGGCAGTCAAACTGTGAAGTTCTGATGTTTTTTCGAAGAACACCTGATATCGATGACGGAAGAATAACCAAGGATAATAAAGGTACATACACAAAATATTTGTATTCTGTTTTCGGACTGGAAAGCATAAACAGCACCACCCTACCGCGAGCTGTAAGGAGTGCTGAGCAGTAGAGACAGTTTCCCCCACAGAACACCATAATAAGGGTTATTCCTTTATATGTTCTGTGGTTTCCCTCCATGGAGATCACAACCCGTTATATTCGATTCCGAATGTTATCGACAACAATTTACCGTTGCCAGTCACAATAAGTTGTACCTAGCAAAACTAGGGAAATTATGGACTCATTAAAGATGGCAACTTTACTTATATCTTGCTTGAAATGTTTGTTGGGATTAGTAAACATTATTTTTTCGTTATTTTAAGAATTCAGGTTAACACTAAACAATAGTTCCTTCAACTATCCTTCGGTGGAAGGTAGTTGAAAAATATTTCAACGAAGTCGTCGATCAAGATTAAGAATCCTCTGACTAGTAGTGTAGTAATCAACAAATCAGAAAGCGCTTGAAGAAATCACCTGATCCACTGGATCGTTCCAAATAGTTGGTATATAAAACAGCTAGTATATTTTCATACGGATACGAGCCGTTTTTGAACTAAAGTGCTATCGGGGTCAGCAGGTTGAAAACTATAGCTTATCATGGAGGGAACTTCTCAAACAACAGCTGTCACTAACAATTAAATCGAATAGTAATTTGCTATTTTTGGTTTATTATCTTCAATAATAAGCCTTTGGAATCGAGCACTGACGCCGCCGTAGGTACTTCGCCCTTTCCTTAGTTATCATGAATCAAAATTGATGACATTTTTAGTAGCTGGTAGATGGTCTCCTATGCATTTCAGAACAATCGGATCATTGGTATGATCACTGCGCATGCGCAAACGCATCATCATTTCTCACAATAAAGGACCTCCTATATAGAGACATTTCGTAAGTAGGTACCTTTGATTTTGATGAAATTCAGAAACTTTTCTTCGAATGCTCGGAGGAACATTCGTCAACTTCATTAGGAAGAGAGAGAGAGACCGCTTTCTTTTCCCTAGAAGATCACTTACGATAAATTGTTATGTCTGTTGGCATCCACAGTGGAGGCAACCAATGAGAACTCCGCAAATATGTATTCGTTATTTGCATCTGATGGCGCAAAATGGGTTGGTAATTGAACTGTTTGGCTTAGTATTCTGAATTCAGATTAACATTCAACAATAGGTCCGTCAAGCTCGTTTCATAGAAGGTTGTTGGGAAACAATCCTTTAAAAAAATCGTTGATTCAAGAAACTTCGGATCAATATGGTACCGCCTAATTGTCTATTAGATACTTCAATGGATCGAATATCGATGAATGGAGCATTTTCGATGAATTGAGCATTTTCATACGAGCCGTTTCTGAATTAAAGTACGGAAGGAGGGGCAATAGGTCGACAAACGGTAGCTTACCATGAAGGCACATCGTCGCAGAACCCCGCGGAAAGTCGACGACGCGGTCACCTCACCACGAAACCGAACGCCAGGGTTACACCCGGCCGAATGAAGAGGGCGTGGATCATGCGCTTCCCTCCCCTCCCTTTCATCATCATCCCCTCCCCCCTATCATCATCATGACGACGACCACCTCCCATCCTGAGGGCAATATGGGACAAGGGATGGAAAAGGATCAGAATGTGAGTGTGCATCGGAAGGGGAAATTTTTTTCTTCTTCCACCATGGAAAAATAGAAATAAAATGAAATAAATAACACGTAAAAAGAGAAAAGTCGGTTTTTTCGTCGAACGTTTTGCCTGTGCGCGTTCATGTGCCAGTGCTTCCATGAATTCAGCAGGTACATCAGAGAGAGTATACCCACTTTCTTTCTATTTCACGGCTAACGCCGACGGTAAAACGTTGGAAGCTGAGTAAATAAACGACATGAACTTTTTTTTAAATGTTTTTATGAAAACTCCTAACTGCTTTCAAATGGGGGAAGTAATAGCTTTAAAATCAGTTATGAAATGAATATATTATGGTATAATTATTATAATTCCTCTTAAGTGCTTCAGAGAATAATACTATTGCTAACCATGCATAACATTTGGGGAAAAACAAGAACAGATTCTGGAAAATTGTGGCATTGAATTAAATTTCAACATAACCACCGTTGCACGGTAGGGTAAACTCCTCGTCAACTCGTTATTAACAATAGTATGTCAGGAAAGGAATTGGCCTGAATAAGTTTTAGTTGTGTCTGATTTTGTTTCCATTTCAGTTACTCATAAATCCATTAATCTGTAGAAAAATCCAAAAAGTGGATCCAAAACAAACAAAACAAAATCCAAATCCAATATTTTTGGATGAAAAATCCAAATTTACGGGTTAAAATATCCACAAAGTTTCATTTTCCACTTTCATTCAGGTATTTCTTTTTATCAACTGAAATCCTACACCATCTCCCGCGACAAACATTCAATTGACCACACCCAACTCTTATTAACCACCTTAAACCACACTTTCGGAACCATAGAGGAAAAATTAAATTACCTCCACGTTCCTTTAACCAACAACCGCATTAAAAGAGGACTAATTAATGGCCTAGGAATAGTGATTAGAGGGCGGTCGTACAATATTATTCTACAGGTACCTAGAAACATTCCAACAATAAAATGCTGAAAATTATTACACAACGGCTTATTATTTTCCTGTTATACTAGTATCCCATCTGTGTAGATCACTGTTTCTGTTTCATGTGGTCATTACCTACTCTCGTGCTTCCCCCAGGAAAGCCCTAAATCGAGTGAATGCTACCAATATTTTTTAAAAACCAAAACAAAAATGAGCTGCTCGAAATATATATACAAATCGACATTTTTTGGGTGAAAAAATTTATTTTTCTGGTGAATAAGTAAATGATCGTCAACTTCTAAGCTTCATATTCCGATCAATTTATTGGGGACCAGACAGAACCTACACCCCAAGGAGTTTCCTCCGAATTTGACAAAATCGGGCAATTTATTCATGAGAAATTGAGTACCTCGGATTCGCGTTTGCGCTTGCGCAGTCTGCATTCGATCGTTCTGCAATTCATAGGGGAACATCTGGGGCCCAACCAGCATCATCCCTGAAAATGTCTGCATAACTGGATTCGCACTGAGATGTGAGGTACACAGGGGATGTGGGGGCACACAGACGGACAGACTGACACCGAACCGGATTCACGCGGTCTCGACGAATTCCCAAGTTGAGAGCATTTTAAAAACGTCATAAAAACCCCCTTATATTGACAGTTTTTGAGTTATGGGTTTCTGAACATTTCTCCGTCGAGCTTCATGCACCAACATGATCTCCAACGGGAACCTAGTACGGCGTACCGACAGACTTTTTTTAATTCCACTTTCGAATTCTAGGTACCTACATTGAAACGGAAACCATCAAATCTTGAGAGGTGGAGGGGGGATTTTCAATTTTTTCGTGCTCGATTTCAAAGGTTCATTAGGTATTGAAAATAATGAACAACCATCGATTACCTACTAGGTTTTTGAATTTTCAGTAGGTACATGCTAAATTATTTCAAGTTTGGTCAAGAATAATGGATTTATAATATGTTTTAATTGTGGAATCACGGATCATACGTGGATCATACGTTAATTTCATCGAACTTCGGTACGCGGTTGGAGAATAACAAGTCAACAGGTAATTCTGCAATAGAAATTGAGTGTCCGAGTACGATAATATAATTCCTGGGGGACCATCTGTGAATCATCCCAGTACTCAACAGCTAGTGACGAGGGGTTCCACCGGAAGGTATGATTATTTTACTTCCAATATTAGCGGAAATAGCCCTTTGAATTTGATAACGATACCGGGCATTTTTGAGCTGCATGCATGTTCATACTGATAGATTTATAGTTATTTTTGTATAGTTAGCAATGGAGCTGTATAAATACTGGTTCAATAGACCTCATTAACCTCTGCCAATAGATTGACAAAGTCAAAGTATGAGTTATTGGTAATCAAAAGGGATGAAAATATTATCCAATAGTGCAACATGAAAGGGCGTTTCTTAAAATATGTATTTCTTTTATTCGCTGGACTGACGAAATATCCTATGCTGTAAGTAGTTGTACATCACTGCATGAATAGTTTGCTGTAGATTCACTCAAATTACTTCCACGATCCATCTTCTTACAGCGATTTTTAACCAACAATGCTCCAACTTCATGAAGTATTCACATTCTTACTCACATTCGTGTTGTAGCCTACAAATGAAAACCCCCCCAAAACAGAGAACACCATCATTTTCCTAGGACCATTTTCATCATGAAACTTGATTCCACCCAGAGATGGGCATATTCATATTCGTAAATACGAATATGAATACGTAAATACGTATTTCTATGAATGCGAGTACGAATATATTCGTATTTACGCGTAATACGAATATATTCATATTTGCTCGTGTGAATATGAATTTATTCGTATTCACACGAACTCCATGCGAATACGAATATATTCATATTCACACCAATTTCGTGTGAATACGGCAGATATATGATGGTATTCACTCAAATTCCATGTGAATTTGATAGGGATGTGTTCATGTTCACATAAATGTCATGTAAATATGGTCGATATATAATGGTATTCACTAACATTTCATGTGAATTTGATAAGAATATGTTCGAATGCAGATGAAATTCGAGGGAATATATATTTTCACTATATTCACACGAAATTTGCGTGAAAATGAACATATTCCTACCATATCCACATGAAATTTGAGGGAACATTGTTATATTTCCACCATATTTACACGAAATTTGTGTGAATATAAACATATTCCTATCATATTCATATGAAATTCGGGGGAATACTATTATATTTCGACCATATTTACACGAAATCCTGTGAATATAAACATATTCCTAACATATTCACATGAAAGGTGAGGGAATATCATTATATTTCGATCATATTTACACGAAAGTCGTGTGAATATGAACATATTCCTATCATATTCATATGAAATTCGGGGGAATACTATTATATTTCGACCATATTTATACGAAATCCCTGTGAATATAAACATATTCCTACCATATTCACATGAAATTTGAGGGAATACCATTATATTTCGACCTTATTTACACGAAATTTGTGTGAATATAAATATATTCCTACCATATTCACATGAAGTTCGAGTGAATACCATTCTATTTCGACCATATTTACACGACATTTGTGTGCATATAAACATATGCCTAACATATTCACATAAAATTTGAGCGAATACCATTATATTCCGGCCATAATTATTTACACGAAAGTCGTGTGAATATGAACATATTCCTGTCGAATTTACATGAAATTCGAGTGAATACCATTATAATATAATATAATTTTATAATATAATATAATATTAGTACAATATAATGGTATTCACTCGAATTTCATGTAAATTCGACAGGAATATGTTCATATGCACACGACTTTCGTGTAAATAATTATGGCCGGAATGTAATGGTATTCGCTCAAATTTTATGTGAATATGTTAGGCATATGTTTATATGCACACGAAATTTGTGTGAATATAAACATATTCTTACCATATTCACATGAAATTTGAGGGAATACAATCATATATCTCAAGAGATTCGTGTGAATATGAGCATATTCCTAACATATTACCGTGAAATTCGTTTGAATACCATCATAATATCTACCATATTCACACGAAATTCATATGATATTCGTATTCATATGGGATTTTTGTGAATACGAATATATTCATATTCACATATCTAAATATGAATATATTCGTATTTACACGCGTAAATACGATTAGGCATATTCGTATTCATAGAAAATATGCCATGTGAATATGTTCATATTCGTATTTACAAATATGAATATGCCCATCTCCGATTCCACATTACTTTGGCTGGTTATTACTAAACCCTTTTCATTCGCGAGTCATATTATTGCTTGTGAACTAAGCGCATATTCATTATCTAACAGTGTATACCTACGAGGGTTTGGACTTATATCTGGTAAGTAACCATCATTCTCTCGACCCTCCAGTCATTAGCATGTCGCTGTGCAGCCAATTGATAATTACGTGCGTAGTTGTGGGGATTGTCTCGCGTTATAATAGTGAACACCATAATACAGTCAAATACCCCTAGGAATTCGAATCCCGCAAATTCTGAAAAACTAATTCATTTCGATCCCCTCGGTAACAGAAGACATTTTAGAGGGACATATCCCGGCAATTCGAAAAATTGGAGCACCTTACCCCTCGTTTTGAAGTGTTTGTGTTTAATGTCCGTCCATGATCAGCTCATCTGTGATCAACTTTGGCACAAACTTAAGTCTTTATCAAAAAGTTAGCCTTTCATCAAGTCATTTAGTTTCTCCATGACTTCCAAACGTGTCTGCCAACAAGAAGTGTCTGCCAACTGCTGAGAAACAAGAACTTCTTGAAGTTGTAAGTGCGTAGGTACACTCATGCTTGGGGGTAATGTTTATGAAGAGGACTTAGGAGTTTAATGGACTAGCATTTCTCAGAACGGTAACTGCCCCATCGCATTCTCCAATTTCGTCCATTTTGACTTTGATTTTGCTATTATTGGATCTTAAACGGATGACGAAATTCTGGGACAAGGACATGAACATGCAGACGAAGAATGCCAGTAGCTGAATGCCGAAATCATTACTGGGAAGGCGGCAAAAACAGCATTTGCTTCACCTTTAGGTATATGTTTTATTTTCAGCACCCGTTGTAAAGTAAAAGGTAAAGTAAACAGCCATATCAGGATGGTGCTTCACGTCCATCTTCCCTGCTGGCGTAGCGGACGTGATCGGATGCCCTCTCAGGAGGATCAGAATTTGATCCGATCGTTTTTTCTCTTTTGTCTCTCATCGACTCGCCCTTTTGAGCTGAGAGATGTTCGTCCAACATCTAAGTAGGTCATCAAGCGTCATGGTGGTTGACCATCCCTTCGGTGATCTCATGGGAGCCGGTTTATTCCACCAGATAAGACCGTTGGGCTTATCTAGTCGCTTTGGATAATGCTGGGGTTCGCGCATGTTCCGCAGCAAAGGCGCAGAAGAAAATAACGGATTGTTTTAAACAATATATATTATTAATTACCTATGCATTAAATTTTTCAGTACTCCTACATATTTGGTTTATTATTTTCAATAATGAACCTTTGGCATCGAGCATGAAAAAAAAAAGTTAACCCCCTCCCCCTCAAAATTTCATGGTTTACGTTTCAAGGCACGTACCATCCGAAAATGCAATAAAAACATTTCTGCCTGTCTGCCGTACACAGTAAATACTTCGCACTTTTTTTAGTTTTTTTTTCTAATATATAAATTCAACAGGCATAGCCATGAATTAGTTTTATTTAAGATTAGTTTTTATTAGTTACCATGAACTAAAATAAATTAAATTTGGTTTGTAGGTTCCGTTTTGGGGTCTAGTTGGTCCCGGAAGCTCGGTGTTACTGTCAGTCATCTCTGAAGGGTGAAAAATAGTAATTTTACTTTTCAGAACGCCGTAGCTCGAAAACTTTCAATAGAAAGTTTTTTTTAAAAGTTTTTAGATTGAGCTTGACCTGAAGAATTTTTTGAGACCACCCGGAGCATTGTACGACCAGCCGTTCGTTTGCACCGAAAAGCTTCGTCAACATGATCGTGAATCAAACGGTATAAATCCGGCCCAGATATCATCGCTAGGAGCACCTGATTATAATCACGGATGGCTGTATGAAGTCGTGCTGGTTGTTCTGGGATATTATTCCGTTTGAAAAATGATGGATCTTTCGGATTTTGTTGATAGGTACTTTTGCAACTTCAACAAACGTTGAAATATTATTGGGTAGATTATTACACAACGGTTTATTATTTACTTATGCTTCATGAATAACTACAAATAATTGATTATTGAATTATCGAATCCCGTGTATTTGCATGAAACTTCAATTCCCGGGCCGACTCCAGCTCCATTTAGTGGTTTCCTGGAGGGGTCTCGAGGGTAATGACCACAGAAAACAGTGATCTACGCAGAATGGGCATCTATACAGGTAAATGATAAACCTTTGTGTAATAATTTGCAGCGTTTTTGAAGATTTTGTCAGATCGAAATGAAACATTCGCCAATTCGAATTTTTGAACTCTGCTCCCTCAATTCGAAGCCCCGCAAATTCGAAACTTCTGCTATTCAATTTTTTTGCCTGTTCCCCTTGAATTCAAATTAGCGGGATACTCGCATAACTTCGTCAATTCAAATCCATTTCTTTGTTTTTTATACTCTCAGGGATCACGCGGATTGTGTCCTAAATGTTCCCCTATGAATTTTGGAACGATCGGATCATTGGTATGGCCACTGCACATGCACAAACTTTGAACCAGTAAGGTGTACCCATAACTCCTGTTTATATTAATTCCCCATTTTCCAAGATTCCAATCTAATAATTTTGAGACCAACCGCACTCTCATACGATGAATGGTTCTTTTTCCATGAGCCTTCAAATTTTCGGCTACGCCATTGCACCCCTCCCGCCAGCGCGGGACCCATGCCCATTGTGACGTCACTCGAGCCATAGCTTTGAAAGCTCATAGAAAAAGAACTATCGTCGTATGAGAGTGCAGTTGGACTCAAAATTCCTGGAATGGAACATACTTTCATTTAAAAATATAAACAGAAGTCATGGGTGCTCCTCATTATCGATACAATTTACCTATCTTTTTCAAACAACATGTTAAAAATATACTTCACCCATAGCAACAACCTAACCAAATTATAAATAAATAGAATCTACCCTAACCTGTTTGCGGACTTGATTTTTATTATATAAGTTTAATATAGATCTATATCTATACGATCATGTTATCTACACGAAGATGATATGTGCCATTAAACATGTTTACTATTTTTCTTTTAGCGAATTTTCAAAGAAAATGAAGCTATTGCAATGGCTTCGAAATTTAAATAATATAAATTTTTGGAAATTTTCTTCATAGAAATCCGTTTCAGACCATTCTAAAACGATTCCTGAAATTTAACACTTTTTTATATGTATATATATATATATGTGTCACTCCAGACGATAACTCTCGATAGAATTGAGATAAACAGCTCAAATTTGCACAAAAAATCTATCTTGGCAATCGAAAGGCTAAGTTCGAAGATGGGCGAAATTGGCCTACTCTAAGGAGGGTTTTGGCGCATTTATAGTGCGCAAAAATTACCCAAAAATCCCCAAAATGTTATTTTCCAACAAGTGACCCCTCATTTTAAAGGTTTTTGCACGCTGAACACGATGGTGGAATCGGATTTTAGATATCTTGATCCGTTCTCAAATTAGAGCATTTAAAGTGCGCAAAAATTACCCAAAAATCCCCAAAATGTTATTTTCTAACAAGTGACCCCTCATTTTAAAGGTTTTTGCACGCTGAACACGATGGTGAAATCGGATTTTAGATATCTTAATCCGTTCTTAAATTAGAGCATTTAAAGTGCGCAAAAATTACCCAAAACTAGGATAATCTTTAAACTCTTACCCCCCCCCCCACCCCCTTAGAGTGGTCAGATTGAAAAATGTGAGAAGTATTAATTGAAGACGAGAGTTCGAAGCAAAACAAAACCATAGCCATTAATTCGAATATTTCTTTGAAAATTCGCTCATTAAGTCATGCTGCATGACTGGTTTTTTTTTCTTTTTAGCGAATTTTCGAAGAAAAGGAAGCTATTGTCCTCGGTCCAAAATTTTTAAAACTCGAATTTCCGATATATATATATATATATATATATATATATATATATATATATATATATATATATATATGTATGTGTCATTCCAGACGATAACTCTAGAAAGAATTGAGATAAAAAGTTCAAATTTGCACGAAAAATCTGTCTTGGCAATCGACAGGCTAAGTTCGTAGATGGGCAGAATCGGGTCACTCGAAGGGGGAGTTTTGGGGGGTTTTATGGGGGAAAAATTACCCATAAATTCCCAAAATGAAAAAGTCTGACAAGTGACACCTCATTTTAAAGGTTTTTGTACGCTGAACACGATTGAGAAATCAGAATTGCGATATATCATTCCGTTCTCAAACTAGAGCACTTTGAAGATGAAGGAACGTGGTTATTTCTTGAGATGTTCTTCCTGGTTCGTCTGCTCTAATCTGATAACGGAATGGGATATCGCAATTCTGACATCACCATCGTGTTCAGCGTTGGAAAATCTACAAACCGAGGTGTTACTCGGCAAAAAATGGAACAACAAATTTGTTACGTAGGTATGCCCATATTTGATGCATACCGAATTAACCGAATAGCGTCATACTGGAATAACTATAATTACCCAATAAGTTTAAGATTGCCCATATTTGAATGGGATATCCCAAAGATCACATTTTCTATAAAATCAGTTATTTCTTCGAAAATTCGCTCTTATAGCCATGCTGCATGACTGTGGTTTTTCTTTTGTATTTATCTTTTTTTTTTATGTTTGGATGGCCAGTTGGTCACACAGTTCCTTGAGGCCTGTTGAAGTTGGTAGTGGGCGTTTTTCTGCCCTCGTTCCATTTCCGCAAGTGACCTCGTGACAGCAGAGGAACTGAAAGAGGAGAAAGTTGATTGAACCCAAGTGCTGAAACCCGCCAAGTGGTTTGTACTGGAAAAGCCGTTGAAAAGGAATTCAACCAGCTGAGAGGCGAATCCACCTCACAAACTAGCTTCGGCTTTTGAAGGGCAGATGGTTGTATGGGGAAAGATGTGAAGGGAAAGGGCGAATTGGACGGTGGGGTGAACCGGATCTCGGAGGCGTAAGTGAATAGTGAATATGTGAGTCGTGGGTGAGAGCGAGGGAGGGGTGTGTTTGAGAAATGCCGAGAACACCGGACGTGGCAGCAAGATGAAAAGCGCTCTCCCGCTTACTGGTATCTCCTATAGACTTCGCGAAGGATCCCAGACAAGATATGATCCTCCCGATTCGCCGGCGAATGAAGGGGTCGAGATTAGACTTTATTATGTTTCAACGTCATCTAGTCCTGTAAGATTCTTTTTAGTTCAGCATGGTACACTTCAGAATATCACCAGTGCTTTGCCCAAGCGATCCTTTTAACGTAGAGATTTTAGGTAATATTTAAAATTAAAAAGATAGAAACAAGTGTGGGAAAATGAAGTTTATTATGTATCAAGTTTATTATGTATTAGGATTAAAAATAAGAGACAAATAATTTTTAAGTTTTGAAACAAAGATTGCGCGTGGGTTATTTGTGATTTTGATTTCCCTACAATTCGTTTAAGGTTTTTTCTTTCTTCTTTGCTCAACTCTGCTATTGCTGGAGTAGTATTAAGTTTAGAATTGTAGTATGGTCGATTGAACACCAGATTGTAAACAATAAAAGCTGATTTAATTTGTTTTGATTACAGTTGTAATGATCATTGTGTGAATGACTCCTACAAATAAAATATTTTGATTTGATTTGATTGTATAATTTGTTTTGATTTGAAAATGATCTCTTGGTCAAAAATTGTTAGAGAAGATGAAAAAAAAAACCGGTCCTACTCTAGTCTAGTTTGGTGTCATGCAACAATTATTTTACGAGCTTCATTCACAGCCAGCCACAACGTCTTGTTCTAGCGGCTCTGTTTGGGTCAATTCCACAATGCTACTACCTTACACCTGCTGTAGTTCTACGCTCAGTTCCTTCGGATTGAAAAGTTCTCGGGAAGGTATATTGGAGTTCCCTAGTAGTTTTTCCGTATGTTGGTTCTGATCGGTTCCCTGTTATATCATTCGAGCCCGCCATTCGCGTTCCCATGGGTATTTTTCATCGAGATTTGATTTATCAAAAAATATCGATTTGTTGTGTTTGTGGTTCGAATAATAAAGGTCCTAAAGTATTTCAGTGAGAGAAGTGTGCGTCACTCAAACCACTTTCACCTTGATAATAATCATTCTACCTCTGCAGGTACCTCATTAAATTCCTCTCTACCCCGAAATATTTATATCCGTAGGCCTTCCCAACGATTTTTCATCGAACAGTTGTGGGTTTTCACCTTGTGGGTTGCATCATATTCGATAATCAGTTGTAGGAAGGTAACATATTATGACAGGCAAAAAGAAGGAATAAATTAATATTGTTGACCTACTTGATTCAAACAGGTATAAGGATTCCGAGCTACAGCGTATAATATTATTGTCAGCTGCCATACACATATATTACTTAACGCATTTTTTCGTCATTTTCACCTCCTCCTCCTCCCCCATGTAACCCACAGCACACACTTGAGCATGACCCCCCCCCCCCCCCTCACCAATTGCATTAAGTAATTCAATCATAGCAAATTTTAAAAAACAGCTTGAATCGTTTAAACATCACTTTATGCGTCATGTGACGAGGATTTTGATAAAACACTATTTTTAATGAGATATTATTTTTAATTATTCTAAACAAAAATATGGCAACACTGTGATCTCTTGAAAGTGTAGTCAAATTGAAATGGAAGCACAATTTGACTCTGGCAGTAGGAACTGCAACTTGACCCTGGCGGTTGGAGGGATGGCTGAGAGGGGCCATATACGCCTCTTCTCCTCTGTGACGAAACGGTGTGATGAGAAGAGTGGGGATGCGCTTAAATATCCACAGCGTCGGCCACCATGACACCACTTCCCCCTGCGACTTGAACCACGATCATGCCCATGTAGCATCACGACCATGTATTCTTCGCTTAGGCCCGTATTTATGATCACTCCTTGAACCGCTCCTTCACTTGACATCAAGGAAGCCTTGAATAAGGAATCCTTAACTGCTGTCACTGCCTTGAAAATATTTCGTATTTATTAACATTCTTCAAGGAGGCCTTACTCGAGGAGCACTTTCGAATCAAGGTCAAGGAAGAGATAACAGGCAACCAATAAGAACGCACCAGGAACCGTCATTTGCAGGCTATTCGTAGTGACTTATTTCAGGTGGCTTTCCATGATATTAATAACTTTTTTTTAAATGGAATAATGTAGGGATGTGGTGTTCAGCACTGCATGTTTCCGAACTGAACGGATCATTAAACTGAACACATCCGAACTGAATGGATGACCAAATATTTGATGTTCTCACTGAACAGGCGGTCCTAACCTCACTCCATTTTCAAACATGTTTCGAAAGAAGCGCGATGTGGTTTTCTTTTTAATGCTGTGGATGAAGGAGCCACGGAAAAAATACGAATAGTGTGTAGTTGAAACTAGCATTAAAAACTCCACTAACTGTATAACATTATGTAGGTAGGTAGGCAGTAATTTTCCAGTGCATAGGTAATGATTTTGCATTGCATACCTCCCAGCCTAGTCTCTGAAACTTTTAAAATCTTATATAGGTAGGAAGGTATTTCAAAATTTTTCTTATTTTCGTTCTAGACTCCAGAGCAGGCTCTGCTGCAAAGTATGACATGTTGTGTTACTAAAATAGTTACAAAATGAAATGTATATTTAGCTAAGTATAATCCCTAGGTGTCTGTAAGACAGCCGTTTTAGTTTATTATTCTGTGAATAATACACCTATGTACTCGCTCAGCAAAAAATTGTATAGCACCCCCCTCAAAATTTTTTCGTTTACGTTTCAGGGTGCTTAGATTCCAAAAATGCAATGTCCGTCCGCCGTATCACGTGTACCGGTATCATTTTCGGTCTAACAAATTCATTCTTTCGCACACATGCTCCATTTGGGCCCTAGTTGTGTCCCGAAACTTTGCAGCCCGATCGGAATATACCCATGGGTATTATGAGTGATTTGGGTATACAAATAGGTACGTAGTTTTAGTAACATGAGCTTTTGTGGTATCGTTTTCCATGTTTTTCGGACGAGAAGACCGAATATGGAGTCGATTTTGACCAGTGAGTGGAAAATTGAGGTTCCAACGAAGTTTCAGCCTTAAATTTTGGTCTAAAATCGTCGTTCTTCCGCACACAGTTTCGGTCCTCATTTGGGAACACATTTGGGTCCTAGTTGTGCTCCGAAACTCGGCAGTCCCATCGGAATACACCCAGGGGCGCTATGGGAGAAAAATGGGTGTAAAAATAGGGATTTTCGAGGGATTTTTGAGGTTTTAGTGAACATGAGATATCGTTTTCCATGTTTTTTAGGGCGAGAAGACCGAATATTAGGTTGATTTAGACCGAAGAGTGAAGAATTGAGGTTGTAGCGAAGGTTAAGCTCCCGAAATTCTTTTTTTTTTTTAAGTCAAAAACATGGGAAATCGAATGACATTTCCATAATAACATTTGTATAATAACACTAGAAGAGTATCAACAGGTGAATCAAGACAATGAAATGATACTATCAATTTATTATGAAAAATAATCTGTTTAAAAAAAACTGAGCCTAATTCGTGCTTTTAGGGGCCAAAATTGGTGAAAACCATCAAAAATGCTATTTCAATTATTGAACATGAAAGCAATAAATGAACAGCCAAAATTTCTGTATTCTGTACGCATGTCCAGTAGAATTATAAACCCATGTGGCAAGGACTTTGCAGCGTTTTTTCTTTTTGTTTGGTTAACGGCACGTACAAGTAGGTAGGTACCTACCTAGCCAATAACAAGAATGTTACTTATTTATGAGCGAACTGGAAAAAGGAGTATACGACATTTGAGTGACATTACAGGAGTTAAAATTACCTTAACTAATGAAACCATCGAACGAATGTGCGAATGGGCCATTTCAATTCCCACATGTGTAGCACAACGAAGTAGTGAGGTTATTCAATAATAATATCATTTTACTTCACTCATCACCAATGTATTTACCAACCAATATTTATGTATTTTTTCAGATGTTTGATGAACATTATTATTTAAATAATATTATTATTACCTTCAAGGGAGCCTCAAGGTACCTCGCGACCAACCTTGACTGAAGGAAGGATTTTCACCAAGGATCCCTTGAGATTCAAGGTTCCCTTGAAGTCAAGGGAGGTTTATCAATGCCAATCTCATTGATATCAAGGTCACCTCGACGATTTGTCAAGGATCCCTTCACATTCAAGGTTCCCTTCAAGTCAAGGGAGGTTCATAAATGCCAATTACGTTAAGGGAGGATTCTGGAGGTCGCCTTCACTTCAAGGAGCGTTCATAAATACGGGCCTTAGTGTATGATGGGTGTGCTTAGTGTAGTGTATTCTTCTTTGCTTCGCTTCACCATTGTGAACCCAGTAGAAGTGACCCCAGTTGTAAGAGTAGTGTTGACCTGGAAATTTGATTTGATTCGGTTTGGTTCGGACCTAGACTGCAAAAACCATGAGGGTTTTTATGATTATAGCTGCAAAAGACTTAATTCCGCCAGAAAGTACGAGTTGGCCCCAAAACCGCGTGTTGAACCCTATTCTGCCGCAAGCTATATCCATGTTGCAGAAGAACCCACTTCGCCTGGGTTGGAAGGGCTGCAGCAGAGGACGAAAGACGAGCTGGACGAGAGGCCAAACCAAAAAGAGAGAAGCTGCCAACAGCCCGAGCCGCCACATCTTCCAGGAGAGGTAGGCCCTAAAAGTATCTTCTCTTTTATTATCACTTACGCAACAGTTTGTCGCATAATAGCGCCCTTCAGGCATCTTACATTCCTAGACATCTAGTCTGAGGTTTTTTTTAAATTATTTATTTACTAAATAGATATACAAGACATGTACACATAATAAAAAAATTGACAAGAAATGAACTAAACTGCCTACTTATGCAACAGTGGAAAGAAAATGAAAGAGAGAGAAATAAACAGCATAGTTCAACCTTGCATAAATCAAAGAGGAGAAGTCTCTTATCAAGTAGCAACACTGGAAACATAATCCCCAATATGGGCTAAATGCCCGTGTTAGGGGATGAGTAGCTCAGGCGGCTCCCACTCATTGCAACATAAGTGCCTTATATTATTAAACAAAAATAAAAAAGAAATACAACCACTCGGCAATTTAATGTTAACAGTCATAAGCTCATTATCCTAGCAATACACTAAGAAAGTGCTTCTTTAAATATACAGACATCTTTTTATTTTTTAAATTGTCATCAGAAAGCCTACTTTTCAGTTCTGTTGGGAAACTGTTAAACACAGGTACAGCATCAACATCGAAAAAATTATAAGCTAGGGTACTAGAAACTTGCGGATAAGCCAAATTATTACTATTCTTAAATCTCGTTGGAATGGAATGGGATGGAGATAACAGTTTTCCTTGCCTTAACAAACATTTTACAAATGCAAAATCTTTCATTAGGTGGAACGGCTGGATCTCCAATTACTTGAATAGCGGCAGAGAACGGTCTGTGATGCGTTTATTCATGATTATTTTTGTAATAGTTTTCTGTGCAGAGATAACCGGAGATAAAGCTGTCTGATCCGCACTTCCCCAAATGGGGAGACAATTATATTAAGACAGAGTGAACCAGGGCAAAGTATACGGCTTTCAATGACTTTAAACTCATCAATGACCTCAGACGAGAGAATAAATACACATTTTTACGTAAAATTAAAGCAACCCTAGCTACCTGCTCACGCCATTTCAAATGCTGGTCAAATATTACACCCAAGTATCTAATGTCTGCTTTTTTCTCAATTATCATCCTACTATTACATTCCTCAGGCAAAGTACAGTTACAACTATGCAAAACAAATGACCTGTCTGAAGGATGACCCACAGAATTCATTGCGAAAGTAATATATTTATTCTTTTCAACATTCAAACTCAAAATATTTCTATTTAGCCATTGAGCTGGGTAAACTCCAAATTGGAATAGCGGTAGGTGTCATTCCATGAGTTTGCACAGAAGTACAAGACTGTATCGTCTGCAAACAATATTTGAGATCCTTGGAATTCTAAATCACCAAGGTCGTTAACATATATGAGAAAAAGGATCGGCCCGAGGACCGTCCCATGGGGTACTCCCCACGGTCCCAGAGTAAGTCTATCACTTCTCGTATGGTTCAGTTGTACTATTTGTTCCATATCCTTCAGATATCTCCCCAACCATGCCAAGGTTGGGGAAGGGATTCAAAGCTTTTCCATTTTTACAAAAATTATATTGTGAGATATACTGTCGAATGCTTTGGCCAAATCTAAAAATATGGCTAATGGTTTCAAACCACCATCCAGATCATGGACTATCTGCAAGCTCAATTGACACATCGCATCCTCTGTACCAAGTGATTTTCTAAAACCATATTGATTAGCACTAAGTTTACTGTTTCCCTCCAAAAAGTTTAATAATTGTTTCTTTGCACATTTCTCAATTAACTTCGCAATGTTGCTAACCAAGGAGATGGGTCGGTAATTCGTTAATAAGTCTTTGTGACCTGCCTTGTATAATGGTATTACAACGGATAATTTCATATTGGAGGGTGTAAGTAGTAGGATTTGTATCCCGGAATCTGAATATTATTCGGTTCCGGGCCGGTCTTCCGGCAGGCTAATGGCCTTTGCCGGAGAGTTCCCACGCCTTAGGTACTAGTTTCCTGGATACCCACTCGATTGCCGGGGACAAGGAGTTAGCAAAGGAAAGCACTGGATATATGTTGTGTATGTATCTGTTGCATTGCTTAAGCTATGATTAATTTATTATAGTTGATTATTGTCTTTCTGATACCTTGGTCTTTCCTAGACTCTCCAGTCTCATTTCCATTCGCACCCGCACACTCGTGCCCAGAGAATTGTCCGTTTCGGTGGCGGAGACGGCGGCAGCAGTGTTGGGAAGGGGGCCTCCAGTATAACAGGGCGTCCGAGAGTCGCTACCTCCGGACGTTCGACGTTTTAGGGCATGGGGGCGTCAATCCGCCACAACCGGCTTTCCCATTCTTTGGATGGCACCAATAGTTTATAAAACTCGCGCTGGGCTCATCACAGAGAGTTCCGTACTCGTCGAGTAACCGGGGAAGACAGCCCCGATTTTCTTTGTCTACGGTTTTGTCGTGAGTCCCTCCCGGGAACACTCCACTACAACCTTAAAGCTCTCACCAATATTCCTATGTAAAAATTACCTTCCGTTAATAAACATCTGAGTGGGGAGACAGGCGACAGAATCCGGGGGACACAACCTGGTGCCCCACTACCAGCTCCCAGCAGGGAGCTGGAGGGAGAGGACTCCAAGTCCTATATAACCCCGGATCCTGGAGCTTTAGCTTCATTCGACACTTCCTCTAACCAGCTCTCTCTTCTCTCTCTACCTTCCTCCTCCCAGATGCCTGGTGGTATCCGCCGCTCTGGGAATTCACCTCCTACCTTCTCCTCTTGTCTACATCGGTGGATATCCGCCGCCTAGACAAGCTCCTTCCTTCCTTCACCCACATCGGTGGATTACCGCCGCCTGGGTGAACTTCCTTCCTCTCGCCTACATCGGTGGGTTACCGCCGCCTAGACGAGATTCCTTCCACTCACCTACATCGGTGGATTACCGCCGCCTAGGTGAATTTCCTTCCTCTCACCTACATCGGTGGATTACCGCCGCCTAGGTGAAATTCCCTCGCTCTCATCTATTCACTCCTTCACGCCACCGTGATGATAAATTTAAATTCATCACAGTGGTGAACCCGACGTTCATCCAACCTTCTACCCTTCCTCCCTTCTTACCACCTCATGTGTCGCCCCCAGTCTAGTTCGGTGTCCCGCATTTTAAATTCACATTTAAAATAGTCAGTTTAAATTCGCAATTTTGGCCCACCCGCATCCGCTCAAACAACTCTCAACGCTCCGCTGCAACCACCTCCGCTGCCGCAAATTGCGAATTTTAAAAATTCAAAACTTCACCCAATTTGAATTTTGTTTACAGACGCCTCAACTATGGACCCGAACTCGCCGTCACCGCCGCTCCTCCGGCCGTCCCTGCTGCAGCCGCCGACCGCTGCGACATCTGACGCAACCGACAACCCCTTCACCAGCCTCTCACCACCCGGCTCCACCGCATCCGCCGCCGCCGCTGCCGCCGCCGCTGCAGCTGCCGCACACGCCGCCGCCGACGTCACGACGGCCTCTGCATCGTTCCCGCTGTCGCTACCCCCCTTCTACACGCACGACCCCGCACTCTGGTTCTTCCAGGTCGACGCTGCGTTTTCTGCCGCCAACATCCGCAGCCAGCGTACCCGCTACTCCCGCATCATCTCCCTGTTACCGTATGAGATACTCCTGCAGACGTCTGACATCTCCCCCGACGCCACGGCCGCCTACGACGACCTCCGCGGCCGCCTCATCAACTTATACCAGCCCTCCAAGATCGCACGTGTCGCAGCACTATCCCAGCCCCAACATCTCGGCGATTTGAAGCCCTCCCACCTGTACCGTCGCCTACGTCATCAGCTACACGACGTCGTGACGGCCGACATCGCGCGAACGTTCTGGCTGCGAGCCCTTCCCCACCCCATCCAGATGGCGCTCGCCAGCCACCTCGACGGACCGGACGAGCCGCTACTCCGTCTAGCCGACACGGTCTACGACCTCGCCGCAGCCGCCAGCGTCACGGAGGTCGCCGCACCCCGCTTCCCCACCCCACGCAGGGACCGATCGCCGTCGGAAGAGCGCCGCCGGCGCCCCTCCCTCCACCGGCGCCGCTCCCTCTCCGTCGATCGCGGGCCGACCCCCTCCTCCGACCACCGACGCCAGCGCTCGGCCGACCGCCGCGCCGTCTCCCCCGCCCAGCAATGGGGAGGGAGGTCCCCAAAAACGACGGCCCCCTCCAACTCTACGCGCCCCACCAGGACCTACCTCCCGGCGGACCCCCCCCACCGATGTTTCTACCATGTGAACTTCGGTGGGGAGGCCCGCAAATGCCAGCCCCCCTGCTCCTACTCCTCCAATTAGGGAAACGCGGACGCCCGCCGGTAAATCCGGCGGGCCCCCCTCCTCGCCAACACGGGGGGGACCACCACCAACCCCTCCCCGCCCGCATTCACACCACCTCCACCGCGCCTCGCTACCCCTCCTACGCCGCCGCCACGGCTGCCAACCTCCCGGCCGCATCTGACGGCGCCGCCAAACACCCCACCTCTCCATCAACTGTTCCCCCACCCCGAGTCAACCCCCCCAAGCCCACCTCCAGGGCAGCCAACCCTCCGGCCGCCACTAGCGCCGCCGCTCCCGTTCCCCCACCCCGGAACGGCCCCTCCAAGCCCGCCTCCAGGGCAGCCAACCCTCCGGCCGCCACCAGCGCCGCCGCTACCGTTCCCCCACCCCGGAACGGCCCCTCCAAGCCCGCCTCCAGGGCAGCCAACCCTCCGGCCGCCACTAGCGCCGCCGCTACCATTCCCCCACCACGGAACGGCCCCTCCAACCCCGCCCCCAAGACGACCACCCCTCCGGCCGCCACTCGCACCGCCACTACCGTTCCCCCTCCCCGGAACGGCAAAAAATCACCCCGCGTCTCCTTTGCGGGGGACCAACCACCGCCATCGCACCCGCCCATCACCTCGGACGAACCAAGCCCCCCCCCTCCGACGGCCTCCAACACCTCACCAATTTTACCTCACTCCGCCCCAGCTCATCAACGCCTGTTCCTGAAATGCTCAAAGACGCACGTCCCCTTCCTCGTCGACACAGGGGCGGCGCTCTCTATCTTCCCCAATAATATTCTCCGGCGACAGGCGCGTTGTTACCGGCAACTACTCTACGCCGCCAACGGTACTACCATCCCCTCGTACGGGACGTACCGCTCATCAATTCATATGAGCGGGCTCGCGTACGAGTGGGAATTTACCGTGGCGGACGTGGAGAAAGCTATCCTGGGGGCCGACTTCCTCGCCTATTTCGGCCTCCAGGTAGACGTCCGTAACGCGCGCCTGCTCGACCCCTCCACCCAGAAACCCATCCCCGGGTTCATTCATGCGGTGGATCGGCCCCCGTCCCAGTTTGAACAACTCCTCCTCCACTACAAACCCCAGCGCCGCCCCTCAGCCCACATCTCACAGACCCAGCACTTCATAGAAACCTCTGGCCCCCCTATATCCGCGAAAGCACGACGCCTCCACCCCCTCCAACTCTCACAGGCCCGCAAACATTTTGATCTCCTCATCAAAGACGGCATTATCCGTCCCTCCAAATCCCCGTGGGCTTCTCCACTACATATTGTGCAGAAGCCTAACGGGGATATCCGCCCATGCGGCGACTACCGCCGCCTCAATGCCCGTACAACCCCAGACCTTTACAACGTCCCGCATCTCAGGGATTTCTCTTCCCACCTCCACAACACAACCATCTTTTCTACACTCGACATCTCCCGTGCCTTCCATCACATTCACATCTACCCCCCTGACGTTCCTAAAACAGCTATCATCACCCCTTTCGGCCTGTTCGAGTATATCAAAATGGGTTTCGGCCTCCGTAACGCTGCCCAAACATGGCAGCGTTACATGGACAACATACTACGAGGCCTACCCTTCGTCTTCTGTTTTTTGGACGACGTACTGATCGCTTCCCGAGACCCAACCGAACACCTCGCACACCTGAAACAAGTACTTGACATTTTCGCCGCCGAGGGCCTCACCATTAACACTCCGAAGTGCGTCCTTGCCCAGCCCTCCGTCCGCTGCCTCGGCCACCAGGTTTCGTCCGAAGGAATAAAACCCCTACCGGACAAAGTTCACACCCTCACCGATTTCCCACGACCCAACACTGTCTCAGAACTCCGCCGTTTCCTGGGTATGTTGAACTTTTACCGTAGACACATCAAACACGCGGCACAACACCAACAACCACTCATACACGCTATCCCACAACCGGCAAAGAAAAACGATAAACGCCCCATTTCCTGGACCCCCGCCCTCACTACCGCCTTCCAACAATGCAAACAGGACCTAGTTGACGCCACTCTATTGGCCCATCCCGATCCCCATGCCCCCCTCTCCATCACCACAGATGCGTCCGACTGGGCCATCGGGGCAGTACTCCACCAACACACCGGCGCCACCCCCCAACCTCTCGGCTTTTTCTCCAAAACTCTGTCCCCCACACAAAAAAATTACTCCACCTTTGACAGAGAACTCCTCGCCATCCACGAAGCCATCAAACACTTTCGTGACTTCGTGGAGGGCAGGCAGTTCTCTGTCATAACCGACCACAAGCCCCTCACCCACGCCCTCCTCCAAAACCGAAAATCAGCCTCCCCCCGTCGCCTCCGGCAACTCGAATTTATCGGACAATTCACGTCCGATATTCGTTATTTGCCGGGGGCCGACAACTGCGTCGCCGACGCACTCTCCCGCCCCACCCCTGCGCCGGTGGCGGAGTTACTGCCCTTCCCTTCCCCGCAAACCCTCAAAAACCACCAAACTCCTACCTCCGATCCCGCACTTTCCCATCTCATCTCCGCCTCAAAATTGGAACAGCTGCCTCCCCTAGATCTCTGGTGCGACGTATCGGCCGACACACCGCGCCCGTACGTCCCACCGGAGCTAAGGAGGCAGTTGTTCCTACACTACCACTCCCTCCATCATCCCGGCATTCGGGCGAGCCGGGACCTCATCAAAACGCGGTACTTCTGGCCCCATATGAACACGGATATACGTACCTGGGTTCTGGGGTGCCAGAAGTGCCAGCAATTCAAGGTCTCGGCTCACCCCCATGTACCTCCTCAACCTATCCCCGATTCTCTCCCGTGGGAACACGTCCACTTGGATCTGGTCGGCCCTCTTCCCCCCTCCGAGGGGAAGAGGTATTGCCTCACCATGATCGACCGTGCGACAAATTGGGTGGAGTGTATCCCACTCGCCCACATTACCGCGGACGCCGTCGCCGCGGCCTTCCTCAATCAATGGATCAGCCGCTACGGTTGTCCGCGGACACTCACGGTCGATCAGGGGAGGCAATTTGAATCAGCCCACTTTGCCGACCTGCTCCGTTCCCTCGGGATTCAGAAAATCCGCACCACTCCTTATCACCCCCAATCCAACGGGAAAATAGAGCGGTGGCACTCGGTCCTCAAGCAAGCCATCTCCACATCGGCCACTTCCCCTTCATGGACCAAAACCCTCCCCTACGTTCTACTTAGCCTCCGCACTTCCGCCCGTCCTTCAGACAACACAAGTCCCGCACAACACGCATTCAGAGACCCCATTCGTTTACCGGCCGACATTTTCCCTCCACACAACACCCCGTCCATTAACAGGGAACCGTTACACACCTCAACACCGACAAACGACACCACTTACCCAAAACGCTTTTACACTTCCACGCATATGTACTTGAAAGAGCCCGGCATGCATAAAACCTTTCAGCCCCTTTATGCCGGGCCCTTTCAAGTCATCCGCACAACACCGACCACCGCGACCCTGCTAATGGACGGGAAACCCCACACCGTCCCTTTCGCCCGCTGCAAGCCCGCCCCTGTTCTCCCTCAACCAACGTCCACTATCAGTCTCCCGCCGACTGTTTGCAATGCAACACCTCTCTCCACCGAATCAGTCTCCCCCGTCGCCGTTTCCGGATTTCGATTCGGATCCGGAAATGGCGGCGATACTCCGGGACGTGTACGTCCCGGACCCGCTCTCCCCCCTACCCCCTTCGCCCGGACCTACTGCATCGCTTCAATTTTTCCCGCGAAGGATTTCCGGACTTCCTCCCCGGCCCCGGCGGTGGAAGTACCCCCAGTGGCGCATACTGCGCGAATTTCGCGCAGCACAAGCCACCGGGGTACATCCCCCCTACATCCCGTCCGACCCCCTTATAGATCCGCTCCTCCACCAACTTCATTTAACCCTACTTATGCCACCCCCACCGCCCCTTCCAAACATCAAAACCCCCGTCCTCAACGAACCCCCGCCCCCCAAATTTCAACAACCCCCGCCCCCCAAATGTCAGCCCCCTCTTGCTCCTCCGTTTTTTTCAATTTTCGACCCCCCAGTTTTAGATTCAACCCCAAAAACACCCCAGCCCACCAAACCTACAACACCCCCTCTTCCCCCACCACCGCCGGGGATATCCGAAATAGCCTCCGCCGGGACGAAAAGGTCCGGGCGCCGCAACAGACGACGGGAGCGTCCCTCGCCCCGCGTCCCGGCGGCCAAGTCCCCCGCCCCGCTCTGAGAAATCACGGCGGGGCCTTGAGATTTCGGGACAGTGTTTGTGTTCCATTATCCCACAGACACTGTACCGAACCTCACAGCCCCGCCGTGGCCACTTCATCGCAGCGGGCATCTTCAACACCCACCCACACACTACACCCACCTTTTCACTACAAACAAACACTCGATACACTAAGCCACACACAACCCACACCCAGGGAACGGCGGATCTCGCAACCCCGCTCAGGGTTGCGTACCAGAAATTTGTACATACCTGTAAATACCTGTACATACCTGTAAATATTTCCTGTAAATACCTTGCACCTGTAAATATCTAATGTAAATATCTAACATACTATCATCATCATCATCGAACTCATCACCTTTGTAAATATTGCCACCTCATCAAATTTTTCATCACACCCCCTTTATACATATGTTTCCCATCATCAAATTTCGTCCACTTACATCTACTTACATCTACTTATGTCTTACATCTACTTACATCTACTTACATCTACTTACATCTACTTATCTACTTATGTCTCCTTATGTCTACTTTTGTCTACTTAGCCCTACTTATGTCTACTTATGTCAACTTATGCCTACTTATTCTACTACTTGTATATCACCCTAGATTTAAGACACCTCCGGTCACTCTTCTGCCTTCAGCACTACAATTGTTTGTTTCAGCCTTCAGCTCCTGTATCCTTGCGCCTTCAGCTCCCCTTTTTGTTTCCGCAGCCCTCAGCCACTGTCACCTTGAGCCTTCAGCTACCTCACTCATTGGTTCGAACTGGGGGGACCTCTGTCGTGAGTCCCTCCCGGGAACACTCCACTACAACCTTAAAGCTCTCACCAATATTCCTATGTAAAAATTACCTTCCGTTAATAAACATCTGAGTGGGGAGACAGGCGACAGAATCCGGGGGACACAACCTGGTGCCCCACTACCAGCTCCCAGCAGGGAGCTGGAGGGAGAGGACTCCAAGTCCTATATAACCCCGGATCCTGGAGCTTTAGCTTCATTCGACACTTCCTCTAACCAGCTCTCTCTTCTCTCTCTACCTTCCTCCTCCCAGATGCCTGGTGGTATCCGCCGCTCTGGGAATTCACCTCCTACCTTCTCCTCTTGTCTACATCGGTGGATATCCGCCGCCTAGACAAGCTCCTTCCTTCCTTCACCCACATCGGTGGATTACCGCCGCCTGGGTGAACTTCCTTCCTCTCGCCTACATCGGTGGGTTACCGCCGCCTAGACGAGATTCCTTCCACTCACCTACATCGGTGGATTACCGCCGCCTAGGTGAATTTCCTTCCTCTCACCTACATCGGTGGATTACCGCCGCCTAGGTGAAATTCCCTCGCTCTCATCTATTCACTCCTTCACGCCACCGTGATGATAAATTTAAATTCATCACAGGTTTCAATAGCTCTGCCGCGGCGAGGCATAGTGCTGACTTAGCGCACACGCCTGGGAACGATGTCGCCTTTGTTCGGTAGCATTTTTATGTGCACCGATTTTTGAGGTCGCACAGAGGGGAAGGTTTCAGTGTTGAAGCTCAGATTTATCAGGTGAACTATAGGTTTACTTAAAGCTTTTTTGTTTTCCTTTAATAATTTTGAACCTATGTCATCCCACCCTAGGCAGGATCCACCTTTCGGCGAGTCTACGGCAGAGATGACATCCTCTTCACTAACACTAGCAAAAAATAACAATTATGCATCTTTTTAGCCTGTTCACTCACCTTTTGGTAAGGATTTCCTACTGGAGGTATCTGGAGTAACAAGATAGTTGTTCCGTTCTGTTTCAGAACCTCCAATCCACTTCTCTTAGTACTGAGCCTTGGCCCCAGAAGTGGCCCCAACTTCGCCACTTGACCCCTGAATTGAACCCATCTTTGCACCCAAGTTGACCCCATCACAAACCGAACCCACTACTCTGGTGCCATATCTTCAGCTAACGATTTCCCCAAATTCAGCCTGTTTGTTGTACTCAATTTATCATATTAATTGTCCCTTTGCCATTGTAGTAGAATCCCGATCAGGTGCATTCATTTTATTTCACACACCCACTTCTTTATCGAGTCCTTCCGAACCACATGAACCCTTTTAGCGAATTTTCAAAGAAAATGAAGCTATTGCAATGGCTTCGAAATTTAAATAATATAAATTTTTGGAAATTTTCTTCATAGAAATCCGTTTCAGACCATTCTAAAACGATTCCTGAAATTTAACACTTTTTTATATGTATATATATATATATTTATTTATATATGTGTCACTCCAGACGATAACTCTCGATAGAATTGAGATAAACAGCTCAAATTTGCACAAAAAATCTATCTTGGCAATCGAAAGGCTAAGTTCGAAGATGGGCGAAATTGGCCTACTCTAAGGAGGGTTTTGGCGCATTTAAAGTGCGCAAAAATTACCCAAAAATCCCCAAAATGTTATTTTCCAACAAGTGACCCCTCATTTTAAAGGTTTTTGCACGCTGAACACGATGGTGGAATCGGATTTTAGATATCTTGATCCGTTCTCAAATTAGAGCATTTAAAGTGCGCAAAAATTACCTAAAAATCCCCAAAATGTTATTTTCTAACAAGTGACCCCTCATTTTAAAGGTTTTTGCACGCTGAACACGATGGTGGAATCGGATTTTAGATATCTTGATCCGTTCTCAAATTAGAGCATTTAAAGTGCGCAAAAATTACCCAAAAATCCCCAAAATGTTATTTTCCAACAAGTGACCCCTCATTTTAAAGGTTTTTGCACGCTGAACACGATGGTGGAATCGGATTTTAGATATCTTGATCCGTTCTCAAATTAGAGCATTTAAAGTGCGCAAAAATTACCCAAAAATCCCCAAAATGTTATTTTCTAACAAGTGACCCCTCATTTTAAAGGTTTTTGCACGCTGAACACGATGGTGAAATCGGATTTTAGATATCTAAATCCGTTCTTAAATTAGAGCATTTAAAGTGCGCAAAAATTACCCAAAACTAGGATAATCTTTAAACTCTTACCCCCACCCCCTTAGAGTGGTCAGATTGAAAAATGTGAGAAGTATTAATTGAAGACGAGAGTTCGAAGCAAAAAAGGGGGAGGCAAACGATTAGTACAACTCCTTGAATTTACCCACAGCGATCAAATAAATAAGCACTTAGTACAATTACGTAATAAACAAACGGTAGAATCAGGATGGACAAAACGTACAAATTAAAATAAATACGAAGAGAATATACATAGAAAACCAAATTTTAGACCGAAGTTTTCCTTTATTCAAAACCATAGCCATTAATTCGAATATTTCTTTGAAAATTCGCTCATTAAGTCATGCTGCATGACTGATTTTTTTTTCCTATAATGCTTACATTATTTTGTTTGATATATTTACTTGCGTTATTCAAGTTGTTCCATTCAAATCCTTCTCCAACTATCGTAGAATCACACATTTAGACACGAAATTAATTTTATCTCTCCTCAGACGTATAAGAAGAAACAAGTCAATAGGCTTTAATTGTGACCTTCTCACTCTTTGGACCGATCGTTTGGAGGAACCTAACAGATTCCCTCCATCCTAGCCACAGGAGCCTGCTTCCGTCAAGTCGCCTGGACCAGCCATCAGGCAACCACTGAACTGATACCACTAAACAGTTCAGAATCGTTTGACTATAATTACCCGATCGCTCCCGCGTGAGATTCGCGAAAGCCGTAACTTTATCGCGGAGTGCGTTCGGACATTCTCGATTCCGAGGGCGGGGGACTCACAGTAGATTGTTCATATATGTATGTATTTCACCCAAATGCTCATATCTGTTCAATAAAAGCGCTTCTGGTTCAGAAGAATCCTAATTACTAATCAAGTCCAGCCTTATTTACAACCCTCGGATTCCTGGTGCATATCAGGCGGGGTTACTCCTTGATTTTCAGAGGAAGTAATCTCTAGAGAGTAAGATCTTCCTGCCAAAGGGTAAACGGGACAGCCCAGGGTAGATCTTACATCTCCGGACTGGGGTAGACATCCCTCTGATAGGGGATTAGTGAAAACCCCAGAACCAAATAGAACCCTTACACTCCGTCAATATAATCAGGTGGCCCCTAGCAATGATTTTATCTCGGGCCAATTTCAGATTGTTAGCACGTCCCTGGTGACGAGATTTTGGCTAAATTTATACAATTTCATTCACCTGCTGTCGAAAATGCCTGTAGGTGCAAACTTCGGGTCCTTACTGTGAACGAATGGCTGGACGAACGATGCTCCGGGTGGTCTTAAAAAACTCGTAAGTTCAAGAACTATTTAAAACCGTAAAAAGATTCACGTAAAAAAAAGGTATAGGCGTTCTGAAAATTTCAACCCCTATTTTGAACCCCTGAGAGATGACTGACAGTAACGTCGAGCTTCGAGGACCAACTAGACCCCGAACGGAACCTATAACCCGAATTTTATCAATTTTGATTCATGGTAACTAAGAAAAGTGACCAGTACAGCGTACGGCGTACGGCGGACAGACATAAATATTTTTATTGCCTTTTCGGATTCTACATACCTTGAAACGTAAACCATCAAATTTTGAGGGGGGTTAGAATTTTTTTTTTTTCATGCTCGATTCCAATTTTGTGGGGGTTAGAATTTTTTTTTTCATGCTCCATTCCAATGGTTCATTATTGAAAATAATAAACCAAAATGAAACGTTGGGTAGGTAAATTTTTAAAACCTAAGCAATCCTATAAATTATTACCTAAGCTAAATGTCAACAGTACATTGAAGTGTACATTGAATGAATGTGTAAATTTACAGAACGCTGACATAGACTCCCCTCCCCCCACCCCCCCACCAGAACATAACGCAATACTCGACGTACCTCCTCCTTTTAAGGACACTTATAAGTGCGTTATGTAATTTTATGTGTATGGACCCTCACGGCCGTTGTAACGCCTACTGGATGGTCACCCTTTCCACCTCGTAGGATTACCCTAGCGACGTCCACTAATGTTTCATCACACCTTATGAACTTGAAATGTATCAGGAGTTGTATAAATTCAACCATATTTTGATTTGAGAGCAACAGACTGTTGTTGTCGATGGTATCTGACATGCGGGCGTTGGAGTGGACCAAGGGAAATAAAATATTGGACTACTATTGGGGAGAGAACAGGCAAGTGGGAGGGTCGTGGAATAGGAAATCGCGTCGGAAGTCTCCCCCGACTCGGTCCTTAAGTATATTCGAGAGGTCCTCCGAGGTCTTTGTTGACTCAGTAGCTTCGAACTGCTGTAAGCGGGTACCAAGTCTTTCGCCAGCGTTGCTGCAGTTCATCGGTGGGTGGCAACTGCCCCTAAAATCTCCTTCCTTCTCCTCTCCCTACCACCTCATTCATATTCAGAGCTCAAGCCGAAACACTTAGCCCCACTGTTGTCCTAACGGGTGAAAAGCTCACAGCTTAATTGATGTCTGCTTCGCAGCTACCGAGGATGAAAAAAAAAAAAAAAAAAAAAATCGTGAGTTAGGGTTTTAAGATAAGAAAAGAACGACCGTTCACTACAAAAATTATACAAAAATCGCAATGCTTTTACCATACCACTCTTAACTGCTACACATAACCACGAATGACCATATCCCTCCCTTACAACAACTTACCCGTTTTCAAAAACACCCTTCGGAAGCTAGACTTCTTGCTTTTTGATGAGAGGTGCCCTATTGCTTTCGAGTTTTCGTAGTGGGGAGTGGTTTAATTGTAAATTGTTCATTCAGCTTGGTTAAAGTTTGATTTAGATGTTGAACACATCAACATTGAAAGCGGGCCTTCAGCTTGCAAGGACAAACTTGGAAAATATTTATACCAATTACTTTAATCAATAACAGCCAATAGCATGTGTAAGAAATCAATTATTTATTCCGCGTTCTGGTTTTGTGCCATCTGTTCCAAAACCTCAATTTTGAGTCGAGACCTTCCACTGAAGAAGAGGGCGGTTCTCGCCAACCGTGCCTTCTTCTCAACTTAGGAGCCATCTATCAAGTCCTTCGTGACCCATTCGACAGACATAAGAACCATTTGAACCTCAGAGGTCGGTGGGAGTTCTCTCCAACTTCACTAACCCCAGTCTGAATAATTGCATAAGCTTGAAACGATGTGGCTGATTAACTTCAGTTCATGAAGTGGACTATTGCCCGACGATCTTAGCAGTTATTCCGTAGTCCCTTTAAACTTATACAGCTGAATTGAAAACGCAGCAACTAAATTATCACACAACGGCTTATTATTTACCTGTATAGATGCCCCTTCTGCGTAGATCGCTGTTTTCTGTGGTCAATACCTAACCTCGTCCTCCCACCAGGATAGTCCTAAGTCGAATACTGGAGCCTGCCCGAGATTTACAGTATCATAAACCATGCGATTCAATAATTCAATCAATAATTGTTTGTTGTTATTCATGATGCATAATAATATACCGTTTGTTCAAGTTACAAAAGTACCTATCAGCAAAATCCAAAAGAGCCATCATCCTTCAAAAGAAATAATCTCACAGAACCACCAAATCGACTGCATACAGTCATCCGTGATTATAATCAGGTGCTCCCTAGCAATGATATCTGGGTCGGATTTAAACCACTTCATCCATGATCATGTTGACGAAGCTTTCGGTGCAAACGAACCGCTGGACGTACAATGCTCCCGGTTGTCTCAAAAAATGCTTTAGTTTGAGATGAATTCAAAAACCTAAAAAAGCATACCCTTCTATTGAAAATTTTCGAGCTACAGCGTTATGAAAGTCAACCCCCATTTTCTACCCCTTAGAGACGACTGAGAGTAGGTAACGCCGAGCTTCGCGGACCAGCTAGACTCCAAATAGGACGTAAAAACCAAATTTCATTAATTTTGGTTCATGGCACCCACCCGGATGACCAGCCGTTCGCTCGTACCGAAAAGCTTCTTCAACAAGATCGCGAATGAAATCGTATAAATCCAGCCCAGATATCATTGCTAGGGAACACCTGATTATAATCACGGATGGCTGCATAAAGTCGAGTTGATCGTTCTGTGATATTATTTCATTTGAAGAATGAGGACTGTTCTGGATTTTGTTGATAGGTAATATTGCAACTTGAACAACACTTATGTTTCATGAATAACAACAAATAAATAATGATTGAATTATTGAGTCCATGCATTTTTATGAAACTGAAATTCCCGATTTAGTACTCGATTTAGGGTTAGTTGTACTCAATTTTGGGCTTTCCTGGGGAGGGGGGGGGGGGTCGAGGGTAGGTCTTGACCAAAGAAAACAGTGATCTACGCAGAAGGGGCATCTATACAGGTAACTTATTACACAACGGTTTGTTAACGGCTTGTTACACAACGGTTTAATATTATTTACCTTATAATTCATGAATAACCACAATCAATTAACGACTGAACCCCGAACGTTTTTATGAAACTATAATTCCCGGGCCGGCTCCACTACTCGATTTAGGGCTTTCCTGGGGGGAGCTCGAGGGTAGGTATTGACCACAGAAGTCAGTGATCTACGCAGAAGGGGCATCTATACAGGTAAATTAATAATAAACCGTTTCGTAATAATTTGCAGCGTTTGGGGGTGGTGAGGGGGGGGGGGGGGGTTCATGCTATATTCCAAACGTTCATTATTGAAAATAGTTGAAAATAATAAATCAAAACGCACTGTCAAGGAAAAGTTTTGGTTCCGTGTTGTCTGTCCATCTGTCTGTCTGTCTGTGTCTGTGGTCAATTCCTTCTAACGCCCATAACTACCCGAAATAATGGCCGAAATGGGTTAAAATTTGGAGGGCAGGTGCGGGTTGGCTCACAGATGGTCCCATTCGAAAATCATTGATGAAGCACAGTAACTTCCGTCTGCGCATGCGCAGTCGTGAACTACTTGAAACGCCCATAACTACCTTAAATATAGTTTGAGTTCAATCTTGGAGGGTCGTTAAGGAATAATACTTTGATAGTTCCATATGAATTTAATTGAAATCGTACTGCAACTTTCGTCTGCGCATGCGCGAACATCAAATGTTGACCGTTTCCTTGTAACGCTTCTAACTACGCGAAAAATAGTCGTAGAGAGCCAAAATTTTGAGGGTAAACGCGGGTTGGACCACAGATGGTTCCACACCAAAATAATTAAAATCATACTGTACTTTTATCGGCGCATGCGCAAATGTGAAATACTTGAAACGCCCATAACTACCTCAAATATTTTTGAAATGAGTTCACACTTGGACGGTCGATCAGGAATAATACTTCGATAGTTTCATGTGAATATCAATGGACTCGTACTGTAACTTCCGCCTGCATGCGCCAACAAGGAACGTTGACCATTTCTTTTTAACGCTTGTAACTACGCGTAAAATAGTCGTAGAGAGTGAACCTACCCAACCAAATATGTTAGTCCATGTGCCCTGAGTTGTTTAGTCATTAACCCATGCATGGATACTCCACCTGCCCAATGATTGAACCTACCCAACTATTCTATACTTTCATGTAATTCAAGTGAGGAAGCTGTACTGCCTACCCGAATTGGCAGATTTTTTTTTTACAACTTATGTATTTGAAAAATCCTGGTTTCAAAGTTTCTTCCCCCACCTTCTCTTTCCCATGTTTTTGAGTCTCACGTTTGTTACTTCAAATTATGACCTTATACCATTCCACAACAACTTTTTTCAGTTACTAAAATAATTAGTAACAACATCAAAATTTAATCAATTCTTACCATTTTACTAGCGTATCTGTTCTCCTCAGGCTGGATTCACACAACTGAACAGTTCTATTTTTGTGTGGCTTAAGTAAAGATCTGATTGGAGATTATGAATATGAGTATAATATAAAATTTTAGATCCGCAAGACGGATCATGGCCTTTATTCACAGACGTGACATCCTATCCCCTCTCATGTTATTCCATGCGAACAATCTGTGTTGATTTATGGTGCAGGAAGACGGGAAAGACGTTGTTCGATCCTGCCGGATTCATTTTTTATTTCCCATAAATTATGTGTGAATTATTGAGGGAAGGTTGGACACTTCAACAGCCTTTCTATTCTGAAAGCATACTGTAAAAGGAGTGATGGATCGGCCTAGTTGCTCCAAAAATATTTGGCAGATGGTATCAATAATTTTTATTATACATTTATTTATACATTTATTTATCATAAAATCTAAATATTTCTCCGATTCCCGAAAGTTTCCTCTTTTACAAGTGTGGGCCTTTGGATATTTTTTCCCTAATAACGTTCGTTTTCATAAACTAAAAGTGTCGTTTACATGCCCATACGCATCAGAAAGTCGTTAACAATAATTATTCTCAACCAACCTTGAGTTTGAGCTGAGGGAAGGCTGTCTCCGATGAATTCACTAATTATTTTAAACACATTGAGTGGCATTTCATGATCGAAAAGATTCGATAAGCCGACTGCCTAGTATTGCTACTTTATTATGATTATGGATTCTCGTTTCTGGATTACCTATCTCTTCTTGTACGGTACAGTTCTGTATTCTGCTGCGATTCTCTTGCAGTCTGAGTCGGTGGGATATTTTAAACAACCTACACGCTACTTAATGACAATTCAGCTTTTTCACAGATTGTGATTATGCATCTGATTATGATGTGAGTGTCATTATGGTTGTGATTGTGATTTTTGAAACAACCCCCGTGCTAGATACTGATCGTTTCTACACTCTCAAATGGCAAGTTCAAGTTGGAAAATATGAATTATATGTTTTATTTATTCATTTTTAAAACATTAATGTTGAAAAACTTTTCCGAAATAATTTTTCTTTAAAAGTTCATTAATGATGTATTAAATAATGTGTCTTTACTCCGCAATAACTTTGAACAGTTTTTACCCAATAAAAGTTCCCTTGCACAGCCAAATGTTTCTGTTTCTTCATTTTCCTTTCAACTGTTTTCTGTGGTCAATACCTACCGTCTTGCTCCCCCCAGGGAAGCCCCAAATAGAGAGTTGGAGCAAGCCGGCCAATTACGGTTTCATAAATAAGCGGTGGATTCAAGAATTCTATAATAAATTATTTGCTGTCATCAAACGTTAGCAGTTCAAGATGAAAAGTATACCAACAACAAAATTCAAAATAACCGTCATTCTTCAAAGGAAATAATTATCATGGAACAATCAACCATCAAATTTTGAGGGGGGTTAAACAAAATTGTTCATGCTCGATTCCAAAGGTTTATTATTGAAAATAATAAACCAAAAATTTCTGTCCATCCGCCGTACGCAGTACTTCGCACTTTTCTTAGTTACCATGAACCAAAACTAACGAAATTTGCCGTGTAGGTCCCGTTTGGGGTCTAATTGGTCCTCGAAGCTCGGCGCTACTGTCAGCGATCCCTAAGGGGTGAATAATAGGGGCTAGAATCTCCAGGACGCCGTTATCTCGAATTTTTTTTTTTACGGTTTTAAATATTTCAAGAACCTGGAAGTTTTTTAAGACCACCCGGAGCATTGTACGTCCAGCCGTTCGTTCACAGTAAGGCCCAGAAGTTTGCACCGACAGGCATTTTCAACAGCAGGGTGAATGAAATTGTATAGGATTCAACCCAAATATCATCATTAGGGACGCCCTAACAATCGGGAATTGGCCCGAGATCATCAGTACTAAGAAGCACCTGATTATATTCACGGAGTATGAAGTCGAGTTGGTTGTTCTGTGATATTATTTCATTTGAAAAATGATGGCTCTTTTGGAGTTTGCTGATAGGTAGTGTGTCGTGGTATCCTCCCAGAACCACTCCATGTAAATAACTTTTAAGATCTCACAAATAAACCAGGGAATGGAGTGGCAGACGCAGGAGGCCCGAGGAACCTGGAGGGGATCCCCACCATCCTCCGCTAGTATGGAGGATGGAGGAAGACAGTCCCAGGATTATAAGAACTCAGCTCCTTCGCCTTCCGAATCATTCTACGCTCTACTTAAATCGCAGACTTATCTCTCTCCTCGCTCACTCCTCCTCTCTCTCCTTACTCTAAAAGATCCCAGAGTGGTGTTAACCGGGTAATTGAAACTACCAAGGGTGGTAACCACTGAGCACACATCCAAGCACCTCGAAAAGATCCCAGAATGGTGCCTACCACTGGGCACCTGACGCCTTAGTGGTGGTTAGGTCCGACACCTCATCTCATCACATCTCGCCTCTCACCTACACCAACCATCACATGGCGAAACTTGAATAAACGTTGAAGTATTATTGTGGAGTAAATTATAACACAATGGTAAATTATTACACAACGGTAAATTATTACACGACTGTTCATTATCCATCTACGTGGAAGGGGCTGGGAGTTTGTTGGTAGGTACTTTTGAAACTTGAACAACCGTTGAAGTATTATTGATGGGCAAATTATTACACAGCGGTAAATTATTACTCAAAGGTAAATTGTTGCACAACGGTCCATTATACTACCTACGTAGAAGGGGCACCTATACAGGTAAATTATTACACAACGGTTTATTATTCACTTGATGCTTCGTGAATGACTACAAAATAATTAATGATTGAATTATTGAATCCCGCGCATTTGTAAGAAACTTTAATATCGGGGCCGGCTCCAGTTCTCGATTTAGGGCTTTCCTGGTGGGTGATGGTTGGAGGGGGGGGGGGGGGGGGCTCGAGGGTATTGACCACAGAAAACAGTATAATACGCAAAAGGGGCATCTGTACAGGTAAATAATAAACCTTTGTGTAATAATTTGCAGCGTTTTTCTGGCTCGATTCCAAAGGTTCGTTATTGAAAATAATAATTTCAAGCCCAATTATAGTGGTATTGGCTTACCTATATATATTCTAGCGTACTTACCTCTATATTAAGTTCCTAATCTTCATTCACCTTTTAATTATTCCACTTGGGCATCTCTATTTCAACCAAATTGGGTATTAAATTAAGTGGCTTCCTAGAGACTTGTGTATTCTTTATTAAAGCTGAAAGCTGTACTTCAAGCCCAATAGCCCCACAGCCCCACACCGTAAGCTGCCAGGTTATATGTGGCTTGTGTGGTTTTAATAGCTCCGTAACCTGAACAGCAAGAGAATTTTGAACAAGTCCAACAACTATAAACAAAATACACTTTTTCGTCAATTAGCAGTACACTCAAACTTGGTTGTATGTCCTTGGCTACGTTCTCGACCTTCGAGTACCCCCTCCACCACAAGAAGCCTCCAAACTACCTTCCTCTCCCGCTACTTGCCATTTACTCCAATTTCTATCACCTCTCTCCACTCACAGAATGATTGTTGCCGAGGCAATATTGTGTTTTCATTGGCAGGAACTATGATCAACTATACAATTATTTCAATTTGGCACGGCACACGGAAAGAATGACCTCTCCGCGTTGATTATATTGCTTGGGTAGGTAGAACATTATTTCGGAAATGAGAACCAGCAAAAATATTGTAACTTTAACACCTCCCTTATATCTCTCTTGATATTTATCAAGTAGGTATCCTAAATTGCTTTCCTTTTCAACGAAGGGGCCGTCCAGCTAGTGTTTATAACAGAGGCAGGCACCGAATTCATATTATATTGTTTCATCATGTACTAGTACTGTCAAAAAGCTTCACAGAAAACACCCCATTTCTTCACCATTCTCAACTCTTTCTCCAAAAGCAATCCTATGATCCAATCAATCTACTCTCTACTCTCCCTCCGCCTAAAACAATATTTGAGGGGTATGACAAGGGATGAGCTTGAGGCTTTCGGATGATTCCAGGCTTTAGTGGGTAATAGATTCTGATCGATTACGAAATGGTCTCAAAGCACATCAGTCCATAGCTTCGAAAATGGTTTGGAAGGGCTATGACCAGTGAGTCGATATTCAGTTAGGTTGGCTAATAAACTAAAGGTGGGTACACACTTAGTGAACAAAATACCTGGCCTTCTCAACATTTCTCCTTACCGAAATTTTCAAACATTCAAAGGCAAAATGTATTCAAGCAACTTCATTTGAAATGGCATACAACTTTTGTTTCATATCATTTCCTTTGTATCACAATTATCATCTCCTTCCACATGACATACTAGAGGATTAGTAGGTAACTATATATGTGATGTATATTATGAACTACTAATATTCACGTTCGTGATCTTAAGTTTTACCTTCTCCCGAAGATATATTTGAGAGTATTCATTGCCCGGGTGTGTAACTTTTATCCATTCTATGTTTTTCCCGTGCTTCCTACACAAAACATGTATGATCCATACAACGAATGCACAAAATGAGGATGTAGTTCAGGTAGAATCCCCCCCCCCCCCACCATGTATTTCCGGGAAAGTCAAAGAAAGTTTGACTTGGGGCTTTGATTGGACTAGTTATGATGTAAACATACTGGAGGTACCCACCCTAGTATAATTCAAAAACTATAGGTCCTCCTGAAAAAAATTCTAGTACGAAAAATGAAGCTGGCTCTACAAAAATGCCTCCATTAAATATTTTTGTATCTTCAACGGTTAGGGAGGTATTAATAAGCCTTTAAAAAAGGGCAATTTAAAAAAAAAAAATGTTGGCTTCCCATTTTCGATGAACTTCGTATAGTAACTTTTTTATAATAAGTCAACATGAAAGAAAAACTTTCGGAGACAAAGTTGTAGATCATCACGTTTCCTTCAAAATGTGTATATTATGTACCCACCTAATGTTCAATGGGTCAAGAGATACAGCACTTCGACGATTTCGGGCATACTTCGAAATGTAAGGCAGGAACGATGTTGGACTATTTTGTTACAAGCGGTTAAGCCATCATTAAAATATATGCTATAAATTGATGATTCTGTTCGAATCACGGAAAAACGGCTTGACGGATTTTTATGAGGTTTTTCGCATAATCTCGGAGTTGGCCAGGGAAGGTTTATAGCCGGTCATATCGTTTTTCCGGATTTCCTATTTCTTTGTGAAGTGGCCGTCCCTATCAACGGCGTCTTTGCAAAATTATTCGATAGATAGGTCACTGAGTTTCTGTAAGCTGAAGGTTTTTCCCTCCAATTAATTTTTTGGTTCATTACTTTTAATAATGAACCTTTGGAATCGAGCATGAAAAAACAATTTTTAACACCCCCCTCAAAATGTGATGGTTTACGTTTCAAGGTATGTAGATTCCGAAAGTGCAATAAAAAAATTTCTGTCCAGCCGCCGTACGTCGTACACCGTATTATTCCATTTGAAAAATGAAGGCTGTTTTGGATTTTGTTGATAGGTACCTTTGCAACTTGAACAAACGGTGAAGTATTATTGATGGGTAAATTATTACACAACGGTTCATTATACCATCTAAGTAGAAGGGGCTGGATTTTGTTGATAAGTACTTATGCAACTTGAACAATCGTTGAAGTATTATTTATGGGCAAATTATTACGGTTCACTCACAACGGTTCATTATAGTAGCTACGTAGAAGGGACATCTGTGCAGATAAATCATTACACAACGGTTTATTATTTGCCTTATGCTTCATGAATAACTACAAATAATTAATTATTGAATGATTTAATCCCGCGAATTTGTACGAAACTTTAATTCCGGGGCCGGCTCCAGTACTCGATTTAGGGCTTTCCTGGGGCGAGCTCGAGGGTATTGACGCAGAAAACAGTGATCTACGCAGAAGGGGCATCTATACATTTAAATAATAAACCTTTGTGTAATAATTTGCAGCGGTTTTCGTTTGGCTACCCCGCCCAAAGGGCGGGTAAGTTTTCTAGTTTTATGTAACTAGTAGTTTATCGCCTTTATAACTGGAAAAGAAGGTATTAGATGAATGGCGACACAAATAGAAGGGGGGGGGGGGGGGTCACGTTTAGCTCAAAAAATATCCGTATGATCATGAAAAAACGCTGCAAAGTCCTTGTCACATGGGTTTATTATTCTATTGGACATACCTACAGAAATGCTGGCTGTTCATTTATTGTTGCTTTCATGTAAAATAATTATTGAAATAGCTATTTCTGATGGTTTCCACCAATTTTGGCCCCCAAAACTTAAATTAGGTGGTACGCTCCTTTTTTTTTTTTAATTATCGTTGATCATTGGTAGTGCCATTTAATCGTCTTGATCCACGTGTTAACACTTTTCCTAGTGTTATTCTACAAATTGATGATGATTTCAGACGATTTCCCAGGTTTTTGACTCATAAAAAATCAATTTTGGGAGCTGAACATCTGATACAACCTGAATTTTCCACTCTCCGGTCAAAATCGACTTCATATTCGGTCTTCTCGTCCCCAAAAACATTAAAAACGATACCTCAAAAGCTCATTTTACTAACATGTTACTAAAACACAAAAAGTACCTATTTTTATACACATTTTCACTCATAACTCCCCTGGGTATATTCCGATCGGGCTGAAAAGTTTCGGGACACAACTAGGGCACAAATGGAGCATGTGTGCGAAAGAACGAATTTTTTAGACCGAAAATGAAGCCTGTACACGTGATACGGCGGACGGCGTACGGCGGACGGACATTGCATTTTTGGAATCTACGCACCTTGAAACGGAAAAGAAAAAATTTTGAGGGGGTGTTATAAAAATTTTTTTCTGAGCGAATACATAGGTGTATTATTCACAGAATAATAAACCAAAAATAATGGATATAAGTGGCGATAAATGAAAGCGTATGTTGGTGGAATATCGGTCCCACTCCAATTTTACGTGTGGCCAGCCATAGAAAAGTAAGCCCATTGTTCTGTTGCTGTGATAGGAGAAGGCGTTTATCGTGTTAATGGCTGACCGCGGCAGGTCAAGGTGAAATAATTCTCATAAATCTTGGATGTGGAAAAGAGCCCAACACTGTGCTAATCCATTCAAAGATGCAGAAGCTGGGCCTGAAGCGCATTATTTTTTTACACGCTTCTACTGGGTACGATACATCCGCTGTAGTCAGAAGGAGCAAGCTGGCTATCTAACCATCAGATTTTGGGGGACGGCTACGAAAATTTGTTCGTGCTCGATTCCGGAGGTTCATTACTGTGAGTGGGAAGTGGGGAAGATGGTGTTGAAAATTTTAAATATTAATCAGCAACAATAATAATCAACAGCAATACAAGTGCCTTTTTCTTTAAGCCATATCTGGTGACTCATCCCCCGAACTCACTAGGATTAATTACTTTAATGGTTTTTCAAATGATTTTCATGAAATAGTAGTTACCTATCACACCTCGGGATTCATTAGTGGAACAGTTTTCAACACGACACTATAAACCGCGTCCAGGCCTTGAACCACCAATTGATTTATTGAAGTCGGCATAAGCAATCTGATAATGACGGGTGGGCGTTAATTAATTTTAGGACAAAAAGCAACTCAATTCAAAGAGATGGTGGGGTTAGCCCTCAAGCCAAAGGAAAGGGGAGTAAGATGTAACTAATAGGTTTCCTGCCGGTGGTTCTGAAGCAACTCGAAGACGCTCAAAAGGCTTTCGTGTCACTTGGACAAACCCGACGGAATTAAATTATTTCGATCATACCGACCGTGCGCGAACAATTAAACTCACTGCTTTAGTTAACAAACCAAATCAAGATCTTCCCTACTTGGAATCATTGTAAATTCAGTTAGCCCTTCCTTGCGTGTCATCATGTAGGATAATGTAGATGAAATACTTGTAGTTTGAATTATTCCACTGCAGTGGTTTCATCCAAACATAATAAAAATGTTGCTTTGGTTTAGTGAATGAGTGGGACGTATTGTGAAGATTACTTCTCTTTTTGGATTATTATTTTCAATAATGAACATTTGAGTAAAAAATGAAAAATAAAAATGTTTAACCCTCTTCAAAATGTGGTGGGAATTATCCTTCAAATATTTGATCCTACAAACCGAAATTCATTAATTTATGGCCACTAAGTCCACTAAGGAAAGTGACGTGCACAGCGTACGACGGACGGACAAAAATGTTATATTATCATTTTCGGATTCTACGTACCTTGAATAAAAACGCTGCAAATCCCTGCACAACGGTTTATTATTTTGTATAGAATACCCTTCTGTTACAGATCACAGATCTCTGTATAGATAACCCGTCTGTATAATACAATATGTACTAGTCTATACATGTTATGATGAGAATCGCAGACAGCGTTGGGCCAATAGAATTGCAGAACCATTTCGGACCATGCCAATGCGCACCATGCCAATTAGACAATTCGAAATGAATTCCAATTCAAATTAATGAATTCCAATTCAAGTGAGCAGTGGCCAATTGCAATTGAAAACAACAGACACACAAACAAGCCTATGATTCCCCAATTGCAAACAATAAAGTAATCCAATAATTTACAAACTATTCCAATTCCAATTGAAAATTTTGATTGATTGATCGATCAATTGATTGAATAAATTGATTGATTGACTGAATCCAGCGCGTCCCTGGTGACAAGAGTATACAATTTCATTCACACTGGAGTCGAAAATGCCTGTCGGTGCAAACTTCGGGGCCTTACTGTGAACGAACGGCTGGACGTACGATGCTCCGGATGGTCTTAAACAACTCGCAAGTTCAAGAATTATTTAAAACCGTGAAAAAATTCACGTAAAACAAAGGTATAGGCGTTCTGGAAATGTCAACCCTGTCGTGAGTCCCTCCCGGGAACACTCCACTACAACCTTGAAGCTCTCACCAATATTCCTATGTAAAAATTACCTTCCGCTAATAAACATCTGAGTGGGGAGACAGGCGACAGAATCCGGGGGACACAACCTGGTGCCCCACTACCAGCTCCCAACAGGGAGCTGGAGGGAGAGGACTCCAAGTCCTATATAACCCCGGATCCTGGAGCTTTAGCTTCATTCGACACTTCCTCTAACCAGCTCTCTCTTCTCTCTCTACCTTCCTCCTCCCAGATGCCTGGTGGTATCCGCCGCTCTGGGAATTCACCTCCTACCTTCTCCTCTTGTCTACATCGGTGGATATCCGCCGCCTAGACAAGCACCTTCCTTCCTTCACCTACATCGGTGGATTACCGCCGCCTAGGTGAATTTCCTTCCTCTCGCCTACATCGGTGGATTACCGCCGCCTAGACGAGATTCCTTCCTTCACCTACATCGGTGGATTACCGCCGCCTAGGTGAATTTCCTTCCTCTCACCTACATCGGTGGATTACCGCCGCCTAGGTGAAATTCCCTCGCTCTCATCTATTCATTCCTTCACGCCACCGTGATGATAAAATTTAAATTCATCACAGTGGTGAACCCGACGTTCATCCAACCTTCTATCTACCCTTCCTACCTTCTTACCACCTCATGTGTCGCCCCAGTCTAGTTCGGTGTCCCGAATTTTAAATTCACATTTAAAATAGTCAGTATAAATTCGCAATTTTTTGGCCCACCCGCAACCGCTCACTCAGCTCTCAACTCTCCGCCACAACCACATCCGCTGCCGCAAATTGCGAATTTTCAAATTCAATCACTCAAATTGAATTTTGTTTACAGACGCCTCCGCCATGGACCCGAACTCACCATCGCCGCCGCTCCTCCGGCCGTCCCTACTGCAGCCGCCGACCGCTGCGACTTCTGACGCAACCGACAACCCCTTCACAAGCCTCTCACCACCCGGCTCCACCGCATCCGCCGCCGCCGCTGCCGCCGCCGCTGCAGCTGCCGCACACGCCGCCGCCGACGTCACGACGGCCTCGGCGTCATTCCCGCTATCGCTGCCCCCCTTCTACACGCACGACCCCGCACTCTGGTTCTTCCAGGTCGACGCTGCGTTTTCTGCCGCCAACATCCGCAGCCAGCGTACCCGCTACTCCCGCATCATCTCCCTGTTACCATATGAGATCCTCCTGCAGACGTCTGACATCTCCCCCGACGCCACGGCCGCCTACGACGACCTCCGCGGCCGCCTCATCAACTTATACCAGCCCTCCAAGATCGCACGTGTCGCAGCGCTATCCCAGCCCCAACATCTCGGCGATTTGAAGCCCTCCCACCTGTACCGTCGCCTACGTCATCAGCTACACGACGTCGTGACGGCCGACATCGCTCGAACGTTCTGGCTGCGAGCCCTCCCCCACCCCATCCAGATGGCGCTCGCCAGCCACCTCGACGAACCGTCGAGCCGCTACTCCGTCTAGCCGACACGGTTTACGACCTCGCCGCGGCCGCCAGCGTCACGGAGGTCGCCGCACCCCGCTTCCCCACCCCACGCAGGGACCGGTCACCGTCTGAAGAGCGCCGCCGGCCCCCCTCCCTCCACCGGCGCCGCTCCCTCTCCGTCGATCGCCGGCCAACCCCCTCCTCCGACCACCGACGCCAGCGCTCGGCCGACCGCCGCACCGTCTCCCCCGCCCAGCAACGGAGGGGGAGGTCCCCAAAAACGGCGCCCCCCTCCAACTCCGCGCGCCCCACCAGGACCTACCTCCCGGCGACCCCCCCCACCGATGTTTCTACCATGTGAACTTCGGTGGGGAGGCCCGCAAATGCCAGCCCCCCTGCTCCTACTCCACCAAGCAGGGAAACGCGGACGCCCGCCGGTAAATCCGGCGGGCCCCCCTCCTCGCCAACACGGGGGGGACCACCACCGACCCCTCCCCGCCCGCATTCACACCACCTCCACCGCACCTCGCTACCCCTCCTACGCCGCCGCCACGGCTGCCAACCTCCCGGCCGCATCTGACGGCGCCGCTAAACGCACCACCTCTCCATCAACTGACCCCCCACCCTGAGTCAACCCCTCCAAGCCCGCCTCCAGGGCAGCCAACCTTCCGGCCGCCACTAGCGCCGCCGCTTCCGTTCCCCCACCCCGGAACGGCCCCTCCAAGCCCGCCTCCAGGGCAGCCAACCCTCCGGCCGCCACTAGCGCCGCCGCTACCGTTCCCCCACCCCGGAACGGCCCCTCCAAGCCCGCCTCCAGGGCAGCCACCCTCCCGACCGCCACTAGCGCCGCCGCTACCGTTCCCCCACCACGGAACGGCCCCTCCAACCCCACCCCCAAGACAACCACCCCTCCGGCCGCCACTCGCGCCGCCACTACCGTTCCCCCTCCCCGGAACGGCAAAAAATTCCCCCGCGTCTCCTTCGCGGGGGACCAACCACCGCCATCGCACCCGCCCATCACCTCGGACGAACCAAGCCCCCCCCCCTCCGACGGACCCCAACACCTCAGCAATTCTACCTCACTCCGCCCCAGCTCACCAACGCCTGTTCTTGAAATGCTCGAAAACGCACGTCCCGTTCCTCGTCGACACAGGGGCGGCGCTCTCTATATTCCCCAATAATATTCTCCGGCGACAGGCGCGTTGTTACCGGCAACTCCTCTACGCCGCCAACGGTACCACCATCCCCTCGTACGGGACGTACCGCTCATCAATTCATATGAGCGGGCTCGCGTACGAGTGGGAATTTACCGTGGCGGACGTAGAGAAAGCTATCCTGGGGGCCGACTTCCTCGCATATTTCGGCCTCCAGGTAGACGTCCGTAACGCGCGCCTGCTCGACCCCTCCACCCAGAAACCCATCCCCGGGTTCATTCATGCGGTGGATCGGCCCCCGTCCCAGTTTGAACAACTCCTCCTCCACTACAAACCCCAGCGCCGCCCCTCAGCCCACATCTCACAGACCCAGCACTACATAGAAACCTCTGGCCCCCCAATATCCGCAAAAGCACGACGCCTCCACCCCCTCCAACTCTCACAGGCCCGCAAACACTTTGATCTTCTCATCAAGGAGGGCATTATCCGTCCCTCCAAATCCCCGTGGGCTTCTCCACTACATATTGTGCAGAAGCCTAACGGGGATATCCGCCCATGCGGCGACTACCGCCGCCTCAATGCCCGTACAACCCCAGACCTTTACAACGTCCCACATCTCCGGGATTTCTCTTCCCACCTCCACAACACAACCATCTTTTCTACCCTCGACATCTCTCGTGCCTTCCATCACATTCACATCTACCCCCCTGACGTTCCTAAAACAGCTATCATCACCCCTTTCGGCCTGTTCGAGTATATCAAAATGGGTTTCGACCTCCGTAACGCTGCCCAAACATGGCAGCGTTACATGGACAACATACTACGAGGCCTACCCTTCGTCTTCTGTTTTTTGGACGACGTACTGATCGCTTCCCGAGACCCAAATGAACACCTCGCACACCTGAAACAGGTTCTTGACATCTTCGCCGCCGAGGGCCTCACCATTAACACTCCGAAATGCGTCCTCGCCCAGCCCTCCGTCCGCTGCCTCGGCCACCAGGTTTCGTCCGAAGGTATAAAACCCCTACCGGACAAAGTGCACACCCTCACCGATTTCCCACAACCCAACACTGTCTCAGAACTCCGCCGTTTCCTGGGTATGTTGAACTTTTACCGTAGACACATCAAACACGCAGCACAACACCAACAACCACTCATACACGCTATCCCACAACCGGCAAAGAAAAACGATAAACGCCCCATTTCCTGGACCCCCGCCCTCACTACCGCCTTCCAACAATGCAAACAGGACCTAGTTGACGCCGCTCTATTGGCCCATCCCGATCCCCATGCCCCCCTCTCCATCACCACAGATGCGTCCGACTGGGCCATCGGGGCAGTACTCCACCAACACACCGGCGCCACCCCCCAACCTCTCGGCTTTTTCTCTAAAACTCTGTCCCCCACACAAAAAAATTATTCCACCTTTGACAGAGAACTCCTCGCCATCCACGAAGCCATCAAACACTTCCGTGACTTCGTGGAGGGCAGGCAGTTCTCTGTCATAACCGACCACAAGCCCCTCACCCACGCCCTCCTCCAAAACCGAAAATCAGCCTCCCCCCGTCGCCTCCGGCAACTCGAATTTATCGGACAATTCACGTCCGATATTCGTTATTTGCCGGGGGCCGACAACTGCGTCGCCGACGCACTCTCCCGCCCCACCCCTGCGCCGGTGGCGGAGTTACTGCCCTTCCCTTCCCCGCAAACCCTCAAAAACCACCAAACTCCTACCTCCGATCCCGCACTTTCCAATCTCATCTCCGCCTCAAAATTGGAGCAGCTGCCTCCCCTAGATCTCTGGTGCGACGTATCGGCCGACACACCGCGCCCGTACGTCCCACCGGAGCTAAGGAGGCAGTTGTTCCTACATTACCACTCCCTCCATCATCCCGGCATTCGGGCGAGCCGGGACCTCATCAAAACGCGGTACTTCTGGCCCCATATGAACACGGATATACGTACCTGGGTTCTCGGGTGCCAGAAGTGCCAGCAATTCAAGGTCTCGGCTCACCCCCATGTACCTCCTCAACCTATCCCCGATTCTCTCCCGTGGGAACACGTCCACTTGGATCTGGTCGGCCCCCTTCCCCCCTCCGAGGGGAAGAGGTATTGCCTCACCATGATCGACCGTGCGACAAATTGGGTAGAGTGTATCCCACTCGCCCACATTACCGCGGACGCCGTCGCCGCGGCCTTCCTCAATCAATGGATCAGCCGCTACGGCTGTCCGCGGACACTCACGGTCGATCAGGGGAGGCAATTTGAATCAGCCCACTTTGCCGACCTGCTCCGTTCCCTCGGGATTCAGAAAATCCGCACCACTCCTTATCACCCTCAATCCAACGGGAAAATAGAGCGGTGGCACTCGGTCCTCAAGCAAGCCATCTCCACATCAGCCACTTCCCCTTCATGGACCAAAACCCTCCCCTACGTTCTACTTAGCCTCCGCACTTCCGCCCGTCCTTCAGACAACACAAGTCCCGCACAACACGCTTTTCGAGACCCTTTACGTTTGCCAGCCGACATCTTCACCCCACACCCCACCCCGTCAATTAACAGGGAACCACTCCGCACAACAACACCACACAACGACACCACCTATCCCACACGTTTTTACACAGCCACTCACATGTACTTGAAGGAGCCCGGCATCCACAAAACATTTCAACCTCTCTACGCCGGGCCCTTCCACGTCATCCGCTCCACAAACACCACGGCTACCCTGTTAATTGACGGGAAGCCCCACACTGTACCCCTCGCCCGATGTAAACCAGCCCCCGTCCTCCCAGACACTTCGCCCCACACCACTCACCCGACCACCCCTACACCACAAACACCACACATCACCTCCATTTCGCCCACCGGACCCCAACGTCGCCACCCACCTCCGCGACGTCCCGGGTACCGGCTCCCACCGGCTCTTCCCCTTCACCACCGCCCCGGCAGTGAAGGGGCCCCTCTGTCAGTCTTCACTAACGTGAAGACTGTTAGAGGGAGTCGCCTCTCTCACCCCATCACCTCACCATCATTACACACTCACCACATTACACTGCACACTATCCACACCCAGGGAACGGCGGATTTCACAACCCCGCTCCAATCTGTCTCCCCTGAACCCGTACCTACAAATTGTATATACCTGTAAATACCTGTACATACTACCTGTAAATACCTTGCATATATCTAACTATCTACCTACTATCTAACTATCTAACTATCAAACTACTATCTAACTATCACTCCTCTTATCATCATCATCAACCTCATCACCATTGTAAATATTGTCACTTCATCAATTTTTTCATCACACCCTCATTGTACATATTTTTCCCATCATCAAATTTCGTCTACTTATGTCTACTTATGTCTACTTATGCCTACTTATGTCTACTTTTGTCTACTTAGCCCTACTTTTGTCTACTTATGTCTACTTATGCCTACTTATCCTACTACCTGTATATCACCCTAGATTTAAGACACCTCCGGTCACGCTTCTGCCTTCAGCACTACAATTGTTTGTTTCAGCCTTCAGCTCCTGTATCCTTGCGCCTTCAGCTCCCCTCTTGTTTCCGCAGCCCTCAGCCCCTGTCACCTTGAGCCTTCAGCTATCTCAAACATTGGTTCGAACTGGGGGGACCTCTGTCGTGAGTCCCTCCCGGGAACACTCCACTACAACCTTAAAGCTCTCACCAATATTCCTATGTAAAAATTACCTTCCGCTAATAAACATCTGAGTGGGGAGACAGGCGACAGAATCCGGGGGACACAACCTGGTGCCCCACTACCAGCTCCCAACAGGGAGCTGGAGGGAGAGGACTCCAAGTCCTATATAACCCCGGATCCTGGAGCTTTAGCTTCATTCGACACTTCCTCTAACCAGCTCTCTCTTCTCTCTCTACCTTCCTCCTCCCAGATGCCTGGTGGTATCCGCCGCTCTGGGAATTCACCTCCTACCTTCTCCTCTTGTCTACATCGGTGGATATCCGCCGCCTAGACAAGCACCTTCCTTCCTTCACCTACATCGGTGGATTACCGCCGCCTAGGTGAATTTCCTTCCTCTCGCCTACATCGGTGGATTACCGCCGCCTAGACGAGATTCCTTCCTTCACCTACATCGGTGGATTACCGCCGCCTAGGTGAATTTCCTTCCTCTCACCTACATCGGTGGATTACCGCCGCCTAGGTGAAATTCCCTCGCTCTCATCTATTCATTCCTTCACGCCACCGTGATGATAAAATTTAAATTCATCACAAACCCCTATTTTGAACCCCTTAGAGATGACTGACAGTAACGTCGAGCTTCGAGGACCAACTAGACCCCGAACGGGACCCATAACCCGAATTTCATCAATTTTGTTTCATGGTAACTAAGCAAAGTGGCCCGTACGGCGTACGGCGGACAGACAGAAATATTTTTATTGCAGTTTTGGATTCTACATACCTTGAAACGTAAACCATCAAATTTTGAGGGGGGGTTAGAATTTTTTTTTTCATGCTCGATTCCAATGGTTCATTATTGAAAATAATAAACCAAAACAATCAAATTTTGAGGGAACCTTAACATTTTATTTTCAGGCTTGATTCCAAAGGTTCAGCAATGAAGATAATAAACCAAAATTTCTGTCCGTAGCTCCCACCGTACACGGCAGTTTCCTTAGTTATCATGAATCAAAACTACCTAATGCAATTTGCTATGTCTGTCCAATATGGGGTCCGGCGTACAATTTGGGCGGTTGGGGGTGTTGGACCGGTATAAATAAGGCTCGAAGTTTTCAATACGCCACTGTTCGGAAACATTCAATGCCTATATTCATAACTGTGACTACCTACAATGAAATCCATAAATAAAATTTCCCTGTTATCAATTAAATCATTTGGAGACTTGGCGTTTGAACTCCCGGACGCCTACAGCAGGTGGCCAGGTCAGGAGGGTCTCGTTTGCTCGAAAATTGTATTTTATATGTAGGTATATGATTCGCCTATATAAAAAATCTAAAAAATACATGTGAAAATTTGGAAGCCACTGCAATAGCCTCATCTTCATTGAAATTTCGCTAACATTGTAACCAAATATATGTTTTATTTTATCAGTTTACCTTAAGTAATGTTACCTGTAACATTTACTGATTTGTTAACTTTTCATTCAGCTCTATTTGTAAAGCCAAACAAACCTTGCATTTTCTAATTCCGATACCACCCCATTCAACAATCCTGGCTACGCCACTGAACGGTACCTACCTACCTACCCTTGATACAACGAACAGTGCGTATCACAACGAACTGATTGTTCAGGGGCATAACCAAAAAATGTAAAAAGTAATAGTTACCTATCTAGCTCGTTATCATAAGATCGAATACATTATAGAGGAAGAATAATATATTATGGAACAATATTGTAAAACGCTGCAAATCCCTGCACAACGGTTTATTATTTTGTACAGAATACCCTTCTGTTACAGATCACAGCTCTATGTATAGATAACCCGTCTATATAATATAATATGTACTACTCTATATATTTTATGTGGATCGCAGATCCTCCGTAAGTTAGTACCTAACCCCGTACTCGTTACCAGGTACCTACCTAAATCACGAGTTGAATGTTGCTAAAATAATTCTGCCGATGACAAACAGTACCTAACAAAAATAAACACACATAATGAAGTTCTGAAAAGAAATTGTTGATGAAGAGTGAAAAAAGGTGCAAAAGTACCTACCAACAAACTCCAGCACCTTCTACGTAGATGGTATAACAAACCGTTGTGTAATAATTTACCGTTGAGTAATGATTTACCATCGTGAAGTAATAATTTACCCAACGTTTGTTCAAGTTTCACTACCTATCAACAAACTCCAAAACAGCCATCATTTTTCAAATGAAATAATATCACAGAACAACCGATTTTATCTCCGGCTAAATTTCCTATTGTCGGGGCGTCCCTGGTAACGAGATTTGATTTGAATGTATACAATTTCATTCACACTGGAGTCGAAAATGCCTATCGGTGCAAACTTCGGGGCCTTACTGTGAACGAACGGAGGGACGTAAAATGCTCTAGGTGGTCTTAAAAAACTCGTAAGTTCAAGAACTATTTAAAACCGTAAAAAGATTCACGTAAAAAAAAGTTATAGGCGTTTTGAAAATTTCAACCCCTATTTTGAACCCCTTAGAGATGACTGACGGTAACGTCGAGCTTTGAGGACCAACTAGACCCCGAATTTCATCAATTTTCTTTCGTGGTAACTAAGAAAAGTGGCCCGTACGGCGTACGGCGGACAGACAGAAATATTTTTATTGCAGGTTTGGATTCTACATACCTTGAAACGTAAACCATCAAATTTTGAGGGGGGGTAAGAATTTTTTTTTTTCATGCTCGATTCCAATGGCTCATTATTGAAAATAATAAACCAAAAATGTTTGTTTCATAAGAGTCAGTACCGCAACAAGCAGATTTCAGGTTGCATGGAGCAAAATTATTTCATTCAAAATGTAAGCTGGAGCAATGAAATTTATTAGTGCCATTCTAAAAAGTTGCCGAACGCTCTTTGATCCTGGGGCTGGGTACGTATTGCGAAAGACGAGGTGGTAGGGTGAAATCCAGCCCACGAGGGTGTTTCGTCCCCTATTTCCCCACCCTCACGAACTCTAGCGGACTTTCCTCAAAGTTTGTGAGTTTCACGGTTCGTCGGTAGAATGCGTAAGCTTTTACTCGTATAAATATAATATATTACAAATGTACAATCATCCTTCCGCTAGCCGCGAACCTTCCGGGCTACAAAATCTGATGTATCCCCACTCTTAATTAAAACTGCCATGAGCTCAACTAACGCCCTTCTTGGCTATTTCACAGTTACACCCTATCAGGCGTTGGAATTACCCGGCACCCAAAGACACACGAACTGCCGCTAAACTACAATGGAATATGAAACGCACTCAGTTGTGTCAAAGACTCGCGCACCAGTTTGTCCGGAGTTGCCTTCGTTGATTTTCATGTTTGTTAAAACGTTGTGGAACTCTTCTCCACAACTTGGGCTTTACATGAGAATATTTTCGTTTTAGGTAGGTACCTACTGTTTTCTTCTGTTTTCTGTGAGAGCGAGTTTTTTTCAACCTCCACGTTATACGCGGACATATCGGATCATTGATATGTCTAGTGGTATGGGAGAGATGTGAATGCGCAGAATACATTTTATACATTTATTTCACAGAAATGGAATCGCACTTTTTTACCTACTTGCACATCTCAGCTTCCTGTACGTGAGTAACATAAAACGCTGCAAATCCCTGCACAACGGTTTATTATTTTGTACAGAATACCCTTCCGTTACAGATCACAGCTCTCTGTATAGATAACCCGTCTATAAAATATAATATATGCACTACTCTATACATATTATGTGAATCGCCGACAGCGTTGGCCAATAGAATTGCAGAACGCGTAGCCGTGGCCGGCCCTTGTGATTGGAATGGCCTAAGCCAGTCATAATGAATTTATTGAAAAAACAAAAGAAAACGATTGATTGAACCATTTCGGACCATGCCAATGCGCACCATGCCAATTAGACAATTCTAAATGAATTCCAAATGCAAGTCCAATTCAGACTGATGGTATACCAATTTTTACAATTCTAAGTGAATTCCTAAGTGCACTAACAATTACAATCCTAAGTGCAATCTTAGAGGATTACAATTACAATCCTAAGGGCCTCTTTCACCAGCTATTTAACGACCTGATTAACTTTAACGGCCTCGGTTAATCGGACATCAGAGCGATTTTCCTTTCACCACCCACAAGATAACCAAAACTTTAAGGAGAAGGGATAACGTGCCCGTTAAAGATTTCGTTAAAGTTAATTGGTGGACCCTCCACCAATTAAGAGGTTAACGGACGATTAGCAGCATGTATATAATGTATATTATATACATATTATAGTTCTTTCTATGTATATATTATGCTTTGAGTAGAAGTACAATAAATTTTTTTAAATAATGTATCTACTATCTAGTGAGTAGTTATTACATTCCAACATACCTTCCCTATATGAGGTCAAATGAACGTGTTTATTTATTTTATTGGACCTACAGAAATGTTGGCTGTTCATTTATTGTTTATTTCATGTGCAATAATTAAAATAGCATTTTTTAAGGTTTCCACAAATTTTGAATAAACGAAAAACTTTTGAGGGGGTGTTATAAAAATGTTTTTGCTGAGCGAATACATAGGTAGGTGTATTGTTCACAGAATAATAAATCAAAAGGAGAGGAAGTTATACTTAACAAGGAGCACCTCTGTCGTAGATAATAATGCTTATTTATTAACAGAACAAAATGTATTGTATTTCAAAAAAGGAAGTACAGCAACCAAAATAACCTCACAACCGATACATCAAAACATCGTAACGAATAAGTTTTTCCTGTTCGCAGAACTGGGGGCCCACAGTTTTCTAGGAGCATATTTTTTCCATTCCTGGAACAACCAAGACCACTTCAGAAATAGATACCTTGGATATAAAATACCAACTGAAAATTGAGATTGTATTGTTTCATATTATTTTCAAAAACGGCATAAGAGTTACACAGCAAAAGCTGACAAATTTTGGGGTGCGCTGGCAAAGTAGTCACGTTAAGGTTAATATCAAGTTATATTTCCCTAAAATTGTGTATAATTGTGGTGGTACATGTACTATAAAGGATATTACATGTTAGTTTGCGTTCTGATTCTTGTCAGATCCTCCAGATAATACACGTACTTAGTACTTAGATACTACATGTAAGCATACATGAACACATTGCCAGCAGTGCTTGGTAGGATATTGAAAAGAAACCTCTGAAATTTCACTTACGTTTTGTGCCGTGAAGTCCTATTTTGAGTTTGAGTTGAAAGGCGACGGCATTCGTATGTCATAGTCGGAAGTCGTTCGCGAGTACCTACAAAGTGTTTTGATTTTGATGTCGTTTCACCCGTTTACTGTTCCGATGAGGCATCGTTTCGTCGAAAACGGACACAAAAACCGTTGGCGGGCAACACTGCATCGTTAACTTAACGAATCCTTAACGCCGCCATCAAATTGACGCCGACATCAAACTGATGCCCTGATTAGTGTGGTGAAATGTAAATCTCTGACGCCCCGGTTAACCTGCATGTTCCCGTTACGATTTCGTTAGGTTAATCAGACATTAGAGGCAGTTTGATGAAAGTGGCCCTTAGGGCCCTTAGGGCCACTTTCACCAAACTGCCTCTAATGTCTGATTAACCTAACGAAATCGTAACGGGAACATGCAGGTTAACCGGGGCGTCAGAGATTTACATTTCACCACACTAATCAGGGCATCAGTTTGATGTCGGCGTCAATTTGATGGCGGCGTTAAGGATTCGTTAAGTTAACGATGCAGTGTTGCCCGCCAACGGTTTTTGTGTCCGTTTTCGACGAAACGATGCCTCATCGGAACAGTAAACGGGTGAAACGACACCAAAATCAAAACACTTTGTAGGTACTCGCGAACGACTTCCGACTATGACATACGAATGCCGTCGCCTTTCAACTCAAACTCAAAATAGGACTTCACGGCACAAAACGTAAGTGAAATTTCAGAGGTTTCTTTTCAATATCCTACCAAGCACTGCTGGCAATGTGTTCATGTATGCTTACATGTAGTATCTAAGTACTAAGTACGTGTATTATCTGGAGGATCTGACAAGAATCAGAACGCAAACTAACATGTAATATCCTTTATAGTACATGTACCACCACAATTATACACAATTTTAGGGAAATATAACTTGATATTAACCTTAACGTGACCACTTTGCCAGCGCACCCCAAAATTGGTCAGCTTCTGCTGTGTAACTCTTATGCCGTTTTTGAAAATAATATGAAACAATACAATCTCAATTTTCAGTTGGTATTTTATATCCAAGGTATCTATTTCTGAAGTGGTCTTGGTTGTTCCAGGAATGGAAAAAATATGCTCCTAGAAAACCGTGGGCCCCCAGTTCTGCGAACAGAAAAAACTTATTCGTTACGATGTTTTGATGTATCGGTTGTGAGGTTATTTTGGTTGCTGTACTTCCTTTTTTGAAATACAATACATTTTGTTCTGTTAATAAATAAGCATTATTATCTACGACAGAGGTGCTCCTTGTTAAGTATAACTTCCTCTCCTTTTGATTTATTATTCTGTGAACAATACACCTATGTATTCGCTCAGCAAAAACATTTTTATAACACCCCCTCAAAAGTTTTTCGTTTATTCAAAATTTGTGGAAACCTTAAAAAATGCTATTTTAATTATTGCACATGAAATAAACAATAAATGAACAGCCAACATTTCTGTAGGTCCAATAAAATAAATAAACGCGTTCATTTGACCTCATATAGGGAAGGTATGTTGGAATGTAATAACTACCTACTCACTAGGTAGTAGATACATTATTTTAAAAAATTTATTGTACATCTACTCAAAGCATAATATATACATAGAAAGAACTATAATATACATTATATACATGCTGCTAATCGTCCGTTAACCTCTTAATTGGTGGAGGGTCCACCAATTAACTTTAACGAAATCTTTAACGGGCACGTTATCCCTTCTCCTTAAAGTTTTGGTTATCTTGGGGGTGGTGAAAGGAAAATCGCTCTGATGTCCGATTAACCGAGGCCGTTAAAGTTAATCAGGTCGTTAAATAGCTGGTGAAAGAGGCCCTAAGTGAATTAAAGTGCAATTGAAATTGTAATCCAATTGCAATTTCAATATTTTATTATCACAACTTTGCCAATTTTGGCGAATGTGGAGTGTATGTTTATAGGATTAGTGTGTCGGGAATTTAGATGGGGATGTTAGGTAGAGTGGTGAGCAGTGGCCAATTGCAATTGAAAAAAATTGTTGATGAGGAGTGAAAACGTTGGCCAATAGAATTGCAGAACCATTTCGGACCATGCCAATGCGCACCATGCCAATTAGACAATTCGAAATGAATTCCAATTCAAATTAATAACAACAAATAATATTATCAATGACAGAATTCATGATTCCACGCATATTTATGAAATGCGATTGCCCGGCTGGCTCCACTGCTCCAGTACTCGATAGGGGTCACTTGGGCGAAGCACTACGGTATGTATTGACCACAGACTTAATTTTGCGGTGGGGGGGGGGGGGGGGCAAATGGTTTTAATGCTCGACACCAAAGGTTAATTATTACTGAAAACAACAAACCAAAATAATCAAATAAAGCTCAAGATCAAAGCAAGTTAGCATACTTCATGAGGTTTTCAAGAAGCAAGGCACACTGACAGTAACAAGGAAAATAGAATGTTAAGCCCACAGCCCATAATAATATTTTTGCAACGCACGAGGCATTCGGCTGCCAAACCGAATAATAAGTAGTACCTAATACTTCAGAGCACAAGGTAAGCGACGAGCGACGACTGCCTTGTCCTCAATATCTCTGAGGTCGGAGAAACTCCAAATTACTTTACTCTGACAGGGAATTGTTAATAGGGCTCTTGGACGTTAACTCAATAAATCAATTAACCACTTCCCAATTTGTTCAACATTTCAACGGGGAGAAAAGCCTAATAAAGTTATGAATGAAACTCTTGAGTATTCGAGAAAGTAAGATGGTACACTGGTGAGGGGTTTCGATATTTCAGTCGAGCGATTCCGTGTGAATATTCAAGGAATATATTCAATGCCTCGATTTGCAATGGACGTTACTTTGAGGACTCCAGAGGGGGTAATCCAGTTTTGCTTTGAATATTATTTCAATCGATCGGCGAATAGAATATTAAGACATACTGTCATTGTGTTTCAGCCCCTAGCTATACCTAGCTGTTCACGCATGACCAAAGAATGCTGGAAGAGATAGCTTTTAACAAAACGCTGCAAATTATTACACAACGATTTAATATTTACCTGTATGGATTCCCCGGCTGCGTAGATCACTACTTGCTGTACCTACCTTCGTGCTTCCCCAAGGTAAACCTTAAATCTAGTACTGGAGCCGGCCGGGCAATTAGATAGGTACGTTTCACAAGATATGCGGTGGATTCAATAATTTACTCTATAATTTATTATTATCATTTGTTGTTATTCATGAAGCATCTCATTTAACCCTTTCAACCCTGGTGGAACGTATATGTCCCATCAGGTTTTTGCACTAATAAACCTGCTGGTACACATTATGTAGGTACCAGGAACTTTATTACCTACTGCTTCAATTTTCCAATTGTTTTAGGGTCTATGGAATACTGCAGTCCTTACGGAAGAAAGGGTATGAATGCTTCTTGGTTAGGCAGTGCAGTGAAACTTTATTCTCAGTCGGGTTGAAAAGGTGAAGTTACGAAGTACCTATAAAAAAACCCAAAATAACCATCATTCTTCAGATGAAAAAATATGTTTTGTTAAATAAATCTGGCAATTTTTGAATTAATTATTGAATGTATTCATCAGCGCACTTCCTATCCCCGCCACAACCTTTTGGTTTATTATTTTCAATAATGAACCATTGGAATCGAGCATGAAAAAAAAATTCTTACCCCTCAAAATTTGACGGTTTACGTTTCAAAGTATGTAGAATCCCAAACTGCAATAAAAATATTTCTGTATGTCCGCCGTACGCCGTAGGGGCCACTTTTCTTAGGTACCATGAAACAAAATTGATGAAATTCGGGTTATAGGTTCCGTTCGGGGTCTAGTTGGTCCTCGAAGCTCGACGTTACTGTCAGTCATCTGGGTTCAAAATAGGGGTTGAAATTTTCAGAACGCCGTAGCTCGAAAACTTTTGATAGAAGGGTATGGTTTTTTTTTACGTTATTAAATTTCTCTTGAGCTAAACAATTTTTTGAGACCACCCGGAGCATCGTACGTCCAGCCGTTCGTGAGCACCAAAAAGCTTCGTCAACACGATCGTGAATCAAACGGTATAAATCCTGCCCGGATATCATAGCTACGAAGCATCTGATTATAATCAAGGATGGCTGAATGAAGTCGAGTTGATTGTTGTGCGATATTATTTCATTTGAAAAGTGATGGATCTATTAGATTTTGTTGGTAGGTACTTCTGAAACTTGAACAAACGTTGATGTATTATTGATGGGTTACACAATGGCGAATTATTACACACCGGCAAATTATTACACAACGGTAAATTATTACACAACGGTAAATTATTACACCACGGTAAATTATTACACAACGGTAAATTATTACACAACGGCTCATCTACCCAGAAGGGGCTGGATTTTGTTGATAGGTACTTTTGAAACTTGATCAACCGTTGAAGTATTATTGATGGGTAAATTATTACACAACGGCAAATTATTACACAACGGTAAATTATTACACAATGGCTCATCTACCCAGAAGGGGCTGGATTTTGTTGATAGGTAGGTACTTTTGCAACTTGAACAACCGTTGAAGTATTATTGATGGGCTAATTATTACACAACGGTTCATTATTCCATCCCCGTAGAAGGGGAACCTATACAGGTAAATTATTACACAACGGTTTAGGTAGGTACCTAGTAACGAGTACGGGGTTAGGTACTAACCTACGGAGGGTCCGCGATCTGTGTAGAATGGTACATAATATGTTATATAGAAGGGTTATCTATACGGAGACCTGTGATCTGTAACAGAAGGGTATTCTGTACAAAATAATAAACCGTTGTGCAGGGATTTGCAGCGTTTTTTTTTCTTTATTTTATCCTTTTCCTTTAAAGATACAGAGGCTATGCCGCCATTAGGACAGCCAACCATTGTTCCCTGCCAGAAAGGATGCCGTGGAATCGAAAGGTATACTTATATATATATATATATCTCTATTCCCACAAGTACTTAGTGGCATATTTGCCATTGATCCTATGTTAGACCAAATAAAACCTTCAGTGCCCTTCTGCGACGGTTAGGTATTTGCTTCGATAATCGTGATGTGGCAGAAAAAATGTCTCATACGAGTTTTGCAACTCAGAAATGACTCTTACTACCCTGTTTTAGTGGTGGCCCCCTGGGAGTGTCAATTTTGGCAGAGAACCCGGAAACTAAGAATATGGAGGTATGACTTGCTGCACATGAGCGAAGTACATGTCCCGTTCAGATACCTGGATCGCGACAACGCGATGAGGATATGTTGGCGAGAAATAGCAAAAAAAGTTGCTCCAACTTCGGGGGTTTAACTTCGAATTTTCGCGTGAAGAATCGAATAGAGTGAGAAGTATGTTCCAGTTCTTCTAGTATATACCTAGTTAACTCCCCAACTGCGTGAGAACCCTTCTCTAATAAGCACGTAAAACGTTTTCTGGACAGATTGGATATTCAGCCGATATCATTTCTTATAATAGTAACCATTTAATAAAGGCAGCAGCTAAATAATTCATCATCTAGCTGCTGTTTTACTCCATTCTCCGCTTGCATAAATAATAACGCCAGGAATTTTACTTTTCCGTCGCGAAGTTACCTGTTTGGATGGAGTTTTTCGCCGGGTGAACACTTTTTTTTCGTCGAGCATTGTGGACTGATAGGTAGGTACTCCCCAAACTATTGTTGAGGGTATGTTATAGTACTTGGCATAGTGTGAGGTTGAATGGTTATAGTGGTTTATGGTCAGGATAGTGAAGTTATGGTTATATCTCTATTTAGCTCTCTACGGAAATCACATCGATTTCCCACATCGAGCTTATTCAGCTCCTAGGACACCGCGATATCTCCTTGATACTCGACGGTGGGTGTACACCCAGGGGTTCTTCTCCTCTTGTTTTATGTTGGATCAAGCCTTCGATTCCCCTTGATCGATAGTATCACAGCAATACAATCACGATTTGGACGTAACCAAACAGAAGTGTCTCACAAAGAACCGTTTCATTCATAGTCAATAAAAATCAATACAGTTACATGATGGAGCGTCACGTGGCTTACATTAGTACGATAGAGATACGTGGCTTACCTTTGATGAAATCGACAGCCATTTCGAGGCCGTAAGTGTCTTTGTCACAGTCATCAAGGATGTGGACGCCGATCCTGAAGTGTTTGAGGCCTTTGTTGAGGGTGTCGAGAGTGTAGAGCATAGTTTCCACCGCTTGTATGCCTCCTTGAGGCATGATTGGTCCACAGGTGATTGTATCCTCTCTTTCGTGCACCATCATCAACCCACCGATTATCAGGTCCCCGGGAACCTGCAAACAAACCGAAGTATCAGATTTATTGGATTGGCTGTCAGGGTAAAAATAATCATCATGATGAGAAATTGCAATAATTTATTTTTAAAAACGCTGCAAATGATCATATATAACGATTTATTATTTACCTGTATACATGCCCCTTCCGCGTAGAACACTGTTTTCTGTTGTGAATAACTACCCTCGAGATCCCCCCTGGAAAGCCCTAAATTGAGTACTGGAGCCACCTTGGGAATTGCAGTTTCATAAAGTATGCGGTGGATTCAATAAACAATTCTACCATTAATTATTAATTTTTTGTTATTCATGATGCATAATATACAGCATTGTTCAACTTACAGAAGTATCTATCAGGAAAATCCAAAATAACCATCTTTCTTCAGATGAAACAATATCACGAAACTACAACTCGAGTTCATACAGCCATCCGTGATTATAATCAGGTGTTCCCTAGCGATGATATCTGGGCCGGAGTTATACCGTTTCAATCACGATCATGTTGACTAAGCTTTTGTCAAAAATTGTTTGGCTAAGACAAATTTAATAACGTAAAAAAAAACTATACCCTTCCATCGGAAGTTTTCGAGCTACGACGTTCTGAAAATTTCAACCCCTATTTTGAACCTCTTGGAGATGACTGTGACAGTAACGTCGAGCTTCGAGGACCAACTAGACCCCAATTGGGAACTAGAAATCAAATTTCATTATTTTAGTTCATGGTAACTAGGAAATGTGCTTAGTACGGCGTACGGACAGAATTTTTCTTATTCCATTTTCGGATTATAGAAAGTTGGAAACGGAAACCATCAAATTTTGAGGGGTGGGGAGGGGTGGGGGTTCAAATTCGTTCTTTTTTTCATGCTCGATTCCAAAGGCTCATTACTGAAAACAATAAACCAACATATATATCATATTCCTTAGGCAATTTCATTAGCCGGTTCTCAAAATAAAAAAAACGCTTCCTCAAGGATGAATTAATTACCGCATGAACCCCATCTAGATCAATTGTCTGCATGCTAAACGTAATTAATATCCACAGCTGTAACGAAAAAGGTCTTCCTGAGCTGGTATAAAAGAAACAGTCTTCCTGATGGGAGTAGACGAGAGAAGCTCACCAGGTTATCCCACTGCGGTTCCCGGAAAAACCTATGTATGCTTTGCGCCGCTTTGTGAGAGATTTCCCTATGATGTCGTCTTTTCCGTGGGCACAATGGACCAAGAATCTCGGTTTCACGGAACCGTGAGTAATTCGAAACAGCTAGCAGTTCACCGCTATAAAAATTCAGCTCGAGTTTCACCGATTCAAACTCCGTCAATTTTGAACAGTCGGTCGTAAAGTGCCGCGGAAAACCCATTCGCGTTCGAGGACAGGACACGGGAGCGTCCTGCCCGCCAAGAAAACCGAAAACCTCCATACCTACCTGCAGCGACCAAGCTTACACAACACAAGTACGGTCCCCCCCTCCCCCTCCCAACACCATTAACTCGGCCCCCTGGGGGTCTCCGGTGTTGGTTTTTCGTAAATCCATCCTCGAAGGGCTCCTGAGGATTTGAACCAAATTTTAACCCTCGGAACCATCAGCTGCCAGAGTTATGAAAGTTTGAAAATCGCCTTTTTTCACGTTTTTCCGCTTGTTGTTCTTGCTGTTCAATGACAGTTCTACAGCCACACAGACGTATCTGATCGAGGTGAAATTTTGCACACCGTTCGTTATGCTCCAAGGACTCCTTTGTGCATTTTGTCCTCACACTCATTTTGAAAAATTTTAGGTAAGTAGGTAGGTACTGAGAAAAAATGTTTACGTAGGTACTGGGAAAAAATGTTTACTTCATCATTGAACGCACAAAGATGTGATATCAACCCCCCCCCCCCCTCTCCCAAGCAACCCTGTTGTAAAAGTTTACCCGCCAATTCGAAAACTCAATCATGAGCTATTTGTTGTATAATTCATGAAGCATAACGTTTGTTCATGTTCAAATGTACCTATCAACAAAATCCAAAAGATTCTTCAAATGAAATAATATCGCAGAACAACCAACTCTTCATACAGCCATCCGTGATTATCAGCTGTTCCCTAGCAGTGATATCTGGGCCGGATTTATACCGTTTCATTCACGATCATGTTGACGAATTTTTGGTGCAAACGCACTTTTCTTAGTTACCTACCGTGAACCAATCTGAAGAATGACGGCTCTTTTGGATTTTTTTTGGTAGGTACTTTTGCAACTTGAGCAAACGATATGTTTCATGAATAACAAAAAATAATAATTAATTGTGGAAATATTAAATCCTGGGCATTTCATTCATAACTGTAATTCCCGTGCTGGCTCCAGTACTCGTATAGGGCTTTCCTGTGGGGAGCTCGAGGGTAGCTACTGACCACAGAACACAGCGATCTACGCAGAAGGGGCACCTCTACAGATAAAATAATAAACCGTTGTGTAATAATTTGCAGCGGTTATTTTTTTCTTCGAGGATGGGGTTTACTGAACTGTCAGTAGTATATTACCACTGGATGGTGTTCATTCTTCTTTCAGCAATCATTTATAACGGATTTTTCTTATTACCAAAATATTTAGTCCTAGTGCTTTCAATTCAAGTTTAACAATTCTAACTGTTTCTACACTTTTCATCAAACGGAAGTTGACCTCTTCGTTCAAAAAATACCATCTTCTGGACCAACTTGATGCTATTTATCAAATCAGAAATCTAATTATTCCAGATCAGAAACCAATAAACTTCCAGATTTACAAGTATACGTCATCAAAGTGTCTCGGGAAGGTATCGTGATCAATGTATTTCGCTTTGGTTGGTAAGAAGGGCTCAACACCTTTCTTCAGCCAATGGAGCGGTTCAATAAGAGCCCTTATATATCAAGGAACTTACAATCTTGAAACTTTCAGTCCATGTGTTTTCTGTAGGGAGAAATTAATTAACGCTTTTCTTCCTTCCCACTGACATTAATTTAATCAATTTCCTCCAGTCTCACTTGCGGAATACCCCAAGTTGAGAGGTAAATTACTGTGCAATGAGTTTGCCTATTTTACAAAAATGTGTAGGGCTGGAAAACGTTATTTTTCCTTACAAGAAGAGAGGATTATTTTACAGCATAAGTTTAAAGGTTTTCGGAACAGCGTCAACTGCAAAAATAACCATGAAATTTGAGGCCAAATTTTGTCCCACATCCGTACATACACACACTCATTTCGCGGATTTGGTACTAGAATCGTCTGAAACGGGTTTATATTAATGCATTAGTGAACATGCGTCGGCTGCTCCCGGGTACAGTTTTTGTCAAGTTACTGATTACACTTGTGCTTGAAGCTTTGCTTCTTGTTGGCATTTCGGTTTTGTTGGCATCTCGATTAACTATTTTTTCGGAAACGGCTAGGGAACATTAATATTTCAAAAACATTTCGGCAATCTCACAACAAACAATTAGGCCCGACTCGGTGATTCGAGGAAAACAAACAATCAGATCGCGAAGGAAAGCGCCGATCACGTCAAAAAATACGTTTCGGCGATTTTACCATAGTCCGTCCCAGAAACTCGCTGATCACGTTGAATAAAAAGGATGAAGACGTTTGGAGGTAACATTCGAAAACACTTGGAGTTAATTTCGGGAGCTCAACCTTCGTTACAACCTCAATTCTTCACTCTTTGGTCAAAATCAACTTCATATTCGGTCTTCTCGCCCTAAAAAACATGGAAATCGATACATCACAAGCTCGTGTTCACTAAAACCACAAAAAACCTCTAAACCCCCTATTTTTACGTCCATTTTTCTCCCATTCGCCCCTGGGTGTATTCCGATCGGGCTGCCGAGCACTGGAGCACAACTAGGACTTAAATGTGTTCCCAAATGGGGACCCAAACTGTGTGCGGAAGAACGAAGATTTTAGACCAAAATTTAAGGTAAATTTAAAACTTCGCTAGAACCTCAATTTTCCACTCATTGGTCATAATCGACTTCATACCTATTCGGTTTTCTCGTCCTAAAAAACATGGAAAACGATACCTCAAAATCTGATGTTACCAGAACACAAAAAACACAATAAATAGGTACCTATTTTATACCCATTTTTCTCTCATAACACCCTTGGGTATATTCCGATCGGGCTGCAAAGTTTCGGGACACAACTGAGGCCCAAATGGAGCATGTGTGCTAAAGAACGAATTTTTTAGACCGAAAATGAAGTAGTTATGCGTGATACGGCGGACGGCGGACGGACACTGCATTTTCTGAATCTACGCACCTTGAAACGTAAAAGAAAAAATTTTGAGTGGGTGTTATAATAATTTTTTGCTGAGCGAATACATAGGTGTATTATTCACAGAATAATAAACCAATACGGAACATGCTTTAGCCCGTTGGCTCCTGTAGGAGTAGGAGGATAAGAAGGATAAGGACTCGGGTCTCCAAACAACATATATAGTTTGTATACGTACATAGCCAAGCGCGTAACCAGTACTTATCAGGTTACGCGGAGAGTCAAGGAGGGGGAATTGGCAGCATGAGATATGGTGTGATGTGCAATAAATTCAAATCTTTCCAATGAGTGGTGAGCAATTTTTTGTGGGTCGAAAATGAGGAAGTTATGTTCTCCCTACCAATTGGTTGGACGTGAAAACCGTTAGAAAACACCGCGCTACTTCCGTAACAGTTTCCTGACAAATCTTCGTAACGTTTTTGGGCAGTTGGGTCACGGCTATAGCTTGTTGCATGCTAAAATTTAATCTTTTAAGAACTATGATGTTGGGAATTTAAATCCATATTCATGTTTTATATTATTTTAAAAATGACGAATCACAACTAGATGGTTTCGCCTGTGAATTACGAGTACTATCCATAGTCTACACCAAACCAGCATTTTTGATCCTTCGCCCATCACCTTTTGAACAACAATTGATGGGGTTTCAGTGGTTCAGTTTGAAATGTTAAAAAACCACCGTAATCAGGATACATTTCTCTAGAATTTGACTAACTGGGATTTCTGAAAAAATCAGTCAAATTTCAACGCCAGTTAACCAAATGTACAAATTTTGCAGTTTTGAACGCCGGAACCAATTTGCGGTACTACCGTGCTAATTCTGAAAATGCAGTTTACAGACTGAAAATCAGAGTTGATCCCTATTTCAACTTATTTTCGCTCATATTGTTGCTGCCATGTGGTGGCGACTTTCGGACCAAGATGTCGGGCTATTTCTCCTTAATAAGTATGTATTTGATTTCAATCCCAATTTTAGCCTTTTTAAATTTTAACCTTTTGTTGTTCGATTCCTGAATACAAATATTCTAACTCACCTCCGCTGCCAATTTGACTGGCCAGGTCTCTGCAGTTGGTTTGTTTACTTGGTCCTTATGTGAATAAGTCGTCACCTCCATAGGGACGGCAGTAGGTGACGTCATCTTGAAATCGCCACCTGCGCTCGACATCGTCACGACGTCGAGGAACGAAGCCTCCGTCACCGCCATCGCTTTTGTCGACGAAGGCGGTATGAACGTGATTGACTCGAGGGACGAGCTGTTGTGAGCCTCCCAGGCGTCCCAGAACGCCAGTCCCACGCTGTTGAGCGATGTCCCTCCAAGGGCGGCCTCTTCGTCGTGCTCGTCGTCAGACGCGTTCCTAACGGGTGTTCGATCCAAATTGCCGTTGAGTGTGACATTGAAATTTGGCTGGAGTTCATCAAGAGATTCGTTAGTGGTTGAATATGCCGACGTGATTGCTAGGAGGATGATGAGGTTCATGGCCATCTCAGGCGCTCATCATTTTTACATCTGCAACAAAATATGAAAAACAACCGTTAGAGTTAATAATTTGGTATCAGTGAAACAAAAATTATCCATAAGAAGAAAATCAGTGAGTTAGTGATGTTTCACCAATATTATTAGCAAATTTCAAAAAAAAATCACTACGAGAGCTAAAGTAGAAACTCCCACTCGATCGGAAAAAAATTATAAATAAATAAAAATATATAATACAATCGTATGTTATTTCTTCTTGCTGTTATTTTTCTCCTGGCGCTACGGTAAGTACTTGTACAACTTGGGCCTCCTGTTGTTAGGTATTTTTTGTTATGATGGAAATTCCGAAGAATATTGTTCATTTAAAAAATTATAATGTACTTATGCATTATGTTTGTCATTCAAAACGACATCTGACCTTGGCTACGGAATTGGCTGACCATCGATCGACATTTCGCAACATGTGCGTATTATCAAACCCCGGAACTTTGAAGGTGGACAATAATTTTCAAAGATAAGAGGTGGGTCAAATTGCAGGAAAACCTTTTTTATTAACCTCTACCCCGGAAATTTGTTGTTAATTTACGTTTCAAGGTAGGGTAGAATCCAAAAATAATAGCATGGTGAAATAAGGCTGTATTTAAGGCAATCGCATGAATTAACACAACATAATGAATTCACATGACACGTCAGTTGAGGAAAATAAATATGGGGTTGAAACTATTAATAATAACGGGTTAGAAATAATTTCCTTCGGATAAGTATTGGTAGCTAAGGGTTAAAACTACGTGAATGAGATGTATCTTCATTAGGTGCTTCCCAACACGGATTCTTGCGTATAATAAACGACATTGTCAAACACAAAATCTCCTTGAATTCCTAAGAAAGTAATCACATCAAAGTAATGAACTATGTTCGCCCCAAGTTGATGGGGCTATAGAAGTACAGAAGTTGAAGAACATCAACGAAGTTGAGCTCTAGCATGAAAAGCTTATTCATCAGAATGACCTTTTCTTCAAAGAAGACAATCAAAGGCCGATAACAGAATCTACCTTTGATGAAAACTAATTACATTAGAAGTTAATTACTTCGCTTGTATCAAGCGCCTTCCCTCGTATCTCTGGAAATTTAACCTGTTTAAGGAGGTTACTCACTGAAGGAAGATGCCGCAAAACGGAAGAAAGTGATGGTAGGTAACCTTCAACAACAAACAATCAAAAGAAAACACGATAAAAATTGTAACTTTTTCATTATGTTAGAAATTAAAGTAGTATAGTAGGCAATAATTAGATACTGCCAATTTTATTTTTTGTTTTTCTAAATAAGTACTTTTTTTAAAACGTTACTATGCCCTTATTCAATGAATCTGTTTGGAAAATTGGGAGATAAGGAGGGAGCTAGTAGGATTAAAAATCATGAATGAGGGGAATCCGGCCCCCTTGTTTTAATAAAAGGCTTGAATATTTTTCTTGGCCCTGAATTGAAAGTTACGTCTTCCTACCTGTTTGGGAGCCACTAGTTGGAGCAGGGCAGCAAAACTTAGTATTACCCAAAATGTGCCAACAGAAATATAAATATATTTGAATTCCTATCACCTCAAAGTCGAGTACGCAACATATCACCTATCCCCATCCTCTCGTTCACAACTATTATAAGTAATTAATTTGTAAATTTATTAGCAACGGAAAAAAGAATGAAGATAAGGGGAAGGAAGAACTTGACAATGAAATGGAGGCCCTGTGCAAAGTGCCAGCAGGGAGATTTTAAGAGCTAAGGGGAGAGGAGATAATGCCTACTTTAGAAGCTCTAGGCTGAAAATTAGATCCTGCGTCGTAATTCTTATTCAAGTCCGGAAACGACCCCTTCTTAAGATCGCTATCACCCCGTTAATCACTCTGAAAGCCACGAGTAAAAAAAAACCCATTACCACCAGATACAATATTCTATATGCCGTTATTAAACCATCATTAGTTTCCAATCACTGTGTTAGCTTCAAAAGAACACCTGAATCTGAATTTTGCTATTAACAGACTATCAATCGGAGGATCTGTTTACAATTACCCTTTTCATTCAGTATCAATGTAAGGGGCACATAAGCAGACGAATTTACAATTGGATTTTAATTATGTGGGACAAAACTACACCTACCCACAACATTTCTGTGCATTTCTTTTGTACATTTATGGAAACTTCAAGGGTATTGCGTACAGAACAGTTCCCCAGACAATAATTATAGCTACACAGAAAAATTTATATACCTAGTGTTGTGAAGAATTACAGCGTTATAGACCAAACCACTAAAACATGTACAGCTATGTCTCCAATTTACCTATGCAAAAATTTATTTTTTTTATAAATATTTTATTGTGAATTGATAATCAACTGGCATCAAAAAACTCTTCGTCTTCTTGAACCTGTTCAGTGCTGCTCGTCGGCCAAGGTTTTTCACAAACTCCTTCAATCCTGAGTCGATTGCGACATTCATTTGATCCAGATTCTGCTTCCACTAACCCTCCCAGATATGGGGATCTGTCCTTTGATTCGTTTTTTGATGAATTCAAAGTCTCATCGGCGATTATATATATTGAAACAGACACTTGGGAACCACCCGCTGATGCTGTGGAACTTGGAGAGGAGTCGGGTTTGAAAATCGCATCGTTCTCAGAGGACTGTGTGCTCTGGTCATTGTGGAATGCAAACATGTTTTTCCATGTGTCCTCGACGCTTGAGCTAGAGCGGTCCTGCGTCTGTATCTCCGGATGACTGCATTCGATCCCCGTGTAAACAATGGGTCTGTTCCTGGGGACAGATTTGCATGGGGAAGGTGTTTTGAACTGCCCGCAATCATCATTCTTGTTTGTTTGAACCTGCATAAATGGGTGTAACCATTATTCACACCTAACGAAGATGTTTCAGAGAATGCGATGAGAACCTACTACAATAACACGAAGAAATACTACGACTTTACCTGTACTTTAGTAACACGAAGAAGCTATTGATCGCGTGAAATTGTAAGGCTAATAGGCCCATTGAACCTCAAAAATGAGAAAGCTTTGTTGCACCTTCAATTTGGCTTTAAATAAAAATTCGAAATTTTACCGTCCTGAATCCTAGGAACTTGATATCAAACCCCAAAACTTTAACTCTCCCAAAACATTTGAGAAATAAATAATATTAATAGCGTGGTCGCCATTGCTGAAGCGCCCATTCTTGTACAAAACAGGCCGAACAATGCTTCGCGCAATTATTTAGATAGTCGTATAAAAAACATCGTTTTCCAGAATTGTTACAACATTTTTAGGTGTTTTAACACTGATTAGGGTAAATTACATATACAAGCCCTTTTTTCAACTCGATTTTTGGATTTTGCATACCTTGGAGCATAAACAATTATTTTATAGAGGGAGGTTTTTCCCCCGCTCAACTCCACAGGTTATTTATTGTTCTACAACATTTCGTGGATCCAAGTTGTGTGAGTAAGAAGTACCGAGTATTGAATTTATTAGTGGATGCTGGGATGGGGAAAGAGGAATTGGAGCTAGTCGGAGGGCTCACCTCACAATCCTTTATCGCCGTGAAGTGCGGTTCTCCGTTATTTTTGCAACTAGATGACCGTTCGTGGTCGTGCACAGGTTCTGTGAAGTGGACCAAATCGTCTTCCATGCTAGACGAAATCGAAAGTTCAAAATAATTGTATGACGAAAAAAATGAGCCTTCCAATCATAGGAAGCATGTCCACATAAAAATAATAGGTACGTTTGGCACAGCGATGATGCGTTAGTCTTCACACAGAGCCAAATTTAGATAATATTGATTGTACAAATGTTGGTGGTACGAATCTAGAATGGAATTGTGGTATCTTAACTAGGTAATGACCATCCAAATGAAATGTTGTTTCATGTTTTCAAAAATAGCACGGGCCATGACGCGAACTGGTGACGAATCTATGTAATGATCGCTGTATCCAAAGCAGGCACCATTCAGGTCTGAGTACTTCTGAAGCACAAAAATATTGGAAGTAACTCCTTCATCTACACACTACCTAATGAATCCTAGAGTCGTATAATTTCGAACTTAGTAGAGGCTTCACACACGCATTATTGTAGGTAGGTACCTTAGAAGCTGATGGTACATTTGACATAGGGCTTTCCGATCGGGTTTTGTCATAATGGATTGGTCTTTCATGAGTTCTTTCAACAATTTCTTCATGGTGTCGACTCTTCCTAAACAAGATAACGAAAACGTGAATATTCTTTGGGTAGTCTGCACCCTAAATTAACCCGGCGGGATAATTAGATTGTGGTCAATCATTGTTTTTTCCCTACGGGACCTTCTCTATTAAATGGAGCTTTACTCCTGAGTCTGTCCAGATACCGGAAACATTCTGTGACTCGTAGGTATTGAGAAAACGGACTATTTTTCCATTAAAACCAGAATCACAACTCATGTTTTGAATAATATATAAAAATGTTTCCGACCATAGGCCAGTTTGAACTCTGAATTTTGACTCTGGTTCCCTCTGTAAAATTTTTCTGTAAACAATTTCTGTAAGATTTTTCTCTGTAAAATTCCGAACATAATTTCAAACGACAACTGAGTAATTATCTCGGCTTCCACAGCCAATTTATCAGGAAGTTCGGCAGTTGAAATTTTATTTTTTGGATTTGTGTACCTATTACTCCATCCGGTTATTCAAATATCACCTATAATATAGGAAAAATAGATTGGCCCTTTGGAAAAAAAATCAGATTGGCCCTTCTTCCTCTCAGGTGTCGATATGTTTACTGTACCAAATTACCCCGTCCCTATTTTTTCTTGATTTTACAAAAAATCAAGAAACAATAGGGAAAGTTTCCAAGTGGGAGAAACCTATGTTTGTTCTACGCAAAAAATATGTTTGGATAACACCTACAAAATATTGTCAGAAGTGACACATAAATGAATGAATTCCTTTCTTTCCTTTTTGAGCTGGTAACATAAAATAACTCCTTTATTATTTTCCAATTGTGCAAATCAATCATAATTTTTTTTAGTGAACCTGAGCTAAAACAATAGCAAGAATATTATCGTGCTTGGATTTTACTGAGATTCTTCTCATCAAACAAAAACGTTTTTATTTTAGTATCACGTGCGTCCGTTTATAGAGATGTCGAAATTTGTGGATTTCCTCATTTTTCTGTCATGATATTACCCTTTTGCACTCGTACCTACGTTAGTGTAGGTGTTCATTTGATCCGGTATCACTTGAACGTTAAAATTAGTACACGTACTGTGCAAATAGCAGTATAAATACTATACAACAGTAAACGTTTGGCTAACCATACAAAATACGTGTTCGATCTTGGGTTATGGTTCTGGCAGTGATGTTTTGACCAAACTTCATGATTTGCTCTGCCTTCATTATCATCCTTTTCATATTCGACAACACCCTTTCGATTCTCGGTTTATTCGGATCCGATCCACATTCATACGTCGCTTTTACAGAATCCACATCTCTTTTGAGGTCGGTAATTTTGAACGTGATAGCTCCAACCGAATTGGGATGAAACGAACCTACACTTCCACAGGTTTCCCGGCTTTTGAAAGGCATGCTAAAGAATGGTGAACGCTTCAGGTTGCACTATTCGTAACTGATCGATGTACAGTACTAACACTAACGAAACATGTGCGATGTATGTTTAAAAGCCGCAAGTCGGACAATGTTTCTTGTGGGACTTATGTGAATTTGACTTAATCAACAATGACTTTGTTTATTATTTATCCAATCACCAACCGTCCTGGGGATCTTTTCCATGACATTTTCTTCATTCAAGTAGGTTTCACTAGAGTTGTTTCGACGGATGTCAGTAAATTACCTTGTCGGTCATCAAAACACAATGGGTTCCATACACTAGGTATGGACGCCGCTTGACGTCATTACGTGAAGTCATGTGCGGGGAGAGACAAATAAGTAAATTGTTGTGAGACCATAAACTTTGAGCACCTGAGAAAATGGAAGCAATTCTATGGACCCCCCCCCCCCTCCTTATGTATAACATGGCAGACACCCTGCATGATATTATAAAATCAGGGAGGAGCCACTTGTTATTGAGTTCAGTCTTTTTGTGGCTGAGGGGTATTCTTGGCGGGGCAAATGTTTACAACAGGGTTGTTTTTGAGGAGATATCATTCCTTTTTGCGGCTGAGGAGGGTTTCTTGGCGGGTAAATTTTTACAACCGGCCGTCAGCTTCTTCTAAAATAATCGAGTACGAGGGTCCGTGAGCTATGCTGTAGGTTCGAGGCAGCCGATATCGTTTCTGTACGTTGCAGACGGAGTGAAGAGATGATTCGAGATAGCAAACCGAGGAGGAGGAAGTGTAATTGAACCTCCGCTATCTCCTGTTGTACCGAAATAACTCCCCGAACATCGATACTTCCTTCAAACGATCTCAACGTTTCCTATCCTACGGTAAAAATTATTTTCGTCTCTTGACTAAAGCTTTTCCGATTCAACTCGTATCTAAATACAAGTCACTCATTTGAAGAAACCAGGATTTCAGATAGTAGTTGAGCTCATCCGGATTAGTCTGGATCGAGTTCGCAAGAAAATTAATATTACTGACATTAAATAATGTTGACATAATGAACGCAGCGGAAATTTGTAATTTGAAGAACTTACCTTATCTTAAAATCGAGAGATATTCAGATTAAGACCACTTTTAGTATATTAGAATAATATTTTTACCTATTGATTACCCTATTGATTGCTTTATTACTTTATGTTTTGTAAAGATTTGAAAATAACTGGTGTTGTTAATTTTATAGAATTTGCCACTATGTTCATTTTTGTGTACGTGATATTTAATCAATTTAAAGGCATAAATCAGTGTTGATGCTCCACAACACAATCATGCTGTACTAATGTTATTGTGTGTTGCTTTATTTCGTCTCGCTATGAAATTAAACACGCATACTTATTTTCACCTAGTTATTGCATTATAAGCTGTGAGCCCTATTTTATTTACTGGATTATATACCAACATATACATTAAAGATATAAATAAATGTACGATATTCATGAGTGTATAATTGCTATTAGTTAATAAATAGTTATTTATTTTATTTTTAAATTTAATTACCTTCCTATATTTATTTCTTGTATCTAGTATTTTATATAAACCGTCGAAATATGTTGGAAGGAACTTGATCATTAGGTATCAAGAAAACACATTTCTCTACTGCAATCCATGACTTCGAACTCAGTTGACTGACCAGTTCTAAACCCCAAACACTAACCTCTAGGTAGTATTTTTATACCTAGTCCTATGGAGGACCTGCGGATATTTCGTGTGATGATGGGCACCAAGCAATGAATAGGTAAGGTACGGATTCTGAAAAATGTGAATGACGGAAATGTCCTAATCAACTATCGTATACCTTTTGTCACGCTAGGTAATACCTAACCAAATCGAGTCGAATAGTTCCCTGATTCGTATAAAACTGTTGTGAAACGTGATACCTAGTAAGGGAAGGTTTCTCGCTGACGTAAAAATTGCTCCATTAGAGTCTTAAGAAGGAGAGACAAAACGTTTGTCAGTAACAGAACCTCCATTGTGTGTGGTTATGGGTGTCAGTTCTCACTAACGTTACCAACCCATCTTCTGACCGTGACCTTTGAAAAGGATCTGAAACACGCCTTTTCGTGTCCCAGGCAATGAAAAGCGATGTCAGGGGCATTTGCTTGTGCTCTTAGCGGGAAAATTACTAGACCACGTTGACGCAAATAATTCGTCTTGAGGTTGTTGGTGAGATAACAGAAATATAAATTGTTACTTCAAGGTGAGGATTTGAGCGAATTTTCATCCGTATCAACGCTTGTATTCCAGTCACCTTTCCTCTCAGATTCCCATGATACAGTTGGTAATGGATCAGTATAAATCCATGCTAATGCAAACGACAAAACAGACACATATGCTGGCAATATTATGGTAGGTTAGGTATCATAACAGCAAATAGGTCGTCGACTATGGAAAATTTACCCGCTTTTTCCTTTCTGCCGGAATGAAGTCACTCCCCCCACCCCACCCTCCAGATTTCTTCTTTTTTCCGGATTCCATTTCTTACTATTTCGACGCACACTTGAATGCAACGATCTAACACACAACACACAAGGTTCAAAAGGTACCTACATCCAAGCAGTGGCGGATCCATTAAATAATTACTTTTGAATTGTTGTCCCTGTTCCAAGTTGATGGAAGGGGAGGGGACCGTTATTTAATTATTTGTTGTTATTCATGAAGCATAACGTTTGTTCAAATTAAAATAGGTGCCCCTTCTGCGTAGATCACTGTTTTCTGTGGTCATTACATACCCTCCTGCTCCCCTCAAGGGAAGTCCAAAATTGAGTATTGGAGCCGGCCGGGGAATGAGAGTTGCATAAACATTCGGTGGATTCAACAATTCTTATCATTGATTATTTGTTTTTATTCATCACGTTTGGTTACAAAAGTACCTATCAACAAAATCCACAAGAGCCATCATTCTTCAAATGAAATAACATCACAAGACAACCAACTCGATTTCATTCAGCCATGCGTGATTATAACGAGGTGCTCCCTAGTAATAATAAATGGGATGGATTTATACCGTTTCATTCACGATCATGTTGACGAAGCATTTCGGTACAAACGAACGGCTGGACGTACAATGCTCCGGGTGGTCCAAAGAATTTTCAAATCCGAGAAAAATTCAAAAACACAAAAACCGAACCCTTCTATTGAAAGTTTTCGAGCTAAGGCGATCTGAAAATTTCAACCCTTATTTTGGTTTCTTTTTTCGATAACGAACCTTTGGAATCGATCATAAAAAACAATTTTTTAGCCCCCCCCCCCCCCCCCCCCCGAAATTTCATGGTTTACGTTTCAACGGACGTAGAATAGGAACATCGAATAAAAATATGTCCGTCCGTCCGCCGTACACCGTCCGCGGCTTTTTCCTTAGTTCCCAATAACCAAAATTCACGAAATTTGGTGTATGGGTCCCGTCGGGCTCTAGTTAGTCCTCGAAGCTCGGCATTTTGACCACTACTTATGTAGTGGTCAATCCCGGAAAATTTGTTTTTGAGGTGTGGGTTTTCTCGCATTATTAGATAGTTCAATTTTTTCTGAATTTTTGAAACCATCTGGAGCATTCTACGATGCCGCCATAAAATTTGCCCTAACGAGCAGCGTGTATGCTGGCAACAAGCTGGGTTGAGAGCGCACATCACGTCCCTCGGGCAGCGCACATCACGTCGGTGGCCGCCGCACCGGAATGGTCTAGGCGTCGGGCCCTCACACTTAAATCAGAGGTTCGAATCCTGATTCTGGGATCGAAATTTTTCACTTCACATAAACAATTTCTCTTCAGCATTACGTTTGTGCTTCTTTTTGCAATTTTGGCTAATGCTTGAACATTCAACCCATGATATTAATTTGTAGGGGTGAATAGGTGCTAAACTACGGAGGGGCTGTTATCTATACAGAAGGGTTATCTTCAGAGAGCTGTGAAGTGTAACAGAAGGGTGTTCTACAGAGAATTGTGATCTGTAACAGAAGGGTGTTCTATACAAAATAATAAACTGTTGTGTAGGGATTTGCAGCGTTTTTCACCGTTGGAGGTGGCTGACCGTAACGCCGAGCTTTGCGGACCAATTAGACCCCAAATGGGACCCACAAGTCAAATTTCATTAATTTCGGTTCGTCGTACAATACTACCTAAGGAAAATGCGAAGTAGGTACGGAGGACAGAGAAATTTGTTTACTCATTTTCGGATTCTACGTACCTTGAAACGGAAACCATCAAATTTTGATGGGGGTTAACTTTCTTTTCCACGCTCAATTCCAAAGGTGCATTACCTACCGAAAATAATAAACCAATAGAAACTTTCACAAGTTGGATGACCCATTCGTTTCACAGGATTGTATTTTGGTTGAAAGTAGTAAGATGAGAACATGAATAATAATGCAGGTACCTACAGTGTTAGAAGATTCGTTTCTCAGATCTGTAGATCTGTAGTATGGTAGATACCTACCTATGTGCATGTACAACGTACATCGAGCGTACTGATTTCACCCGTTCACCATAGCGTACCTATCTATTATCATTTGTAGTAGTATTGCAGCGAGTCGGTATTGCAATACCCAACTTCTTTATCAACCTAACATCTCTCCTTACAGTTAAACTGTGAATAAATATTTCAGTTTTTCTTACACAACTTACTGCAGTTTACCTGGATACACTTCGAAGAACATAATTTAGTATTGTGGATGTATACGGAAAAGAAGCGAGTTCAAGCTAACTGAATGAAGTTTACAACAGACAGCTATACAAATTCGAATGCTGACATTAGCAGTTACTGATAGTACAAAGTACAAAAGCTCAAAACGAATATACATACCTAAATATTCAAAGAATGGTTGACGTGTATCTTCATTCATTCTAAAAATTATTTTTTATTTTCTACCTATTTAGGTTTCTTGTTTTTGAGTCCCTTGTAACGTAGGTACGGTCGCTTTTATTCAAGCACATAAATATTTACGATTCAAGCCTATGCAAACAACAGCAGAAGCTGATTTCGTTTGAACGTAAGAATCTGGACTAAGGGTATTTGAGATGAGGTCGGAATCAAAATTGAGCCCCACTGTAACATTTTTCCTCAAAATACGCCACGGAGGACCATTCGATCACATCATCAATTTCCTATACTGACGCTCCTCATATATCACCTCACCCAACGATGTCCTCTCCTTTCCGTCTTCGCCAGGACCAAAGACGGGTTTTTTCTGTTCCACGCCCTGGGGCGGCCGTCAATAAAGCCTTTGTCTTCAACCTTCGTATTCAAAATCTTCTGTTGAATATAAGGTGGGATTATTCTCCTGAATACAGAATTCGATCAAATAACTTCAATAGAAGATAATCGTATGTTCGCATGAATCGACGTATGTGTCACTCATACGTCGATACAACATTTTTCATTATTTCTCTACATCGTTATAAGCCCACACACTTACAATTTTGTTTACGTGACTTACCACACGATAATAATATTGTTCCTACCTTTGGAATCAAGCGTGAAAAACGATTTAATGATGCTAAAAAGTTGTGGCTTTTAATGTATGTCGTCCAGCTTGAACCTAAGGTAAATAAACAATAAAGTATGTTAGTAGTATTGACTTGAACATACCTAAATCATGATTATAATGACCAATATTTAGGTTATTAGTGATGAACCCATGCAGGCAAACGGTTGTCAGTGGGAATGAGGTCTGCGACTTACGAGTAGGTATTATTATGTAATATTTCTAAGTCAAAATTTATGAATCCTGATTTCTACTTCATCAGGGCCTAAGAATTAACAAATTGATATGACAGCGGGCGAAGCTTAAGAATCATTGAGGGCCACAGGGTTTACATAACGCTTGATACCTTAGTAATTTGGAAGAGTAGAGCTCTGTGCTTACATGAGGTATAGGTACGGTGACCATAATTTTGAAACAAAAAACGCGGCAAATAATTACACGAAGGCTTATTATTCATCTGTATAGATGTCCCTTCTGCGTAGATCACTGTTTTCTGCGTCAATACCCTCGAGCTCCCCCTAGGAAAGCCCCAAATCGAGTACTGGAGCTGGCCCCGGAATTAAAGTTTCCTACAAATTCGCGGGATTCAATAATTCAATCATTAATTATTTGTAGTTATTCATAAAGCAAAAGGCAAGTAATAAACCGTTGTGTAATAATTTACCTGCATAGCTGCCCCTTCTAGTAGATGCTATTATGAACCGTTGTGTAATAATTTACCATTGTGTAATAATTTGCCAATCAATAATACTTCAACGATTTTTCAAGTTGCGAAAGTGCCTATCAACAAAATGCCCCTTCTACTTAGATGGTATAATGAACCGTTGTGTTATAGTTTACCATTGTCTAATAATTATTTATCCATCAATAATACTTCACCGTTTGTTCAAGTTGCAATAGTATACCTATCAACAAAATCCAAAACAGCCTTCATTTTTCAAATGGAATAATATCGCGGAACAACCAACTCGACTTCACACAGCCATCCGTGATTATAATCAGACGCTCCCTAGTGATGATATTTGGGCTGAATGTATACAATTTGATTCCTCCTCCTGTTGACCAAGCTTCTCCGTGACAACTTGGGTGCCTTACTGTGAAGGAACGGCGGGACGTACAATGCTCCGGATGGTCTCAAAAAATTGTTTAGCTCAAGACAAATTTTTTAATAACGTAAAAAAAAACCCATAGGTACCCTTCTATCGAACGTTTTCGAGCTAGGGCGTTCTGAAAATGTCAACCACTATTTTTAACCCCTTAGAGATGACTGACAGTAACGCCGAGCTTCGAGGACCAACTATACCCCGAACGGAACCTATAACCTGAATTTCATCAATTTTTTTTCATGGTAACTAAGAAAAGTGGCCAGTACGGTGTACGGCGGACAGACAGAAATTTTCGGTTTATTATTTTCAATAGTGAACCGTTGGGATCGAGCATGAAAAAAAAAAAAAAAATGCCTACCCCCCCTCAAAATTTGATGGTTTACGTTTCAAGGTATGTAGAATCCGAAAATGCAATGAAAATATTTCTGTCTGTCCCGCCGTTCGGGGTTTAGTTGGTCCTCGAAGCTCGGCGTTACTGTCAGTCGTCTGTAAGGGGTTCAAAATAGGGGTTGAAATCGAAAACTTGCGATTGAAGGGTATGGTTTTTTTTACGTTATTAAATTTGTCTTGAGCTAAACAATTTTTTGAGGCCACCGGAGCATTGTACGTCCAGCCGTTCGTGTGCACCAAAAAGCTTCGTCAACACGATCTTGAATCAAACGGTATAAATCTAGCCGGGATATCATCACTAAGGAGCACCTGATTATAATCAAGGATGGCTGTATGAAGTCGAGTTGGTTGTTCTGCGATATTATTTCATTTGATAAATGATGGACTATTGGATTTAGTTGGTAGGTACCTACTTGTGAAACTTGAACAAACTTTGAAGTATTATTGATGGGTAAATTATTACACAATGGTAAAATATTACACAACGGCAAATTATCGCACAACGGTAAGTTATTACACACCCTTAAACTATTACAGAACGGTAAATTATTACACAACTGTTCATCTACCAAGAAGGGGCTGGAGTTTGTTGATCAGTACTATTGCAACTTGACCAACCGTTCAAGTATTATTGATGGGCAAGTTATTACCCAACGGTTCATTATACTTGACCAGAGGGTAGATACTGACCACAGAAAACAGTGATCTACGCAGAAGGGGCATCTATTTCACTCCACATCAACAATTTTCCTTCAGAACTTCATTATTTGCGTTTCTTTTCGCCATTTTAGTTACTATTTGTCATCGGAAGAATTATTTTAGCAACATTTAACTCGTGATTTCGGTAGGTACCTAGTAACGAGTACGGGCTTAGGTAATAACCTACGGAGGGTCTGCGATCTACATAATATTTATAGAATAGTACATATTATATAATATAGACGGGTTATCTATACAGAGAGCTGTGATCTGTAAAAGAAGGGTATTCCGTACAAAATAATAAACCGTTGTGCAGGAATTTGCAGTGTTTTTATTGCATTTTCGGATTTTGCATACCTTGAAACGAATAACCTTAAAATTTTAGGGAGGGTTAGAATTTTTTTTTTTTTTCATGCTCGATTCCAGTGGTTCATTATTGAAAATAATAAACCAAAATATGCACTCAGAACGAAACCGTGGCTTGTAAAATATCATATTGTTCAATGAAATTTAGAAAGGAACAAAAACCTCCTTGATTATCACATTGCCGGATGATTAAGTCATATCACCGTGCTAACAGAAGGCAGAAGTTCTGCTTCTTCTTCCTCCTCACTCTTCTACAATGGAGTGGAAACCATATATATATATATATATCGATCTCGATGTTACATCGATGTCGACGAATTCCATCGAAAATAATATGCCCATACCATTTGAAAAAGTCGGACCTTATCTTCCTTTTGATGAGCTCAAAAATGTGGGAGGACACAAACTCAAAAAGTAGATCCTGTACTCCCAAAAGGAGTACCTACGGTCACAGTAAGTATAGGTATGTACTTGTTGATGTTTGAGCTTATGCTCATGTGCATTCACAATACCAAACCGACTTTGTTAACCATAATATAGTTTGTTGTTCTGGATACCACGGGAGCTAGATATATTATATAATGAGACTGAGTAATATATGGGAAAACGAAGAAGAATGAGAGATGTATCTAACTTTTGTTTTGGATTGTTTGAGCAACAGAGGTATTACACCTACTAAATCAAGTTAACTGTCGTGATCTTCAATTCATGAGACTAGCACAACTTATACAAGATTGTCCCTAGAAGGATAATCATGGGGGAGCAGAGGTGAACACCGATTAGTGAGCAAATGAAAGTACCCGTTTGAGATGAGGTCGTATAGTATTCGAGTGGGGTATGAGTACTGGCGTATACGGTTTAGAACTTCTGAGTTCCTGATTCTAAGGAAAATATTAGGATGTTCGCAAACTCTACTTTTAGGTCCAGTAGTATGAACCAACAGTGCAAGGATGTGTTGATGAAATTTTCACACGGCACATTATCTAATTGGTACCTACTTATATACGGTAAACCACATATTTTTAATTCCACGATATGATGAGCTATCTTTTGAAGCATTGCATTTATGAAATACCTTCAATCCTCTCCAATTGTTGAAATATAAAATACTATAAATCCTAGAGAAAATAATAGAGTGGAAGAATTTGCAGTGTTTTTTGCCTGAAACCGAAGAAAAGTGTTATCCAACACTTCGATGTCAGACAAGACTTTTTTTTTACAGAATGAGATACCAATCTTATTTAGAAAAAAAACCCAGGGCGAACCTCTTATTGGATTGCGACAAGACGAGGAAAACTGATTTCTATCGTCGGCAACGCCTGATCTGGGACAATGAGATGAAGCGTAAGACAATAAGATGAAATTTGAGAGAGAAAATATCCTCCATAGAAAGGCTCTAAGATTGAAGTCAGATAGCAAGAACGACCATCGAAAAAGTTTCTACTTGGTAGGAATAGTTAGACCTCGATTGAAAATGAGCTGAAGGACCATCATCGCGAGTCTCCCTAATAGATTTTAGATTTCCCTCGTAGTTCTCGACTTCTCGACTGACTTCTGTCAAGATTATTTATTCTCATCGCGGAATTCCCAATATATTTCTCATCGCTGGAATTCATTGTGACTTAGCTTTACCGGTTTACTATTTTCTTGTATAGATACCCCTTTTTTGTGGTCTACCGTCTCGCTTCCCCCAGGAAAACCCTAATAAATAGAGTACCGCAGCCGTCCGGTTAATTAAAATTACAGAAATATAAATTTTTCCACAGCCCCTCTCTCGCGTCATTTCGGCCCCAGAAACCCTTCTCCCCCCTCCCACCCCCCAACAGGTCATTTTCGAAACTCTGATGGTACCTACCGAACACAGGACATAAATACTATCACCCAATATTTCCCTAAATCGTCACCAAATTTGGATGACTCGTTGGGCCGTAAGCAACAAACTCATACCTATCAACAAACAAGTATACCCGTCAGAAAACTGTCAAAAAAATCCTGCCAACAAAAGTACCTACCTGTCAACTAATTTCAAAATAACCATCTTCCTTTAAATGAAATAACATTCACAGACAAACAAACTCGATTTCATAAAACCATCCGTGATTGTAATCAGCTGTTTCCTATCAATGATAAATATGGACTGGAGTTATGTAGGTAATTACGTATAATTCACACTCACGTGACGAACTTAAACTAAGGTGCCTTAATGTGAAAGAAAGGCTGGACGTTAGGGATGGGCGTTATTGCTACTTTCACGTAACGTTACGTTTCGTTCGTTACAAAAAATTAGCTGTTATTTTAATCTGCTACAAATAGCAGAAAAAAATCCACCGTTTTTCCCTCCATTGTTCTGTTTCGTTGCCTATACGAAACGATCGGTTTTTTTTTAAATGTTGAAGCAGTATAATTTGCCATTGTTTTTGTTACAATACGCCACTCTTTCACTAACTGAAACACAAACAAGTCTCGTCGATGGAATTATACCTACTTACCTTATCCACCAGTGATTATTTTCACCTATCATTCTTTAGCCAATTTTAATTTCAAATATCTGCATTTTATTCTACTTTTTCTCAAATACCTACCTACTAAGTATTATGTAAGTAACATACCTACATTACACAAGGACATACAAATTGTGCTATGCTACCCATTAGGAAAATAACCTTAGTTTATTATTTGTGTAGCTACTTCTGTTTACATCAGTTTTTTCCTTAAAAATCAGAAACTTTATGGAATTCAACAGAAATTCAGCGTCATGACCTGAGTCTGTGATACGTAAATTATTCCGTATTGGCATTTTCATAGCACCTATTTATTATGGTTGATTTCCTCAATAGGTACGTATACCTATATTGATTTGTTGACCCCATTTCAAGATAATATATTATATTTCCATTCACAATCCAAAAAATTTAAGAAATTATAGAGGAAAATACAGGTAGTAAGACAATAAAAACAAATAGAAATTTTCAAATTAAGGACAGGTAACAGACAAAATGTTTAATTTGTATAATTTCTGTCTTCGTGAAAGGAATGTTCAATAAGGTGACTAGATTAGAATTAAAATACGTTAAAAAAAGTCAAAGTATGAAACTGCATATTTATTACTGGATAACGGGCAACATCTTCAGTTTGTACAATTTCAGGCCGCTCGAATCATCAAAATGGGAACCTAATTAAAAGTTGTACGAACTGTTGTACCTAGATAATTATAAAAAATGGAATGAATAAAAATATGGGGGAAATGAACTTTCAAGAAGTAGGTATTAGAACTCATAAAATTTTGAGCTGGAACTTCCAAATTAAAACAGACAACGTATAGGTATATTCAATTTTGTAGAATTGCAGTCTTCGCTCAAACCATCTAAATAGCAGTAACCAACCAAGAAGAAAAAAGTCGAGCGCACACAGTTTCAACAGCCACACCCATCTTGCATCTTCATTTCAACCGTACAAGTTGAACAATGGAGTAGCAGATCGAACACACGTCGAAATTCCAAATGAAGTGTAACGAAAGCCTCCCAGTAACACAAATGTAACAGTAGCAGAATAGCGGAATAGAAACGTACGTACAGAAAATAGCAGAACAAGTCAGTGATGCCAAGCCTGAACAAATAAAATTACGGTAGATCGGGACAAAAAACTGGATTTTGGATTGTGAATAACCCGTATTCGTACCACATTTAAAATCTGTAGGTCTACGGAAAAAATTGTCGACCCAGCAAACTTGGCAACAGACGGTAGCGTTTTACTTCGATGTCAGTCACTCAGGGACATTTGACAGACAAAAGACAAACATAGACAGACAAAAGACAAACGGGTCAGACGCGTCATTCGGTTGTCGGTTCATAGATATTTTAGTAGCAAAATATAAATCCATGTTCGGTCATTTCGTTTTTTTAACTGCTATTTTATGGATTGAGTAACGAAGATTTCGTTATTTTCGAATAGCATGTTATTTGTAACTGTTACTCGTTATTTGACCCATCCCTACTGGACGTACAACGCTCCGGGTATAATATTCCTCCCCTGGGTATATTACGAACGGGCTCACTCCAGGCTACTTGATCTATTTGGAGACTGAGTTGAACACCTTATCAACATACACACTCAAGCTGCACTACGCTTACTTGCTGAAAGTTCTGAAGATGCATGAGTCTCGCCTCCCAAAAATAATAGCTGCTGAAGTGGTGAGGAGCTGTACGGGTTTTGCGAAGCATTATGCTTACCTATGTGTCAGGTATGACGTTCCAAACAGCCTGCCATCGTTTGACCTCCAAGCCCTGAAATTGGGCATGGAACGGCTCATCTCAGCAGTCATTGCAGAGAGGAGATCGTTATTCCAGGGTCGAGCAGAGGCCTCGGAGTTCTTCACGCTGTACCTTGTGCTCAATCCAGATGTGAAGTGCGCCAGTTTGGTCAAAGATGCTGGCATCCCTCTGCATATCGCACGTTGGGCATTCAAGATTCGAGCTGAGGCCGTGAACCTGAATGCAAGGCCTTGTGAGGCTGACCGGCCTGAGGAGTGCTCGTTGTGCAACCTGCATGTGCGAGAGGACGTATTCCACGTCTTCTGCCAATGCCCTGTACTTTCGGAATTCCGGCGCGTGGCATTCAAGCGGGACTTCCTCACACGAGATGAAGCAATCCGTATACTAGATGCCCCGGATTGGTCAAGGTTGGAGGTGTTCTGCAGGTCGGCATGGCGCTATAGGTCCTTCCTTGTTGGCGAATTTGATTTCTGATTTGGGACATGTATATGTAGATACCTATAATATGACTATGTAATTTATGATTTTGTCAGTATTTTTCACGCTGTGCGTAATGTTTGCTATAGTTTCCTACGTTTCAACTGGAAAGTGGCGATAGTTGTGTTTATAATTGTCATTCTTTTATTTTACCTTCTTGCTAATATGGATAATAATTATGTGGGTTTGATTTCGGTGTTTCTAAACGGCCCTAACTTCCGGCAGACGGATTACCAATGCCGTATTGTTTATTTTTTTTCCACTTCCATGTATCATTATGTCGATTTGAAGAGTGATCAATAAACTTTTTTTTTCTTCTTCTTCTTCTTCTTCTTCTTCTTCACTCACGTGACGAACTTAAACTAAGGTGCCTTAATGTGAAAGAAAGGCTGGACGTACAACGCTCCGGGTATATTCCTCCCCTGGGTATATTCCGAACGGGCTGCAAAGTTTCGAAACATAACTAGGGCCCAAATGGAGCCTGTGTGCGAAAGAACGATTTTTTTAGACAGAAAATGAAGAAGGTATGCATGATAGTGGGCAGCTTACGTCGTACGGCGGACGGCGGATGGCCATCGCATTTGTTGAGTCTACACACCTTGAAAAGGAAAGATAAAACTTTGAGGGGTTTTATAAAAATTTCTTGCTGAGCGAATACATAAGTTAGGTGTATTATTCAAATCACGATCATAATGGCTGTTGGGATAACACTGACAGTAACGACGAGCTTCACGGACCATCTAGACACCAGATGAGACCTACAAACCAAATTTCATTCACTTTGGTTCATGGTAACTAATGAAAGTGCGAAGTACGGCGGACGGACAGTAATTTGTTTTATTATTTTCAATAATGAACCTTTGGAATCCAGCTTATGAATAATTTCGGATACAGGAGGCTAGCCCTGCTGTATTCTCCCCAGGGGAGGAAGGCTAAAGGGTACGATCGGCTTCTTTCACACTGAATACGGGCGGTGGACCTGCACTTCACGGCAGGCATCTACGGTTTCGTGGTAGCCCTATTTCACTCCAATGTAAATATGTTAAGATTTAACCAATAAATAGCAAGGAGAAATACGAGCTGTGCGAGGTCTCGGTGTAAGCCCAGGAAGGGTTCCCCACCATCAACTCCCAACGGCCATCAACGGTCGTTGGTAGACGTGGGACAAGGTACCTTTATAAGATACCCGGCTCGTCCAGCTCTTAATTCTACCAATCGGACTCATACTTGCGACTCCTCTCAGTTACCTTGCACCTCCTCTCTCGATACTTTTCCGAATAAATTTGATTTTTGGTTTTTCGTTCTTTTTATGGTTCATGGTGTGTTATTAAAAGCAGCAGGTAATTGTAATAATCCAAAAGATGTTGTTAGACCCAGAAACAGTGATAGATACTGTCGTGATATCCTCCCGGAATGACCCTCCATGTAACTAATAAGATTGTACAAATAAACCGAACAAACGGGGGCCTACGTGACGAAGGTAGGGTAGATCTCTCTTCCCTCCTCCAGTCACTCAGCAATTCGTAACGACCGTTGGTGGAGTGGAGGCGGGTGGCCGAGCTCCTATAAAACCCGCTCTTCTCACCCCGCTCTCCATTCTACCCTCAAACCTCAAGTCGATGACTTCTCTCTCTCTCTCTCTCCTCATTTCTCCTTACCTTTCTCTCCTAAAAGAACTCAGAGTGGTGGAACTGGTCGGCGGATAACCGACCAGGTGGAACAGTGTGGGCATATACTCTAGCGCTTTTAGTGGTGGTAACCTTCCTGGCTTCGCCATAGGCTGTAACCTTTTAAATGCTAGCTAACAACACCTCATCATCTCCATCTAAAACCTCACCTATCCAAGCCTCACATCTACCTTTAAACCACCACAGAAGCAATATAACGATTTTTTTGTGTCTTGCAGTTATGACCAGGAAAAATTAGGAAACGGCATGCACATTTTGAATAGGTAGGTACCATAAAACATTGTTTAGAAAAACATGATTTGCTCATCCTTTTTGATTACAAGTAGGAAGATACTTACAGTATTCTATGTTTCTGGTGTTCGATCAATGATTTGGTGTGCATTACAAGACTTTATTGATAATTTACTCATATGACATATGAGTAAATTATCAATAAAGTCTTACACATTGTGTGAATGATAAAAGCATCGATTTTTTTTTACATTGAATAAAGCTTGAACACCAAAAAACATTTGTAGATTCAGCAAGCTTGACTTTAGAAAGAGCCTACAATAAAATAAGTAGGCAGAATTAGCACTTTATTGTCAGTTAGACATAATTTGAAACAAACCTCAAACCTAAGTCTTTTGAATTTTCGGTCACAGTGTAAACAACTGGATTCGGCTCTGTTCAAGCCACGTCATGAAAAATGGCTAATTTGGAGTAAAAGTCCCTAGATCTCTGTCCCGTCTTTCTTCTTTCCTTGTGCCGAGCAGCAAGTGCCGACAGTTGCTGAGTGTGCACGGAAGGAGTCGACAAGGCTAGCTGTTGTCGTTTTCTCTTACCACAGTCTCATCTGTCCTGTGTCGCTCTACTTCTTACTAACCTTCCTTATTTTATCATCTCATTCACCTTATTATTACCTTCCATTTTATTCTTTCTTTTTTCATGGTAAGTGTGAAAAGTGGTTCACACTGAACAAAAACCTGGTGAGACACGTTCGTGAGGCTCACGCCGCACAGGCACTATGTCGAAAAACACGATATAAATCTCGTTCTAAAACGCAGTGCTTTCAAGTAAAGCTCGACGGGAATTGGGAATGGGGAAGGCCACGCTAAGCTGAACAAAGCGCGCAGGCGCCATGGCTCCGGAATTGCTGTGGGGAGACAAGTCTGAAACCAGGTTGGAAAACTAGCCTTGCATAAGATGTTCTCTTGGTTATCTGATTATGTTCCAATAGGCTCGGAATTATGTTCCAAGCAAGTCCCCCCCCCCCCCCCACTAATGAGTTATGACCCCTCCAAAGAGGTTCTGGTGTTTGTTATAATGAATAACGACTTCCTACCTAGCAACTTAAGGATGTGGTGACGAGTTAAATCTCTGAGTCAGCCGAAGGGCAAAAATCCTCCCACCATCGCTCAAAAGCCCTAAAAAGCTACCAGCCTGAATTAGGTATACTAATTAGGTTTACTAATTTAATTAATTTAGGTTTTACCAATTTAAAAAAAACATGTTCTCAAGTAATTTTACTTATGAAAGTCGAGGATTTTACATCTTCATCTTGGAAGATGACGGTTACATATTATTTCAGGGTCAGGGGTCAGTGGAAGTATCCGTGACAGATGTGGCAGGCGGAGCCTCTGGAACAGTTTCTTCCTCTTCAGCAACCGCTTGAGTTTGGTCAGTTAAATTCTCCCCAACATCTGAAGAAACTTGAATGTGTTCGGGTTGCTCTGCCCGGGATGTGTGCGCTTTTATGGCCGTTTCCACCTCATCATCCCATTCAAACGTGGGGAAACCCCTGTCGAACTGAAATTCTCTTTCGCCGAAATGCTCTGGGTACTCACCCAGTCTTTCTAACCCAGTGAGAGGAGGCCACATCTCGTCTTCGCCCAGAAACTGATTAGTTTCTCCTCCCAGTTCATCCAAGAGTGCCTCTATCTCGTCCATCGTGTCCGACATCAGACTCAGTTTGGATTCTCCGGTATACTCCTTGTCACCATCACCTTGTTCGTCCTCCATATCCTCCAACTCACCTCCTTCTCGGGAGATGTCTTCTTCAGCCGTCTTCATCACATCTTGAAGCTGCAAAATCTTGCGTAAATTTTTGTACTTTCGTGCGTCTCGCAGCATCTCCTTGACCTGACGTCCCGTAAGACCAAACCTTTTGACCTTTTTCTGCCAGGATTCTGCCCCAGTGTCGATGAAATTCAGAAGCTTCCTTTGAGCTGCAAGTTTCTCATTTTCATGGTACCACTCGAGATATTGTTCTTCTTCACCTGGCTTGTCAGACTCATCATCTGAATCAATTAAGGGATCTACATCAATTGTCTGTCCTATATTGTCTCCTTTCTTTCTTACTTGAACTTTCTTGAGTTTTGGAGTAAACTTGGCTAAATCGTAAGATTTGACCCATGGAGCGTTTTGTTCAGGTTTATCAAGAATATCCATAAGCTCTTGTTGACAGTTGTTTAAGATTTCACGCTCTTTACATGTTCTTTTCATTTCTTTAATTAATCGTGATGTGTCCCTCTCATCGTCACTGTCCACGTAATTACTAACTACTGCGTCTTCGATCACATTAAATTTTTCATCATCGCTCCCAATTACTGGTTGCATGACGAACTCGTCCAGAAATCCATCAATCGTTCTCAGTTTCCTGTATTTAAGGAGATAAGCAATTAATGCAGGAGAAGGCAGTAATTCCTGGGCAGTCAACTCTGTTTTTTTCGGACCAGATTCCGATTCCTGATTTTCTACATCCAATGACAGAGCGATATCTGATTTTAGTTTTTGAGGATCACACTTTTGGCATGGGCATGGGTGAATTTGCGCTTTCATATTTGCTGGTATTGGTTCGTCACGATCATACAGGTTGCTAGAGCCTCTATTATTCACTACTATAGTTGACATATATGAGTATAAATCATGGAGTTTTCTTTTCATGTGGAATATTCTAGGTTCTGCTACTCGATGCAAAACTTTCTTAGAGTTCGTGAAGTAACTTATCTCTCCTGGTAGCGGTTCTGCCACTATTGAAATCCAGTGGTGCAGTATACGAGATACTCTCTCAGAATAGTAAAGCACACGTCCAACTTCGATGAATTTATACAAAGGTGAGTTCCTAAAGTCAGCAAAGTGGTAGTACAAATGATCAACTTGTCCTTCTATCATCACTACCGCTAGCTTCACATTTTTATAAATTAACAAACATCCGCAAGGATGTACATGTCGTTCTTCTCCGATGTCTATATTCTCATGAACATAGTGCTCATATGCAGCTTGTATATCAATCGGAGTATATTCAGATTTATATTGAAAAAAATACACTGCTCGAGACTGTGAACATTTAATACTGTTTGCTTCGTAGAAGTCCTTTTCAAGGTCTTTTAAGGAATAGTTCATCTTCAGCCTTCCAGGGTTCGAGAAAATAAGAGCGTTTTCGTCAACTGCTACACATTCTTCTGCAATTTTAAAATTTGGGTCCGGAAAAAATTTCTCGTTCAACATTTTCTTGTAGTTCTTCATCTCACGTTTTGTTAGAAAGGGGCTCTCGAAATCACTGTCCCGTCGGATGAATTCGTTCCATTCACGATAGCTCGGGCGTTTTGTGTACTCGAAATTGCTGTGTTCATACTTCATATAGCTTATTTCACGAGAAATATTCGCATCTCCTGGTACTGGTCCCAGATCATCTTCCATGATGAACGAGGCATCTCCTTCAATGAGCCTCAAGAGATCCCCGTAAGTCATGTCTGAATTTTCCGTCTCCATGAACTTACCGATTATCGCCAAAACTCTCCCATTGGCCCGAGGTGGCGCTGGCGGGACTCCAAGGATCACAGGTATCTCAGGCCATTCCTTTCCCAATACTCTCTCAGTTTTTATACCTGCTCTGTCGCCTAGGAATCCTGACAAAAAGTTTCTACCTTGTTTAGCCATTAAAATCTTTTCTTTTTCTCGCATACACTCTGCAGTTCGCTTCCAACGTCTGTTTTTCGTTCCATAGATTTCGGGATGGATTTTGGGTTTCTCATTATCTTTAAAAACTTCCTTTATTTTAGATTTATTCATTTTTTTTAATTTCTGAGCTCTACGAATTCGATGTTCTAATCTTGTTTTTCGACGAAAAATGTCCATTTCCAATGATTCGAGACCATTTTTCTGCCTATTATTCCAAATACGGAACAGTTTGTGGCGCATTAATACTTTGCTTCCTTCAAATGCAGACACGTATTGTTGCAGCTTTCTGTACAATTGCTCTCTGTAGATTATTATCATCTTTTTCTTGGAAATCTTCAAATCTAGAACCGGAATTCATTTTTCACACATCCAGAAACATACGGTTATAATGAATGAGCCTGATGAAGACCCATCAGGCTCACCTAGTGTACCTACATCCATGAGAAATAGATCCCCTAGATATTCAAGTAACCAAGATGCTCAAAACGTTTTCTAAGTAGGTATTGTACAGCATAAAAATAAAAAAAATACTTCAATAAAGAAGAAACATATTTTTGTCAAATAAATGTAGGTATCCCAATAGTTCTACCTTCCAAATCTAAAACCTTGGAACACAATTCTTTTTTAATCAGCTTTCCGGAGCAGGGTAGTTTTCGGGTGGACGGTTTCTGAAAACAAAATTGATTCGCAACAGTTACAATACTTCATCCTTCTATTTCTAGATTAACCAGTCGGGAATATTTTGGATTATTATTTTCATTCATGAATATTTGGGAGCCGAGCAAGAATTTTTTTTTTACTCCCTTTCAAAATTTGATGCTTTCCGTTTCAACGTACGTAGAACCCGAAAGTGGAATTAAAAAAAAAAAATTAATGAAATTCTGTTTGCAGGTTAATTTGGGGTCTAGTTGGTCCGCAAATCTCCGCGTTACGTCAGTCTTCCCTCCTACTACTACCACTTCTGCTACTACTCAGTGCTAAAACGACCCAAACCAGTTTTCTCCGAGGGTGAAAAATAGGGGTTGACATTTCCAGGAAGCCGTCAAAATGTTTGACGGAAGGGTATATGGTCTTTTTTACGTTTTTATATATAATTTGTGGATTTTTTGAGACTACCCGGAGCATTTAAGTCCAGCCGTTCGTTGGCAGTAAGGCCCTGAAGGCTGCACCAAAAAAGCTTCGTCAACATGAGTGTTAACGAAACGGTATACCTACATCCAGTCCAGATAACTATCACTACAGGGGAACAGCTGATTGTAATCACGCATGGCTGTATGAAATCGAGCTCGTGTTTGGTGTTTCGTTATATTATTTCATTTGGAGGAAGATGGTTATTTTGTTTTTTATTGACAGCTAGATACTTTTATAACTGGGACAAAGTAACATGCATAACAGCAAATAATATTTATAGGTAGAATTCTTGAATCCACCGCATATTTAAATGAAAACATTATTAGGGTTTTCCTGGGGGTAGTCTGAGGGTATTGAGCACATAGAACAGTGTTCTACGCAAAAGGGTTGTACTGCAAAAGGGTTGTAGTGTTATACTGAAAATAATAATCCAACCCTCATGTATTAATTTGCAGATTTTTTTTGTATTATAGTTTTGTGGATGTTGAGGTTAGACAAGTAAAGATTGTTTTATTATATATCTCTCCTTAAATTCATCAAAATTAAAGATGATAATATGAGGATTACAATGATTTTGTTGTTTGCCCGTGCACAGAAGTTTGCTTACAAATAATTTCGTGCCGGGGTCATCAAAGACTCGACCCAAATATTCAAGGGGATGTTGCGTAATCCAGTTTAATAATTTCGTTGTTAGAGGTGGTCAGCAACTTACGGTCGTGTATGCACTAACGGAAGTTCCTGTGGAATTTTGCTGAAATTCGTGTGGAAGGATTTTTGGAAGAGTCCCCATGATATTCTATAAATTATTACAGTGCGGTCAGCTTGTTCATTGATATACAATATGTTGATTTCAAGTAACTGGGCTCAGCCAAACAAAACACATGGAATACAACAGGTACTTGGATTCTTCCGAGAAACGAATACGAATGGACATTTTTCTTCGAAGGACAAGAACAATTTTTCCCGTTCCAACATAAAAACAAAGCTTCCCTAGCGCCTGCGGTATTGATGGAGCACAATTTATTGAAAGCGAACTTAGTCGCTATAACGAAGGTCAGCAGTAGTCGATCAAGATTTTGGAGTCTTGAACTGTCCTTGAATATTTCGTAGCATCAAACTCACGGAATATCTTACAAAGATCTAGGCTCGTCATTTGGGGATAAAATTACATTGGTGGGGAAATCGTTTATTTGATACGATGAAAACTTCGTCTGAATTCAACAACCAAACAAACCGGAAACCCCTGAAATGTCTTCTACTCCCTACGTGCCTTCACGTTCTGCCAATAGAACGACTTCCACGTCGACAACCTTCACATATCAAGGTAAACTACCTGGTGCTTTCTGTTGGGTAAAAACTAATAAAAGAACGAACCCACACTCAGTCAAACCGGTTTTCTTGGACGTGAAGGGGCCGAACAGTTCAAGCCTCGATAAAAGGGAATCGGAAGTGGAGGAGGTTTTGTCCGAAGGACAAGTACCTTTTGCGACGTACAATATCGGATCTAAATCTCTTTTTTACCCTACCCTAATAAATTTCCGTATAGAGAGCAGGTGATCACATCCAAATACGAACCAGATCTTTGTAGTGGGTAGCGAATAGGTAACAATGATTCTAGAAAAGAAGCTTCGATTATTATTCCTTTTTGGGGGCGAGACAACTTTCACATTGTTCACAACTTCCTCACTACCAAGAGGAATTGTTGTATTCATGAAAAAACCGGCATTTTATGACCTCGCAAATCAAAATTAGCGAACTTTGCAGATTTAACTATGCATCTGCGAGGAGCCGCGGTCTCATTCAATGTTGTTTTCGACTCGTTTCCATTTAGTTTTCGATGGTTCTGACTCAGTGTTGATCCATTCAGAGAGAGGGTATTAAGTGTCAAGTACAATAAAGGTTTGTCTAATAGTCTACAATATACTCATAAATGTTTGTATACTTCTCCTACGATATTATTATAGAATGCCCCCTTCGACTCACATGATCCCCGCGAGAGCCTGTAGAAGGAAGCACTGACTTTTTTAGCCTCAACTGTGCACTTTTTGATTCATTTTTCAAACCAACAAAACTCGGAGTGAATAGAGACTCTTCGTTCTTCGTGGGAAATATGAATTCCAAGTTATTTAATGGCTTAAAATCAATTGGTTCATCCCCACTGCTTTCATCATCTTTGAAATCTTGTCCTTCGTCTGACGACGAACTCACGAGATCCCTCGTAAGCTTCAAAATGTTCTCAAGACGTTTACTACCTGTAAAAGATGTTAATGTGCTTACTGAATATGTTTCATCTATAATATAATGTTTACCTATTTGTTGTTTTTGAATATATTTTAAGATATAGCGCACTATCGGTAGGTATGCCTAGAACACCTGTCCCATGTCATCTTTCATCGCCCACATGGCATGCATACATTCCCACATTCGCCTACCCATGATATTACTGTATATCACTGTTCTTCTTATTCAACATTCGTGCTTGCCACTTATTACAGTTCAAGACTATTTTATCAAGAATATTACACGTACTATCCTACCTTCACCAGTCAGCTCATGTAATTCAGATTCCGGCACTTCTTTTATGTTTTCTGGTTCAAAATAATCTGTCACCTTCTTCATAATCATATTGAAGATGCCCGCTATGCTCGCCGGTTTCTTTTCTTTATTAATATGAGATTTGATGGCTTTCAGTAGTTTTAGAGCCTCTCTGTATTCAGTAGTGATGACTTTGTGCGGCAGACATTTATCATTGATTGCTTCCAAATTCTTTTTGATTTTACTTTCTGCTAGAGTTCCTCTGTGGAGAACATTGGCGACTTTCAATTCTGCATACTGCTGAAGTGGGTCCAGCATTCGAAACTTCAACTCTTTGCCATGTGCGGAGAGGTATTGCTTTGTCCTGAGATCGAAAGGATCGTCGTCATCGTCATAATCTGCATCATTCGTTTCGTCTAAAAGGCTGTCACACGAATAGATGCTTTCGAGTTCTGAACCTCCAGGTTCGTTTACCGTTCCTGACCCACCCGGTTGCGTTGAACTTTCGTCGTAAGCAGCTGAAGAAATGTAAAACCTACATTTTATTGACAGGTACAAACAGCATCTACAGCACTTGAACAGATTTTTCAAGGAATAGCTTCCCTCCCGAACCTTGTTCACATAGCATCCCACATGCAAAGGTCGTCGAAAATATTAGGTATGAGCTGACGGCAGTAGTAGTGGGATTTGGATGAAAATTGTATTAAATATCTCTGGACCATTCCCCGTATTTATTCTAATTTCAGCTTGTTTGGACAATCCCTTCATTGAGATAATAATAAATCTATGGTAGTTACGAACGGGACTGGTACGTACAGGCAGTGAAGGAACACAAAATGCAATGGAAAGTCTGATTCTCCTGGTCTAGTATGAGCATAAGTTCATGGTGGTCAAATTTGGTATTGAGAAAACGAAATAATCCAAGTCGAACTTTTGTGGAGTTCTTTGAAGAATGTTTCTATTTTATGCAGCCCACCGAATTCGAGTTTTCACGTCAAAATTCGAGGAAATACTTTGAAATTTGAAAAAAAATCTATGCTAGTCCGGGCGGTTCCTGGAGCACGACCGTATTTTCAGTTGTGCAGCACATTGAAGCTGCACATCCTGCTTCCCCATAGATAACGAATCCGCTACCAATCGGTTTTCGCCAACGAGTACATGCATGATTGTCTTGAAATATTGGACATTATTATTGTAGAGAGGGTTTGCTGGCATGAGAATCGCTTCGCTCTTCCTGCTTTCAGACATCTGCTAGAACCTCATTTTAAGCAGTATTTTTCTCATTTCCCTCATAACCATGTATTCGATCATCTATCGTCTTGAACTAATAAAGAATTCATGAGTGTCACCTCCACCAAATGTTTGCTCGGAATATCAATATCAGATGAATGCATCACTAAAAAGTCACCAGTTCATTACAAAAAGCTAGCCAGTGTCAGCACCAGTGTACAATGGCCAATGAACATTGGCCATGTTGGACCAATGTCAGTGTTATGACGCCTAAATGAAACCAGCCACTCAACAGTGTATAATACCTACTGATTGACAACGAAGACTTTTTTTTACCCCATCTTCGGATCCTACGGACCTACCTTGAAACTCAGATAATCAAATTTTGAGTAAGAGTTCTTTCATGCTTGAGTAAGAGTTGCGTTGAAAATGAGCCAAAATTTCCATCTGTACTTGGCAATTTCCTTAGTTACCATGCGCCAAAATTAATGAAATTGCTCGGCGTTAATGTGTGAAACATAGGGTCCAGAAGTTTGTTCACAGTTGGAACAGAAAAGCTTCGTCAACATGAGTGTCAATCATACGGTATACAACTAGCCCACATTTCACTGCTAGGGAACACCTGATTACGAGTATAATCACGCAAGGGTTTATGAAATCGAGTTTTATGTCATCAGAAAATAGGTACAACGCTGCAAATTATTATACAACGATTTATTAATTACCTGTATCCAGATGCCCCTTGTGCCTAGATATCTGTTTTCTGTGGACAATACCTACCCTTGTGCTTCCCAAAAGAGAAACCTAAATCGAGTACTGGATCCAGCAAGGCAGTTTCATACATATGCGGTCGATTGAAGAATTCTATTCATTAATCTTGTTACTCAAGATGTATTAAAGTTGGTTCAAGTTCAAGAAGAAGGCACCTATCAGCAAAATCCAAAATATCCATCATTCTTCAAATGAAATAATATCACCGAACAACCAACTCGATTTCATCCAGCCATGCATGATTGTAATCAGGTGTTCCCTAGCAACGATATTTGGGCTGGATGTATACCGTTTCATCCACGATCATGTCGACGAAGCTTTTCGGTGCAAAATTCAGGGCCTTACTGTAAACAAACGGCTGGACGTACATGCTCCGAGTGTTCTCAAAAAATTCCCGAATTTGAGATAAATTTAAAAACCTTAAAAAATGCGAGATAACGGCGCCCTGAAATTTCAATTCTTATTTATCTTAGAGATTACTGATCTTAACGCCGAGCTTCGCGGACCAGCTAGACCACTAGTGGGACCCATAAACCAAATTTCATTAAGTTTCGTTCATGGTAGCTAAGGGAATTGTTAAGTGAAATTGCGGGTGTGCCCTACATAAAATTCATCAAAATCCGACTCGGCGACGGTGACGCCGACTTGAACGAGTTGTGCGCATGTTCGAAGGTGTGCCGAAAACCCTGTAGGTTCGAATCACTACGCATTCCTCCTAACCTGGATTGATGATGAAGAAAGAGGTATTTTACCGAGTTATAAGTCCAAAAACTACACTACCGATTCACGGCGGATCAATGGGACCTGAAGCCAAAAGGAGATCAATGGTCATGGCTTGTCGAACCAATAAAAATATTAGTCACCCTTCTTTTGCTATGAGTGATCGAAAATTAGGAGACCCTGTTAGTGGAACCCAATATTCGCTTATATCTCAGTTGATCGAAATTGTGGTTGTGTTATTCGCACAAAAAGAACAAGGCTTACATGGCATCCACACTGACAACAGATAGTGAATTAGGTAATGTGTAAAAATCAATATTTCATCCATACTTCGCTCTCCATCAGGAGTGTTATATGACGTCGGGGCGTTGGTTGATGCATACCCGGTGTTATACATTCTTGGAGGTTCCGTGGTACAGCTGGAAACTATCAGGTTTTATAACAGGCAGAATAATAATTATTGTATAGAAACAAAATGTTATTGATCATAACGTAAGATTGTTATAAGAATGTGTCCTAGATACCCACTTCAGACATTTGACAAATATTGTAGACGTTGATTTGGAGCTATGAATCACCGAATTCTCACAAGGTATAGGTACCGAATCAAGAACCGAAATCGAGAACATTCTGGTTTATTATTTTCAATAACGAATCTTTGGAATCTAGCATGAAAAATAAAACGTTAACCCCCCCCCAGAATTTGACGGTTTCCGTTTCAAGGTTTGTACAATCCGAAAATTTAATAAAAAAAGTCTGTCCGTCCGCTGTACTTCGTACTTATCTTAGTTAACGTGAAACAAAATAATGAAATTTGGTATGCAGGTCCAGTTTGGGGTCTAGATGGTCATCGAAGCTCGTCGTTACTGTCAGTAATCTCTTAGGTGTGAAAAATAGTGGTTACAATTTTCAGAACGCCGTAGCTCGAAAACTTTCAATAGAAGGGTATGTTTTTTAACGTTTTTAAATTGATCGTGAACTAAAGCATTTTTGAGACCACCACGAGCATTGTACGTCCAGCCGTTCGTTTGCACAGAAAAGCTTCGTCAACATGATTGTGAATGAAACGGTATGAATCCGGCCCAGATATCAGTGCCAGGGAGCACCTGATTATAATCACGGATGGCTGTATGAAATCGAGTTGTTTGTTCTGTGATATTATTTCATTTGAAAAATGATGGCTCTTTTGAATTTTGTTGATAGGTACTTTTGCAACTTGAACAAACGTTATGCTTCATAAATAACAACAAATAATTATTATCAATGATCGAATTATTGAATCCCGCGCATTTTTATGTAACTGTAATTCCCGGGCTGGCTCTAGTACTCGTTTTAGGGCTTTGCTGGGGGGTGCTCGGTATTTACCACAGAAAAGAGTGACCCACGCAGAAGGGACATCTATATAGGTAGATAATAATCCGTTTTGTAATAATTTGGAGCGTTTTTAGTTACAGATATTTACTGGTAGGACAACGTAGGAACCAAGAGACTAACATCGGTACTTGTTTAGTTTATGTCCCGCGGGTCTTATCAACTTCTTATCAGGTACCTATCGAAACTATCGATTTCGGGAATCTATGACCACATACTGGAGACATGGAGCGCGGGTATACCGATAGGAGAAGCTTTATATTATATTTCATCGATTTGCATGAATTCGTTATCTTGGCCCGGGGGACCTGTTTAGGCCAACGTATTATACAGCGATGTCAGCGGTGAGTCATAATTATTTTGATTTGGAAGAAGTTTTTTTTGCTTGTTTGTTTGTTTGTTTGTTCGTTAGCTAACTGAATAGGCCTGATAGGGACGAACCTGCAGGTTTCCCCTTGAAACGTCGACCCCTGACCGGATTCGACTCAACGAGAAAAGGGGGAAGCGTCGGGGCAGATAACCGGTAGTACCTTCGTCTCGACCAAACGATCAAGTCCTTTGCTGTATATCGGGTGCCATTTTTCGTCCACGTCGTCGATCGCGTCGAAATTCCTATAGCGATTCCTCCCGCACTACATACTGCCTAACAACTACAATCGCGGAATTTCGCGAACAGTAAATAATCCACATCTGCCCACGTTCATCCTGATAGGCGGACGCGCCCTTTGGATGGTGGCATCCTCCTACGCCACGTGGATGAGAATCTGGACGATCCTGTAGAAGATTCTTCGAACCTCATCAAGAATCCCTGGAGATATTTCAACTTATACAGGTCAGCCCTTTTTTGCCCTATCTTGCCGCATCTGGAGCCTTTCACCAAATTCGTCAATCAACGATCTGTCTACATATTTAGTTTTGAAGAGACTTTTTTCCGGGTTAGTTTGAAGGAGCTCCTTTCGTTTTCGTAATTTTTTTCAATAAACCATAATCAAGTACCTACATATTAATCTTTTGCTTCAATTATCAGCACCCAAAAACTCCGCACGATTTATATTAAAGTAGCTCGCCAATTTGTTAGGTACCATAACATCAATACCTTGGGCCTCTTTTTGTCACGAGCTAACATTGGTAGCAGAGCATAGTTTGCGGAGTTTTGCCACAACCGAATCTGATTTACATTTTAAGGGTTGGTACGTGCTTATTAATTTTTGTGTAAAAGGTATCCAGTATTGTGATGAATTTAAAATTCTCATCACGGTGGCGTGGAAAGGAGGAAAAGTCGCAGGCGGCTGTAGTCAACCGGACATCTACGACTTGGGAGGAGAGGGAGGTGGATGAGTGAATTTTTACCTAGGCGGCTGTAGTCAACCGTTCATCTAGGTAAGGGAAAGGAAAGGAGGAAAAGTCGCAGGCGGCTGTAGTCAACCGGACATCTACGACTTGGGAGGAGAGGGAGGTGGATGAGTGAATTTTACCTAGGCGGCTGTAGTCAACCGTTCATCTAGGTAAAGGAAAGGAAAGGAGAGGTCCCTTGTCTAGGCGGCTGTATTCAACCGATCATCTAGACAAGGAGGAGGAGAGGAGGTAAAATTCTCAGGCGGCTGTAGTCAACCGATCATCTGAGAGGGAAGGTAAGAGAGAGAAGAGAGAGCTGGTTAGAGGGAGTGTCGAATGAAGCTTGAGCTCCAGGATCCAGGGTTTTATAGGACTTGGGGGGCCTCTCCCTCCAACTCCTTGCAAGGAGCTGGTAGTGGGGCCCCAGGTTGAGCACCCTGGGTTCTGTCGCTCGTATCCCCACTCATGCGTTTATTTATACGGAGCTTTTAGTTTGGCGTTTGGATATTGGTGAGAACTTAATATTATAGGAGTGTTCCCGGGAGGGACTCACGACAGAGGTCCCCCCAGTTTGAACCAATATTTGTGGAGCTGAAGGCGCAAGGTGACAGGAGCTGAGGGCTACGGCAAACAAAAGGTGGTGCTGAAGGCGCAAGGTGACAGGAGCTGAGGGCTACGGCAAACAAGAGGTGGTGCTGAAGGCGCAAGGTGACAGGGGCTGAGGGCCGGTGCAAACAAGTGGTTGAGCTGAAGGCGTGTCTTAATCCTAGGAGTAACATGGTATAGTAAGCATAGGTAGTGGTATAGCAAGCAAACAAGTGGTTGAGCTGAAGGCGTGTCTTAATTCTAGGAGTAACATGGTATAGTAAGCATAGGTAGTATTAACATGGTATAGTAAGCGTAGGTAGTACTGACATTGTAAGTATAGTAGTAAGCATAGGTAGTAAGCATAGCAAGTAAGTAGTATTAACATGGCATAGTAAGCGTAGGTAGTAGTGACATAGTAAGTATAGTAGTAAGCATAGGTAGTAAGCATAGCAAGTAAGTAGGATGAGTTGACAGGGTGACAATGGTGCTGAGTAGACGAATATTTACAAGGTTGGTAGGAGAATAGGAGAATATTTACAGGGATGATATTAGCAGGATGATGAGAATATTTACAGGATGATATTTACAATAGTGGTCAGTATTTATAAACATTGAGCATTTATAAAAGTGATCGGCATGGATGAGATGATGGATTATTTACAATATTTGAATAGTATGTACAAATTTGGGTGACAGATCGGAACGGGGTGTTGGAATCCGCCGTTTCCTGGGTGTGGGTGGTGTGTGGTGAATGAGAGTGAGTGTGTGAGTGAAGTGTGCGGGGGGTAGCGGGTGGTGGTAGCTGTGGCGAGGCGGCCACGGTGGGGCCCTGAGTTCCGGTACAGTGCGTGTGGGTTAATAAGACACAAGCACTGTTCCGGAATCTCAAGGCCCCGCCGTGATTGCTCAGAGCGGGGCGGGGGACTTGGCCGCCGGGACGCGGGGAATGCGGGGACGCTCCCTCCGTCCGTTTCGCCGCCCGGGCCGTTTCGTCCCGGCGGAAACTATTGGGGATATCCCCGGCGATGGAGGGGGGGAAGGGGGCGTTGTGGGTTTGGGGGGTTGGGGTGTTTGAAGGGGAGAAGCCAAAAGTGGGGGGTCGAAAATTGAAAGTTGTGGGGGGGTTGAAATTGGGGGGTTGAAATTTACGGGGGGATTGGCGGTTTGAACGGGGGGTGGGGGGGGCATGAGTTCCGCGAGGCGGAACTCGTGCAGGATGGAGGACATCAATGGGTCTGTGGGGGTGTAGGGAGGGTGTACCCCCGTGGCTTGTGCTGTGCGAAATTCGCGCAGAATTCGCCACTGGGGGTACTTCCATCGCCGGGGCCGGGGAGGTAACCCGGAGATCCGTGGCGGAACGAACAAAAGCGGTGATGTCGGCCCGGGCGAGGGGGTAGGGGGGAGAGCGGTTCCGGGACGAAAACGTCCCGGAGAATCGCCGCCATTTCCGGATCCGAATCGAAATCCGGAAACGGCGACGGAGGTGACGGGCGTTGTGGAGACAGGGGATGTTGCATTGCGAACGGACGGCGGGAGACTGATAGCGTTAGGGGGTTGGGCTAGCACAGGTGCGGGTTTACACCTGGCTAACGGGACTGTATGTGGTTTACCGTCAATTAACAGGGTCGCGGTGGTTTGTGTTGTGCGGATGACTTGAAAGGGCCCGGCATAAAGGGGTTGGAAAGTTTTATGGATGCCGGGCTCTTTCAGGTACATGTGTGTGGTGGTGAAAAAGCGTTTGGGATAAGTGGTGTCGTTTGTCGGTGTTGTTGAGTGTAGCGGCTCCCTGTTAATTGACGGTGTGTGATTCGGGGTGAAAATGTCGGCCGGTAAACGTATTGGGTCTTTAAAGGCATTTTGTGCGGGGCTGGTTTGGTCTGATGGACGGGCTGATGTGCGAAGGCTGAGCAAAATGTAGGGGAGGGATTTTGTCCAAGAAGGGGAAGTGGCTGATGTAGAAATGGCTTGTTTGAGGACCGAGTGCCACCGCTCTATTTTCCCGTTGGATTGGGGATGGTAAGGGGTAGTGTGAATTTTGTGGATCCCGAGGGAACGTAGTAAATCTGAAAAGTGGGCGGATTCGAACTGCCTCCCTTGATCCACCGTGACTGTTCGCGGACAACCGTAACGGCTAACCCATTGGGTGAGGAAAGCCGTTGCGACGGTGTCCGCGGTGATGTGGGCGAGTGGGATACACTCGACCCAGTTGGTGGCACGATCGATCATCGTGAGGCAGTATTTCTTCCCGTCGGACGGGGGAAGGGGGCCCACTAGGTCCAGATGTACGTGTTCCCACGGGAGGGAGTCAGGGATGGTTTGAGGAGGGACGTGGGGGTGGGCCGAGACCTTGAATCGCTGGCACTTCTGGCACCCAAGAACCCAGTTACGAATATCTGTGTTCATGTGGGGCCAGAAGTACCGCGTCTTTATGAGGTCCCGGCTTGCCCGGATGCCAGGATGGTGGAGGGAATGGTAATGGAGGAACAACTGCCGCCTCAGCTCCGGTGGGACGTAAGGGCGCGGCGAATCGGCCGTTACGTCGCACCAGAGGTCGAGGGGAGGCAGCTGTTCCAACTTGGATGCGGAAATGAGGTTGGAGAGGGCTGGGTCAGTGGTTTGGTTTTGTTTGTTTCTGAGGGATTGGGGGGAGGGGAATGGCAGTAGCTCCGCCACCGGCGCGGGGGTGGGGGTGGGTCGGGAGAGTGCGTCCGCCACGCAGTTGTCAGCCCCCGGGAAGTATCGGATATCGGACGTGAATTGTCCGGTAAACTCGAGTTGCCGGAGGCGACGCGGGGAGGCGGATTTGCGGTTTTGGAGTAGGGCGTGGGTCAGGGGCTTGTGATCGGTGATGACAGAGAACTGCCTGCCCTCCACGAAGTCACGAAAGTGCTTGATGGCTTCGTGGATGGCGAGGAGTTCTCTGTCGAAAGTGGAGTAATTTTTCTGGGTGGGGGACAATGTTTTTGAGAAGAAGCCAAGGGGTTGGGGGGTGGCGCCGGTGTGCTGGTGGAGCACTGCCCCGATGGCCCAATCGGACGCATCGGTAGTGATGGAAAGGGGAGCGTGAGGATCGGGATGGGCTAATAGAGCGGCGTCTACTAGGTCCTGTTTGCAAATTTTGAAGGAGGTGGTGAGTTGGGGGGTCCAGGTGATGGGGCGGTTGTCATTCTTTTTCGAGGGTTGGGGAATGGCGTGTATGAGTGGTTGTTGATGTTGTGCTGCGTGTTTTATGTGTCTGCGGTAAAAATTTAACATACCCAGGAAGCGGCGGAGTTCCGTCACAGTGCGGGGTTGTGGGAAATCAATGATGGCGTGGACCTTGTCCGAGAGGGGCTTGATGCCTTCGTGAGACTTGGTGGCCGAGGCAGCGGACGGAGGGTTGGCCGAGAACACATTTTTCGGTGTTAATGAGGAGGCCCTCGGCGGAGAAGATTTCGAGGATCTGTTGGAGATGGGTGAGGTGTTCTTCTGGTGTTTTGGAGGCTACAAGGACGTCGTCGAGGAAGCAAAAGACGAACGGGAGGCCTCGCAGGATGCTGTCCATATAGCGTTGCCATGTCTGTGCTGCGTTCCTCAACCCGAAGCCCATTTTCACGTATTCGAACAAACCGAACGGGGTAATGATTGCGGTTTTTGGGACGTCGGGGGGGTGGATGTTAATATGATGGAACGCTCTGGAAATGTCGAGGGTAGAGAAGATAGTGGTACCGTGAAGATGGGACGAGAAATCCCGTAGGTGGGGAACGTTATACAGGTCTGGTGTAGTTTTAGCGTTTAGGCGCCGGTAGTCTCCGCAGGGGCGAATATCCCCATTGGGCTTCTGCACGATGTGGAGTGGAGAAGCCCAAGGGGATTTCGAGGGGCGGATGATACCGTCGGCTATCAATTTGTTGAAGTGCTGGCGAGTTTTTGATAGTTGAAGGGGGTGGAGGCGTCGGGCCTTTGCTGTGATGGGGGGGCCTGAAGTCTCGATGTGATGTTGGACGGTGGAGATGTGGGCAGAGGGGCGGCGCTGGGGGCGGTAGTTGAGGAGGAGGCGTTCAAATTGTGTGGGGGGGTGGTTTATTGCGTGAATAAACCCGGGTATGGGTTTATTTGTTTGTGGGTCGATCAGGCGCGCATTCCGGACGTCGACCTGGAGGCCGAAATAGGCGAGGAAGTCGGCCCCCAGGATTGCCTTCTCCACGTCCGCCACGGTGAAGTCCCACTCGTACGCGAGACCGCTCATGTGAACTGATGAGCGGTATGTCCCGTACGAGGGGATGGTGGTGCCGTTGGCGGCGTAGAGAAGCTGCCGGTGGCAGCGCGCCTGACGCCGGAGGATGTTGTTGGGGAAGATTGAAAGCGCCGCCCCTGTGTCCACCAGGAAAGGGATGTTTGTTTTCTTACATCGTAAGAAAAGTCGCTGGTGGGTAGGGAGGGCGTTTTGCAGGATTGCGGAGGTGGGTACCTGTGCTGGCGGTGGGTGGTCCTCTTCGAAGGAGACGTGGGGCGGTTTCTTGCCGTTCCGGAGGGGGGGAACGGTGGTGTCGGCAGGGGGGCTGGTCCTCTTGGTAGGAGGTAGGTTGGTTTCGTTCCGGGGAGGGGGAACGGTAGCGGCGGCGTGAGTGGCGGCCGGAGGGGGTTTTGCCCTGGGTGTGGGCTTGGAGTTGCCGTCCCGTGGTGGGGGAACGGTAGCGGCGGCGTGAGTGGCGGCCGGAGGGGGATTTGCCCTGGAGGCGGGCGTGGGGGGTCCGTTCCGTGGTGGGGGAACGGTATCGGCGGCGTGAGTGGCGGCCGGAAGGGTGGCTGCCCTGGAGGCGGGCGTGGAGGGGATGTTCCGAGGTGGGGGAACGGTTACCGGTGGGGTGAGGTTTTTGGCGGCGCTGGCATGCGCGGTCGGGAGGTTGGCCGCCGTGGCGGCGGCGTAGGAGGGGTAGTGAGGTTTTGTGGTGGTGGTATGAATGCGGGCGGGGGGGGGGTTGGTCATGGTCCCCCCCGTGTTGGCGAGGAGGGGGGCCCGCCGGGTTTACCGGCGGGCGGCTGCGTTTCCCTGCTTAGGGGTGAAAGAGCAGGGGGGCTGGCATTTGCGGGCCTCCCCACCGAAGTTAACATGATAGAAACATCGGTGGGGGGGGTCCGCTGGGAGGTAGGTAGCTTTGGTGGGGCGGGTGGTGGTGGAGGGGCCCGCCGCGGCTGGAGACCGCCCTCTGCGTTGCCGAGGGGGGGATGTGTTGCGGCGTTCGGGCGAGCGCTGGCGGCGGTGGTCGACGGAGGGGTCGCGTCGGCGATCCGTCGAAGCGGGTCGACGTCTGTCGAGGGAGGGGGGCCGGTTGCGGTCTCGGGACTTGGTGCGGTCACGTAGAGGTGGGGGGTGGCGGGGCGTACGCACTTCGCCGACGGTGGCCGCTGCGGCCAAGTCGTGAACGGTGTCCGCGAGTCGCAGGAGGGGCTCGTCGGGACCGTCGAGGTGGCTGGCCAGGGCCATCTGTATGGGGTGGGGGAGGGCACGCAACCAGAATGTACGTGCGATGTCAGCGGTCATAATACCCTGCAGCTGGTGTCGCAGCCGTCGGTAGAGGTGGGAGGGCTTGAGGTCGCCGAGGTGTTGAGGTTGGGAGAGGGCAGCGACTCGGGCGATCTTCGATGGCTGGTAGATGTTGATGAGGCGGCTGCGGAGGTCGTCGTACGCAGCGGCGGCGTCGGGGGAGATATCCGAAGTCTGGAGCAGGATATCGTATGGTAGCAGCGAAATGATCCGGGAATATCGAGTTTTCTGGCTGCGTATGTTAGCGGCCGAAAATGCAGCGTCCACTTGGAAAAACCATAGTGCGGGGTCGTGCGCGTAGAAGGGAGGCAGCGACAGAGGGAAGGCTGCGGACGCCGTCATGACGTCGGTGGCTGCTGCGGATGCGGAGGAGCCGGGTGGTGAGAGGCTGGTGAAGGGGTTGTCGGCTGCGTCAGTTGTCGCAGCGGTCGGCGGCTGCAGCAGGGATGGCCGGAGGAGCGGCGGCGTCGGTGAGTTCGGGTCCATGGCTGTAACTAAAATTCAAAAAATTGAGGTAGTTTCGAATTTTGAAATTCGCAATCGGCGGAAGCGGAGGTGCGTTGAGAGTTGAGCGGTGAGGTTGGGCCAAGAATTGCGAATTTACACTGACTGTTTGAAATTTGAATTTAAAATTGGGGACACCGAACTAGACTGGGGCGACACATGAGGTGGGAAGGAAGAAGGTTGAGTGAACGTCGGGTTCACCACTGTGATGAATTTAAAATTCTCATCACGGTGGCGTGGAAAGGAGGAAAAGTCGCAGGCGGCTGTAGTCAACCGGACATCTACGACTTGGGAGGAGAGGGAGGTGGATGAGTGAATTTTTACCTAGGCGGCTGTAGTCAACCGTTCATCTAGGTAAGGGAAAGGAAAGGAGGAAAAGTCGCAGGCGGCTGTAGTCAACCGGACATCTACGACTTGGGAGGAGAGGGAGGTGGATGAGTGAATTTTACCTAGGCGGCTGTAGTCAACCGTTCATCTAGGTAAAGGAAAGGAAAGGAGAGGTCCCTTGTCTAGGCGGCTGTATTCAACCGATCATCTAGACAAGGAGGAGGAGAGGAGGTAAAATTCTCAGGCGGCTGTAGTCAACCGATCATCTGAGAGGGAAGGTAAGAGAGAGAAGAGAGAGCTGGTTAGAGGGAGTGTCGAATGAAGCTTGAGCTCCAGGATCCAGGGTTTTATAGGACTTGGGGGGCCTCTCCCTCCAACTCCTTGCAAGGAGCTGGTAGTGGGGCCCCAGGTTGAGCACCCTGGGTTCTGTCGCTCGTATCCCCACTCATGCGTTTATTTATACGGAGCTTTTAGTTTGGCGTTTGGATATTGGTGAGAACTTAATATTATAGGAGTGTTCCCGGGAGGGACTCACGACAAGTATTATATATTAAGATAGGGAGCTGTTTTCTAAACTCGTACACTGTTTTCTGAATGTACTATGTACGCTACCGATTAATAGGGAGTCCTTTGTCTTCTTCTTTTTTATTTTTTTAAAAATTTATGTGATACTAACCAGCACGTCCGAGCGTTCTTGATCCTTAGTATCTTGCCCCTTTTTTGCTATCGAGATTTTTGCGTTGTACGCTCGATTTTATTGTGCCTGGTAACCCAAGATTTCTTAGGTTCATTTCCATTGATTTCCTTGCGTTGTGCATTGTTTTTCTTAGGACTTAGGCTCACACACGTAGGTACTTGTGTATGTTAGCCTTCTTGTCAATTCAAGTCCTTGTTAATCCCAATCGTCCTATTCCTTCGATCTGTATTCTTTGACGTCTTGTCATTATCTCCTTGCCATTCCGATTCTGAGGTTCACTCATTTATTCATCAATCGTCAGGGAAACTACAATGGAGTTTGATACCAAGATTAAACTGCTGAAGAAGAAAAAATGGACGGTAGCTGGTTGGGAAGTTCAATCGATTCACAACTACGCTACAAGGTGTCAAGCGGAGCCTTCTGTTATCATGGAGTATAAAGGACGCTTTAGAACTATTGAAAAATATTATTATTCTAGATTTGAGGATTAACTGACGAGATTGACAGGGCCTGCGAAGAGGAAAGACAACGGTTATCGCCTGCGGCTGCCGCCAATTCTATTGAAGAGTTCCCTACTAAGTCCGACTTGTCTGTGTGATGCGGTTCGGAAATATTATCTTGGCTCTCATGTACAGATGGAGAGTTTGTCAACACCTCCCGTACCAGTAGCATCTGTCCCGCAGTTTGCTACGGTCAATGAAGGTAGCACTACCTTTTTCCAACGCAGTTCGAGCCACTTACCCAAGCTAACGCTGCCGAACTTCGATGGTGATCTAATCAATTGGCCTAAATTTCGCGATTCATTTGTTACAATCGTACATAAAGATGACACCATCACACCCACGGATAAACTCCATCATCTCCTTTTTCAGTATCGGCAGTGCTAGATCTGTCATCAGTCACTTACGTATTGAAGACGCAAACTATAATCTGGCATGGACCGCTCCTGACGAATCATTTAACAACGTTCGAATGCTTTCTGCCGCATATCTAAATAAGATTTTATCGTTCGAACCTCTACAAGGAAAGCCAACGTTTACCTCCCTTAAATAATTTCTGTCCGATATTTCGGACAGTGTTGCAGCATTTAAATTGTTAAAGATCGAAAACGAAGCGGATTTTATTTTATTTCATTTAGCGGCTCGATGTTTAGACCAACATACCAGAGAGCTGTTTGAACTAACCATACCACAAAAGGAATTTCCTACCATAAACAGATTGACAAAATTCATCCGCGAACGTTCAAGTGCTCTTCAACTGGCCGAAAATAATTTATCCTTTCAACAATCATCATATTCATCCCCGTCCAGCGACAACAATTACCGGAAACATAACGAGCCAAAGTTTTCCAAAAAATCGCAGAATGCCGCTAAAACATCTTTATTAACCAATGCCAAGAAATCTACAGGTAGTTCATCTGATTCACAGCCCGCATCAGGTGTTACCAAGAATTCAAATTGCAACGGCGTTTCAAGCTGTCCATTGTTCTATTCGTCATCAGTCAAGGAGCGGTTAAATCTCTTGAGTAACTGGCGAGGATGTAAAAACTGTTTGGGCGACTCACATACTACCTCAAAATGCACTTTCAAGTGGCATTGAAGGTTCTGCAAACATAGGCATAACTCCTTGTTGTGTTTAAAGTTTTTGAGTACTAATTCGAATCCCAAGATCCAAGGCAGCTCTCACCATTCGCATGATTCTCTCAATAATTGCTCGGAGCGAAATTTGACGTTCACAACATATGATGCCAAGGAAACTCAAGTTCTATTAGGGACTGCTTATGCCGAAATCTTGGACTCTCGAGGAACTTTCCAGCGGGTTCGGCTTATGATTGACTCTGCCAGCCAATTCTCTTATATAACTCAACGATGCCTAAATCGCCTGGGTTTACGTATGAAAAGAGTTACTCGTAAGATTTCATGTCTTGGTGGCACTATGTACTAAGGTGCAAGAGGTACCGTTTCATGCACTCTACGGCCCAGGAACACTCGATCAATCAATTTATCTACCGAAGCAGTAGGTAGTTATAAAAAATATACTTAACTTCGTTTTTGCCCAACGTACCTGTTCCACCCAAGATATGGAAAAAATATTTGTCGTTCGAACTTGCCGATCCAAAATTCTTTGAGCCTTCGTCCATCGACTTTCTACTTCGTGCGGACATGTTTAGTGACGTCCTAACTGGTTCCATTGAAACTGTTGGTAATAATTTGCCTAAGTGGTTTTCATCGATTTTTGGATTTATTATTATCGGTAAGTTCTCCGAATCTCAGTCCGCTACAACCCATACCTCACTTTTAACCTTAGGAGGAATCGACGACTTGAGCTTCGAGCTCGAAAACTTCTGGAAAATTGAAGATGTTCATGACACTAGCCTATCAAACCCAGATGATGTTGTGGCCGAAGAATTCTTAAAAACACTCTTTACCGTCTTCCGTGTGGTAGGTATGTCGTTCGTTTGCCATTTAAGGACCCCCACCACATTCCTGACATATATCCACTTCAATTTCAATGAAGCCCTTCCATAATCTAGAAGCAAAGCTTCGTCGGAATCCCGAATTGAAGAGTCGATACTGCGAGTTTATGCGGGAGTACATTGACCTTGACCACATGGAGGCGACTTCGAATAAATCGAAATATGTTATTCCCCACCATGGAGTAACGAAAGAATATCGCAAAAATCGAAATTAAGGGTAGTATTTGATGCTTCGTGTCCCACTGATGACCATCTTTTGATAGGGGAACCTTTACAAAATGACGTTAGAAACATTCTCATCAATTTCCGACTTCACAAGATTGTGTTTGTAACAGAACCGTTAAAATGTACCGCCAAATTGTGTTGGATTCTCAGGACCGTTTATACCAACATATTGTCTGCAGGTTTGACCCTAACGAATCGTTACAGTTGTTTGAACTGAAAACCCTAACATACTGCTTGGGGTGTGCGCCACATTTTACATTGAGAGTCCTCAAGCAACTATGTCTTGATGAAGGGGCAACCTTCCCTTTAGCCGCGGAGGTCCTATCCCGTGATGTATATATCGATGATTTGGCGACAGGTGCTGATAGCGTCGAAAATGCTTTAAATCTCCAGAGGCAAGTAGTCGGCTTGATGGAACGTGGAGGTTTCAGCCTAAGTAAATGGGCGAGCAACTCCCCAGAATTACTTGAGGCAATTCCCAACGAGCTAAAGGATGATCCTCAAAATTTTAGGGCTGCAGTGGGACCCTAAAAAGGACACATTAGCTTTCAAAATAAAACTGCCTGAGAAAATCACATACACTAAAAGAGCCATTTTATCCACGGTGGCCAAGATATTTGACCCCATCGTTTTTTTTAGCCCCTGCGGTCCTACTTATGAAGAGATTTATCCAAGACTTGTGGAGAGAAAAATTAGGTTGGGATCAACTTATACCTCAGGGCCTCATTTCTTTATGGACAGAACTTATGGGACAAATTCCCTTACTGTCAGGAGTGGAAATTCCCAGATTTATCTGTGCGGACCGACCCTATGATTACCAAATCGTAGGATTTTGCGATGCCTCCAATAAAGGGTATTGTGCAGCCATTTATTTGCGGATTATCACAGAATTCCAGACTTCCGTCAATTTATTAACCGCCAAAACGAAATTGGCACCTGCGAAGACCACCACGTTTCCTCGTTTAGAGCTTTGAGGGACCCATCTTTTGGCTAAATTATATAGACCGTTATCCGGTTTTTTAAGTATGCTTCCCAGGTCAGATCTAAAGTCGTGTTTTTTCACGGACTCGTCTATCCTTTTGGGCTGGATTAACACGCCTACCTTCAAATGGAAGGTATTCGTAGCTAACCGGGTGGTGGAAATCTTAGAAAATACTCCCGTCTCGTCATGGCATCACGTTGATGGAGATGGTTCACGTGGCATTCCTCCTAAGGATTTAATTCATCACGATCTATGGTGGAGGGGACCACCTTGGCTTTCCCTACCTACGACAGACTGGCCTAAGCCCCACATTCATTATGATAATGACTTACCCGAATTGAAACACCAAGATTTTGCCCCCGTCCTGTTGACTTCATCTGCTTTGTCTCACATCGTTGATTGGATGTCACGTTTCTCTTCCTACGAAAAACTATTGAGATTAATAGCGTTGATCATCCGAGTCATCAATAATAGAATTACGACTGAAGTTAAAGATTCCGGTCCGCTAACTCTACTAGAAATTAACAGAGCCTTCAATAAATTTTTCAAACTTGTGCAGCTGTACGGATTTTTCTATGGAAATTAGAAAAACTGCCTCAGAATAATGGAGCAATATGCCTCGTTAAAACCATTCCTTGGCGAAACCGGACTACTGAGAGTAAGAGGAAGATTGAAGCATGCTAATATCAAGGCAGCACACAAACACCCACTCCTTCTCCCGGCCAAATCCCACTTTTCCATACTATTGGTACACTTTTATCATAAGGCAGGACCAAATGCACTCCAGGCACAGCTTCAGTTACGCTTCTGGATCCCGTCGATGCGTCGCCTTGTGAGGTAACGAACTTTCATGTGCCTAAGATGCTACAAATCTAAAGCTAAACCTGAAATACCTTGTATGGGAGATTTGCCGAGGTTTCGGTTGCGGGAAGGCAGAGCCTTTTTGCATGTGGGCATCGATTTTGCCGGACCCTTCTGTATGAAAGAGTCCAACAGGAGGAAAGTCCGAATCGATAAGATATACCTTTGCCTGTATGTATGTATGGTTGCAAAAGCCATACATTTAGAGGCTGTGCCCAGCCTGTCGTCGGAAGCATTCTTGGCGTCCTTGTCCCGCTTCATCTTTCGAGTAGGGCTACCTGAAGCAATCTACACTGACTGCGGATCAAATTTTGCCGGTGCTTCAAGGGAATTGAAAGAATTGGAGAAATGGTACAAGGAGGAGTCTACCACTCAATCCATATTAGGATTGGCCAACAAAAACGGAATTAGGTGGTTCTTTAATCCCCCCTATTCACCCCACTTCGGTGGATTGTGGGAGGCGGGAGTAAGATCAGCTAAGAGGCATCTTAAATTAGTAGCCGGTGACACGCCTATGACTTACGAAGAGATTAGCACCTTGTTTTCCAAAATTGAGGCAGTCTTAAACTCTAGACCTCTATGTCCATTATCTAGTGACCCAAATGAGAATGACTTCCTGTCTCCCGGTCACTTTCTCATAGGAGCACCGCTTCTTTCGAACCCCGAACCTAGCCTACTGGATACTCGTACCCACGCATTGTCGCGATGTCAGAAGAGATATGGCAACGTTGGCGACTGGAGTATCTGTCCACCCTTCAAGCCCGTTCGAAATGGACCAAATCTGCCAACAACCTCAAAGAAGGAGATCTAGTTCTACCCAAAATGAAGGACGTCCCACCTCTCCAAAGGCCCATGGGCAGGATTGTTGACACCAGTCCAGGCAAGGATCGAATAGTGAGGGTAGTCTCAGTCAGCACCCCCACATCTACCTACTCCCGGTCCGTGGCCAATCTCGTTCCACTCCTACCTCTCCAATCACAACACTACAGCACCTAAATGGTAAACCCAATGGGTACCAGGGCGAAAATTTTGTTAACTTACACAGGTCAGCCCTTTTTTGCCCTATCTTGCCGCATCTGGAGCCTTTCACCTAATTCGTCAATCAACGATCTGTCTGCATATTTAGTTTTGAAGAGACTTTTTTTTCTTTTTTCTTTTTTTGTACACAGAATTTCGGACATCGTAGAAGACCTTTATTGTTTCCCTTTTATATATTTTCCAAGTTAGTTTGAAGGAGCTCCTTTCGTTTTCGTAATTTATTTCAAGAAACTATAATCAAGTACCTACCTAGGTACATATTAATCTTTTGCTTCAATTATCAGCACCCAAAAACTCCGCACGATTTATATTAAAGTAGCTCGCCAATTTGCTAGGTACCATAACATCAATACCTTGGGCCTCTTTTTGTCACGAGCTAACAGGACCTATCAATACACCACAAGTAGAAGTACCCTGAAATCTTGTAGCAGAATCACCGTAATAATTTTGGAGTAAATGCCACAACTGCATCTTCAACCCGAACTCTTGAGTGGACTCATCGAAGTCTCCCTTCAGTAGGCACCTACTTGTTTTATCTCAAGTCAGGCGGGCATCTTGATGGGGATACGTTTTAGGTGCATTATGTTGTTATAAATAAGTACGAACATAGACAACACGAGTAGACATCCGTTTCAACATTTTTTAATACCTATCACTGATCTGCTGGAAAGCAATCTGCTATATAGCTTGGACTTCTACTTACCACTTCCCCCCCCCCACTCCGCCATCCCCTATTTATAACAGGCATTTGATGCAACAGTACCTGAGCCAAGATACTACCACTCTTGTTTCCTCAAGGTGCACAACGCAAAACTCCTACTCCTAACGAGAGAAACAGACCTCGAGGTTGCTTTACTGGAAAATTCATTCAAATGGAATATATATGATAGTACATAGGTACTATTATAGAGTGTAGATCTATAAACATTACCAACAGACGTGTATACCATATCTCCAATATCCTTCCTGCCCACCGGAATCCCTGTTCCAGCAGACGGAGAGAGGACAAAGTTCTTCCAGGCTGTGAATTGGAAAAAAAAAACAGGTGAAGAGCCAAATAATATATTGATGGCCCCAGCACTTCACCGAAGTCAATAACAAAAAAGACAGAGCATGAAAGCATGAATGCCGCTGAGGACAGCACAGGCAGCGAACAACGACCTGGGAATTGCAATAAATACGCTTAAAAACAACCGAGCTCTCGGCGAGGACAATCTGCAGCGGATCTTTTCAAAACGGGCGGACAGGAGCTGTATAGAAGGATTTATCGGCTGATCAGCAATGTCTGGGAGCAAGAAGCTATGCCAGATGAGTGGAACGATGGACTGATGATACCAGTTCATAAGAAAGGCGGTAGAACGCAGTGTCAGAACTACACAGGCTTGTTGAATGTGATGGACAACATACTCTGAAATGTCCTACTGAGAAGGCTTCAAGCGTTTTTCAAAAATCTGTTGACTGAGTAACAGTGTGGGTTTCGGCCTGTCGGCCTAGAAGAGGCACAGTAGATAAGATCTTCGTGATGAGAAACCTCCTAGAAAAACTATATTCGCAAAACACAGAGGTGCACTTGCACTCTACACTCAACTACAACTACAAATTACTTCAAATTAGCATTCCATGGGGTGGATAGAGGCAACTGTACAGATTACTATAATGGCACTTCAACACCCCGGTGAAACTGATAAACCTGATTACAATGACGATGAATAGAACTCAGGAAAAAACGCTAGTTGGAAAACTGACGAGTGAAGGCTTCGAAGAGAGAAGAGGGGGTAAGACAGGGCGACGCATATAAGCGACCCTTTTTGGAACTCCACAAGGCAGCACATTATGTGGAGAGTAGAGGATCCATGCCTCAAGATCCAGCCAGAGATAATGTGGTACGCGGATAACTTGCCGCTTTAATTGGCCGCACGGAAACGGCTTTCAGAGAAGTCTTTGTTGATTTGGAACGAGAAAGTAAGAAGTTGGGTTCAACGAACAACGAAGAAAAAACGAAATACCTCGTGATATCACCATTCGAAACGCACAGTGACTCGCAACCTGACCATTAACCCTAAAACTTCGAAGGTGTGAATAATTTTAAATACATCTAGGCGTAGAAATCAACAGTAAGATTCTGATCAGCCGGGAAATAAGAAACATAATAATGACCGCAAACAGGGCATACTTTGGTCTCGCAAACCTGTTTAAATCAAAGCTTCTGTCAAGGAAAATGAAACTGTTGTTATACAAGGCGCCGGTACGACCCATTGCCTGCTATGGAGCTGGAACCTGGTGCTGAACGCCCTCCGAGTTTTCGAAAGAAGGGTCCCGAGGAAAACATTTGGACTGGTTTGTGATGGGGGAACATGGAGGATCAGAAGGAACCGGGAACTTGACGAACTGGTCGACCATGAAGACATAGCGCGATTTATAAAATCCCAAATAAAAGGTTCCGTTGGCTGGGGCGCCTATTACGGATGGAAGACGGAAATGTGCACGCAAAAAAAGTTTTTGAAGGGGTCCCTGGAAACCGAAGATGAGATTGAGCCACCTTGGACTTTCATATGTAGTACGGGAAGGCAAAGCCCACATCGGAATAAGTATGACTTCTTCCGAGTTTAACAACCCCCCACCGACCCGCCTCGGCTATATGCAAGACTAAGCAAGCAGTGACTATCATCTCAATGATTTTGATATGGAACACTCCATTGAGTTTAGCGGAATTAGCGTATGTTGTACGACTCGTTTAACATTGGTACGACTCGTAACTCGTGTTGCCCTGTTTTGTTGCCCACAACTCCTTTACAGCTCGCGTTGCGTTTGTTTCATGATACCATAACCCAGGTTGATTCACGTGTTTTTACGACGTCGTTGGTAGAAGGCCATCCTGAATAAACTTGTAATTGCCACAATCCAGAAGTAGAAGCGTTTGGGCCGAATGTTTCTGCCTGTATTTCGCAGTCGTTTAACGTTGATAAACCAGAACCCAGATGTCACCTACATACATACTTTCCCAAGAAATCCCGCCTAGCCGCTGATCGCCGAGGGAGACTACAAACTTTGAGATAACAGCCAATCATTTCCCAATCAGAAAAATTATTGGGTTTAAACGTTAAAAAAAAAAAAATTTAAATAGCCATTTCAAGGAGCAATTCAATCAAATTTGAATCGAACTGAACCTTCCAAAAACCTGAATTTTCAGTTTCACTCCAACTAAAAATCAGCTTAAATAATTCAATATCAAACGCTGAAAATTATTACACACCTGCCTACTATTTTCCCTCATAGATACCCCTTCTGCGTAGATACCTATTAGCATAAAACCTAAATTTAGTAGTCATGTTTTTGGGTGGATTTCAATAACACACGATAAAAATACAACCTGAGTCGGAGCATTATAGTAAGATCGTTCGGCAATCACAGTTGTTACATAAATATGCATTTTCCCAAGGCTCCTATAACGAGCCATTTCGCCAAGGTTCCGGACAATCTAGATCCCAAAAGAGACATACAACCAAATTTCATTTATTTAGGTTCATGGTAACTAAGGAAATTTCCAAGAACGGCGGTGGACGAGTGACGGACAAAATTTATTCCATTTTTGAATTCTTGAAACGCTAAACATACAATTTTAAGGAGGGTTAGAGATTAAAAAAACGCTGCAAATTATTACACAAACGTTTAATATTTACCTGTATTGATGGCCCTTCTGCTTAGATCACTGTTTTCTGCGTCAATACCCTCGAGCTCCCCCCAGGAAAGCCCTAAATCGAGTACTGGAGCCGGCCCCAAATTAAAGCTTCCTACAAATTCGCGGGATTCAATAATTCAATCATTAATTATTTGTAGTTATTCATGAATCATAAGGCAAATAATAAACCGTTGTGTAATAATTTACCTGCATAGATGCCCCTTCTAGCAGATACAATAATGAACCGTTGCGTAATAATTTACAGTTGCGTAATAATTTATCGTTGTGTAATAATTTACCATTTTCTAATAATTTACCCATCAATAGGTAATACTTCACCGTTTGTTCAAGTTGCAAAAGTACCTATCAACAAATCCAAAACAGCCTTCACTTTTCAAATGGAATAATATCACAGAAGAACCAACTCGACTTCACACAGCCATTCGTAATTACAATCAGGTGCTCCCTAGTGATGATATTTGGGCTGAATGTATACAATTTGATTCACCTTCCTGTTGACCAAGCCTGTCGGAGCAAACTTGGGGGCCTTCCTTTGAAGGAACGGCGGGACGTACAATGCTCCGGGTGGTCTAAAAAAACTAATGAAGGAACGGCGGGACGTACAATGCTCCGGGTGGTCTCAAAAAACTGGTAAGTTCAAGAGCCATTTAAACCCGTAAAAAGATTCACGTAAAGAAGAGGTATAGGCGCCCTCAAAATTTCAACCCCTATTTTTCACCCCTTACAGATGACTGACAGTAATGCCGAGCTTCGAGGACCAACTAGACTCCGAACGGGACCTATAAACCGAATTTCGTCAATACTGGCTCATGGTAACTAAGAAAAGTGCTATGTACGGCATGAAAATAAACCCAATTTATGTACGCCACAAAATCATGTTGCATCGATCATGTTATTATGTATATATCCCTTGTACAATCGATAGGTAAATAAAGGTTATCTAAAAGGCAAGCCTATGTATTGTTATCAAATTTAATTTATCTTCCCAATTAGGTACCTAAGTTAATAAAATATCGGATCATAACAAAACACTACTGAACACAAAGTAAACTTTAATCGAAAATCACAAAAAATAGGTAACAGAAAAAGAAAAAAGTATAAAATTCAGGATTGTTGAGGATTTTCCACAATGACACTCATAATCATGTCCAGGATGGATCTCAATAAGGGTTTTCCTTTGGAAATTCTGTCTATGGCTCTGGCCAGCACTCTTTTCGTGATTCGGTTAGCCCATATTTTTTGCGAATTGGCCAATTTCTTCAGCAATTTCTTATTACTATCACGGCACACTACCTCAGTAGTTTTCTTCAGAGCGACAACTATTCTGTTTTCATCTTCATTATTTGAACTGATTTCTTTTATGTACTGGATTCGAGATTTGACATGTTCTTCAAACATATTACAGAGCTCGTCAACCTTGTCCTTTTTGGTTGGCCTTTGAACTTGATGTTTCAATTTCTTCAATATTTCATCAAGTTCTTTCTTCAAATTGGAATTAGACTCGTACTGTCCGTCTTTATCGTCGTTTTTGGGTTTGTCATGAGCAAGATCAAGCATCGTTTGCCTAAATGATTCAAGTAATCCAGTACTTTCCGAACTAGACTTATTTTGATCCTCGCCATCTTTTGAAAGGTCTTTGCCAAATGACTCATTAAGACGAACAAGTAGCTCAGAGAGAAACGGCGGTACTAGTATCTTCAAATTTCTTATTAGAGCTGGAGGAATGGTTGAACTGTATTTGCTCTTTCCGTATTCGTCAGTTATAACCTTTTCGGTGCCATTAGTAGATGTAACGATGCTAGTTGTCCTACTCCCAATGTTTGCATCAGTAAATCTGTGCATGATTCCTTCCAGTATGTTGTAAAGCAAAGCGAATTCTGACGATCTTATATCAAGAGGTCTGTCTCCTTTTGGACCATTTGAAAGCCTATTATTGGGAGATGAAGAATTCACGAATGAGAAAGCCTTTTCCAATAGCGTTCTGTTCAAGCAACTTGTAGAACTGCATAATGCGACCTTGGAACCAGAATCGTTCAAAGCTGTCACATCACTGCCACCGACCGGGTTACTCCTGCATGACTGCAGTCCACAGGTAAGTAGTGTTACAACAACAATATAAGCAGCCCGTCCTGAAATAAAAAAGCTGCCAATTATTACACAACGGTTTATTCCTTTCCTCTATAGACCTAACCCTTCAGCTTAGATCACTGTAGTATTCCTGTAGTCAATAATTATCCTCCTGCCTCCCCCAGGAAAGCTCTAAATCGAGTAAATGCCACCAGGGTCGAATTATAAGCTCTTTAGCGTTCGACGATTACCTACTGTTACAAATATTAATATGCATTTTTTTCACCGCCCCCATCTGTTTCCTTTAACGCACCATATGGGCCCCACAAACCACTCACCTTTCATAAAGCCATGGGTGATTATAATCAGCTGATTCCATAGCAAAGATATGTGGGCTGGATGTATACCGTGGATATGATTCACACTCATGTTGACGAAGCTTTTCGGTTCGAACTTCAGGGCCTCACTGTGAAAGAATGGCTGGACGTATAATGCTCCGGGTGGTATGAAAAAATCTGAAGTTCGAAACCCCCTCTGTATTGGAAGTTTTCGAGCTTTTGAAAATTTCAACCCCCAATATTTCTCCTCTTCAGAGATGACTGACTGAGAGTAACGCCGAGCTTTGAGGACCAACTAGATCCAAAATGGGAGTTAAAATCCTACAAACCAAACTGAATCAATTTTGGTTTATTCAATTGGGGTATACGAGGAAAGTGCCGATACGACGCGACGTAAGGCGGACGGACAGACATTTTTTTCATTCCCTTTTTTTACGTGCCCTATTCAAAATGTTCTTTATTGAAACCATAACTTAAATCTAAGCATGCAAACCTAAACTGATGCCTCATTCCAAAACTGGCTCTTCCCGAAATCAGAGGTTTTTCATAAAATGCCTAACAATTACTGAAAAATAAACTATTTTGCCGCTAGTTTAACCTTCAGACTCAAAAAACCGAGTCTAAAGCTCATTACTGTTTTTACGTAAAGGAGCGATCTCTTATTTAACTTATTGTCCATAACAATTATCATTTTTAGGACCTAACGTCATGTAAGTACACAGCTATACTAACCACTGCTAAAAATGCACTTACTCGAAGGTATCCCCAAAGCCATCTTCATCTTGGTAGCAGTTCAAATTTTTTTTAGAATTTCACTTGCCTTTGAAATTTATTTGATAAATATCAAAATAATTTTGAATACGTACACATTATGTTCGTGAATTTATATTATTCACTACTATAGTTGCTAACCATAAACATACTTTCTAATCTTGGAATATATGGGACATCACATGATGAAATACGTAGTCATAAAGTGATGGAGTTCAGTGGGAATTCATAGAACTCGGAATTTTGTTTTGTTAGGGTTGATTACATAATTATGAACATTTGGAATGATCATGAAAAAAACAATATATATCCCCCCCCCCCCCCCCCACCGCCACCACCACCAAAATTTGATTGATGGTACGTGTACGTGCTTTTTAACGTAGGTACAGAATCCGAAAATGGAATAAACAAAATTTCTTTCCGTCCACCGTACCTACTTGGTACTTCCCTCAGCTACCATGAACCGAAATAAATTATTTGTTTCGTACGTCCCATTTGGGGTCTAGCTGGCCCGCGAAGCTCCGTCATCTAAAGGGCTGAAAAATAGGGGTTGAATTTTCAAAACGACGTAGCTCGAAAACTGTCTATGGAAAGGATAGTACATGAGGTTTTAATACGTTTTTAAATCAATTCTCAACTGTAGGATTTTTTTGAGACCTACCGGAGCATTGTACGTCCTGCCGTTCATTCACCGTAAAGCCCTGATTTTTGAACCGAGAGGCTTCGTCAACATAATATCATGTGAATCAGACGGTATACATGACTCAAGGCTGGATATCATTGATAGGGAGCTGATTATAACCACGCTTAGCTTCATGAAATAGATATTTGGGGTGTTGCACTCACTTAGGTGGATTATTTGTTATTTCAGTAACCGTGAAGATGAATTTCCTGTAACCACCATTTTCCGTGTTTGTATTTTTTAATGCTAAATCTTCTTCTATATTCGAAATTATGTTTGCCTGTGTTGCCTTATCACGTCTAAACCGCCTGACCGATTTTAATGAGGCGTAGTCTCAGTGGGATCTAATCAGCGAGTTTCTGAGATGGACTGATTCACGAGTCAACAAAAACAAATCAAAAGACGAAGAGGTATCTCGTATCGAGATGAAAAATTGAATCGAAGGGATCGAATCGATTGTGAAAAGGAACGATTTTGGTGTGGAAACCAGATTCTGGGGTGAGTGCCCAAAGTGGACGTGGCAAACAGCCACTTCTCTCAGTTGGCATGGTAACACCAGGTCCCAGGACCTATCTGCCAGTTTCAGGAACCTAGGTTTTAATTTCGATTGCAAGACATCGATAATTGTCACTTTATTGCGATAATTTATGATTGGTCTATGGAGCTAACATGAAGGAACCACCATGGATGCTCTACTAAAATATTGAATATCCATAGCCAAAGAAATCTGGCGAGTCACTGTTGAACTTTGTGAAAAATGCGAGTTATTTTATGAGGTATGAGGTTATATGTACAATTTTAATACAAACGATAATCGGAGACGTATTTTTAATAATATAATCCAAGAAATGATAATAACTGATTAGGAGGTAAGTGACTAGATTGTTCCAAGCGTGGTGCGCTGCCATCTGTTGACAAATTATTCAACTAGTAATATCATGCTACAGTTACAGTGTACGGAGAAAAGTTCAAATGCCAACTGAAAAATGGAGTTTTTTACTACTCCTAGTGTTTTTGGGTGCCGGGGCAGTGGCCAAAGTGGCCTTATGGACGCAACGCCTCTGCCACCGTCGAGGGTAGCAGGGTCGATAAGGGTAATTCGAGATTTCATTATTAATTTTTTTTTTCGTGTTCGCTCATATATGACTAAAACGGCCATTAATCCCTTAAATTTAAATTTGTTTATAAGTTTAAAATTATAAACAAGTATACCAGTTGAAACAGCGTTATCGTTTTTACCAATTTTGGTCATTTCAATTTTACCGGCTTATTAGAGAAGATAATGATGTTTGAATGCAAACAACGTGGATTTTTGGAAGTGTTAGCGTACTATACGACTCTATTCGACCTGGCCATGACTTGAGGAGTTCACTATCATTTTCCACGTGATTTTTCACGCAGAATCGAGTGGTGTTAGGTACCTAATTCATTTCGACTTATAAAAAATGTTTTTTGTTGGGGAAAAGAGTAGGTGTATGTTCAATGGAAACCGAATAGTAAGTATGTCGACCGAGGAGTCAAACGTCACCATTGAAAGGAGCATTAGAACCTTAAAAATGACCTGGAGCCTTAAATCAGGTAGTTCTGATTTTTTGATATGTTGTTCGGACCAGTACCGGCAGTAAGAATCCAGATTTGCTATTTCCCAAAACAAATTTTAGCACATTTTGTGGTTTTTTTTATTATATCTCCAAAACTATCAATTATACCGAATACACTACTGATACCTTTTCCAAATAAGAGTAAATTGTCTACAATTTGAGCCCAGAATGAGTTCTGTACGTCTATTGGATACAGCTCTTAAAAAAATCAATAATTAACATTTTTTCCAAAACGTACGATTTTTAAGTGTTGGTCACTTTCCGAGCTAAATTGTGGCAAATTACCTGTCCCACGACTAAAAGTCATGGAGGAGAACTTGCAGGCTATTTAATTATCTTCAATTGAAGCGCAGAACGATGCTCATAGTCCCGGTAGCTCTCTCATAATTGGTCAATAACCAAGAGATGGGAAAAGGCTGTAAAAAGAACTTGGAGAAAACTGTTCACATGATTTCTTTTTAGAAATTTATTTAAAAAGTAATAGAAATGTATGATTATAATGAATAATGATGAATAATCCTCAACAATGTGTGTCAACGTTTTTATTTACAAGGTACGAGGGAGTTTAGAGGGCCCTGGTTGAGGGTCTTCAACCGTGGAAATCACCATTGGGTCGATCGGAGATGGTGAGTCTTCGACCTCACTTTCGTCCGAGTCGATTGGTACGCTGGGGATGTTCAGGCAGGACTTGCCGCCACAGAAGGTGCACAATGCCGAGCATTTTAATCCAGCTTTGCGGCAGCTGCATGTTCCTGAACATCCCTTCTTGCATTTGCAGCTTATCATTTTCAGGAGGAGAGCAGAGGCGGGGTCCAAATCTGTGGTAACTGGTGTCAGCCCTAGGTCGTCACTGGCCCAACCCCAGTCGGTAGGGATTTTTTCTACCCCCAACCACTTCTGGACCTGGTGGTAGGTCCTGTAAGAATTTTGTCGGGCAGCGTTGGAGGTCGTGGGCAAACGGGCCAGGTTCACCTTCGCTGCAGCTGCTGACTAGACAAAGAGTGGGTGGCGAAGCTTATTCAAGTTTGTACCCTCACAACTTCCGTACACCGCGACAAGGAGTTTTTACCCAGCAGAGGCTATGGCATCATGACTTGCGTCGGGCTGAAGGAATGCCCCCTCTACTAGGTGTGGGTTCTTTGTGAAGGTAGAACAGAACTTCATTTTCCCCTGCCAGAAAGGGGCAGAGGTGGTGTCGCAGCCGCTGAAGGCATGGAGGAACAACTCAAACCGTAATGGGTAGTTGGCTGTTCTGCAGGTGAATGAACTGCTGCCATATTCCAGGCATGGGGAATTTACCTCTACCACCTTTCTGGAGGTAAGCGTTGCTTGCGGTCGAACCCAAACCACCTAGCAGAGTCAGCAGATCGACATCCTCCCCAATGATGACCACAGTTTTGAAGGTCATTGATTTGTGGAGGACTGTGGTCACTATGAGGCGATCGGCGTCTTCCTCAGCTTCCTCGGTGGCGATCCCCAGTTCCTGAAATGCCGATCGAAGAGGGGCTATCAGGTGTCGCTTGCTATCATCATTGGGGAGGAATTTCTCTTGAGATGTAGAGATCACTGTGGTTTCTGAGAGGAGAATGTCGCTGCAGAAAAAAGTCGAGTACCGGTGGAGGCGTTCAGCATTCTTTGTGCTCTTGTGAGCTGCATCCTGGGGGTACCCGTCAAATACTACCGTCACGTTTCGGCCATAGTGGCGTTCAGTGTAGCTGGTGTACGTCTGGACAATGATGGTCACGCTTGTTTTTTGCGGTCATACAACTTTATGAAGTAGGTGGCCACCATCTACAGCAAAATTGATGTGTTCACCTACAGCCTTGTGTGAGTCGTAATTAACTCCCCTTCTCAACAGGAGGGGACCAAGGCAGGTACTCTCACATTCCCATATCTTGGTTATTTGACAATTATGAGAAGAACTACCGGGACTACGAGCGCCGTTCTGCGCTTCAATTAAAGCTAATTAAATAGCCTGCAACTTCATCCCTATGACTTTTAGTCGTGGGATAGGTCATTTTGCCAAAATTTAGCTCGGAAAGTGCCCAACACTTGAAAGTTGTACTTTTTGGAAAAATTTTCAATTTTTTAAGAGCTGTATCCTGGTAACCAATGGACGTAAAGAGATCATTTTGGGCTCAAATTGTAGCAAATATACTCTACTTTAAGAAAGGTTATCAGTCGTGTATTCGGTAGAATCGATAGTTTTGGAGATATAATTAAAAAACCACAAAATGTGCTAAAATTTCGCGGTTTTTTGGCTACTACGGAGGTCGAACAGGTTTTCGGAAGTGGTAGTGGTATTGGTAGTGGTCCTAACAGCATATCAAAAAATCAAAACTACCTGGTTTAATGCTCCAGGTCTCTATTATTAGTGTCGATTTCTACTGGGCGTAGCTCTTGCTGATTAGTTCCTTGGGAGCTAGAGCAAGGCATCATGGGTAGCTGAGAGGATAGATTTCAGATGCGCGTTTCCATGCCTCCCTCGCTTTATATGCTCCTTCTATCCTACTGTTATCTAGATGATTTCCAAGTATCACCGAGTATCGTGAATGTGAATGAACCACTTTTGACGCCAGACGCATTGACGAATACTACGAAGCCGGCTGTATTTAAGTATATTTTAATAAAATCATGGCAGTCATCTTTAGGTATTTCATTCTAGTGTATCATAATATTCTCTGGTTTCAGAGATGTTTAAAGGAACAGTAATTTTGGTATTGCTTCTCAATGTTTAATGAATTTTTGTCTTAGGTACAGGAGCAATTTGTTTGGTTTCAAAACTGTAGTCCCTAACTCGTTCAAAAAACGGTTCTAAGTCTTCTAACTGTTTCAAATCATCAAAGAAACGGCGAGGGATGTCCAATCCGATGACAGATGAAAACTTCATCATCAGAATCTTGCTGGCCTCAATGAGACGTTTGGCTTCTTTACCGCCCCGTACTCCGTATGTGTGAGCTACTACCAAAGTAGCTTTGACAACACGTCTGATACATTTCAGACCTTTACTACGCAGTACAGAGGCACTCACGAAATGGCTGTGTTCAAATTCAAACGCAAAATGCCTCAGCTGATCGTATCTATCGGTCTGTGACTCGGATAGCTGTATTTGACGGATTAGTATCTTATTCCACGGACAACCATCGATTATCGTGCGAGACGGATGGGTTTCGCTGACGCTTCTCGGATCTACCAGTGTTGAATGATTACGACCAATTTTGAAGCGTAATGGTGTAAAGTGTATTTTTGATTCTCCACTTTGGATAACTTTGGATTCTTCAGCACGAACACCCGAAAGAGATGTTCTATAGTTTCGTACCAACCACCCATCAAAATCGTAGGAAGTAACTGCCATTACTAAAAATATGAGGATAATGTAATGCCATAACATCGGGAAATTAAGATCCAAATTTGAAGTGCAAAAATAAAACTGAATGAGAATTTCAATTCGGGATAATGTCCTCTCAGAAAAATACACAATAACTAGGTAGTGGTCGCGCAACGTACTGCTCAACTGTGTCGTCCGGTCCAAATCAGCTAACGCTATTTTTGTCGTAACGCAGACTTCATGGGTCTTAATTTCACATCCACACTTCATGAGAATCATGTGTGGTCGGATTTCAAGTAAACATAACAACCGGAGATATATAAAGGTTACAGGTACCTATCATCTCATAGCATAAACTGACGATGTCTTTACAAATAAAGCACAAATTGAGTCGGATTCGTTTTATGCGATAGCGCTGAGATCAGAGAGTAGGTAGGTATAATGCAGGTGAATGAAAATATTTTTTCACCTAGCCAGGATTCGATCTTAATTTTCATCCCATGAGCATCCATAATGGCTACGTAATGTCCTTGTTATGGAATAGGTACATAATTTCCTTGTTCTTTTCAGTCGCTGGCGGAACAGAGGGAGCCAAACATTGCAAATAACCAGAAAAACGAAGTCCACAATAGAAAAATAATTTGGCAATAAACTTGAGAGGTTGCAACCATCAGGTGCCGGAATGTCCCTCTCTTCCACCAAACTATTGTCCTCCATAACTTTGATACCATGTATCTTGATGTAGGAACGAAGTGGTGGGGGGGGGGGGGATTTTGGAAACGTGGTTCTTGGATCAAAAAAACTGTAAAGACAACTGTCGAAGCTCAAACATAATATAAAGGCTTTGGGGGCGTCTGAGGGGCCGAATCTGAGACGTAGCACAGGACCTTCCAGTTTGGATGAATTGATGCAAAATATGAAGCGATGCCTTTTGAGGAGAGAATTTAATTTTTCCTTATTGAAAGGGAATGACGACGTCGGTTATTGATCACGATATCCAAGCTCGTGGCGTTTTGTCCAATCTTACTTTTTAATTTGTGCTCCACGGGTTCTTTGGAATTGACTGTGACCTTTGGAATGACCTCAATTCTCCTAACTGTTACTTTTCTGATGGACGCGAATGGAATGGTAGTTTTGCGGAAAACATTATGAATTAATGTGTAGTGCGTTTGTAATATACAATAATTGTTGCAGCTCAATTTTTACCACCATCAATATTAACATTATGGTGTTTTTCCGCTTATGCCAAGTAATGTTCGGATACGGGTAAGTGCGGATTTGACGCTGATTATGGCTGGGATTCACAAAAATTACTATCTATGTACCAATAAATTAAAAATAACAGGGGTTATTGTTAAAGAAATTAATAATAATACTAGGCAAGTGACTCGTGATAATAACATGGATGTATTATGGTGGTGGGTTTTGTTATGTATTATGGTTGTGGATAGATACTGGTTGAATTAATTAAAAAGGTAGATGAAAATGTAAACATGAATGAATAAAGGAACCCAACTCCTAGAAAACAGGGCACTCTGGAACTGCGATACATTTTCCAACCAGTTTTGAACCTAACTTTCCTATCTAAACCTTTTGAATGAATGACACGGAACCGGCACGGAACCACCAGTAGCTGAAATACAACCACGGCCGGCTTCAAAGTCGGGCTCTAAAGCCGGCCATGGTTCAGCCCATCAGTGTCAGTGTCTTACACATACGTGCCGTCACAGTTGCTTGGCTACCGGACTTCGCATACTCATAGATTCACAACTTACCAACTTACCGTGGCTCAGCAATCCGCGGGAAGCAAGGCCTCCTGGGGTTCCCTCCGCCATTCACCTCTGTTTTGTGCAGCAGCTATTTAGTTTCCCATACGTACGCAAGACGATCCAAGCATCCCGCACCACCTCATCAAGCCACCGCAACTGTGGACTTCCTACCGATCTTCCGGAGTGGATTTCCTCGTTTAATACCATGCTTGGGATTCTTTAGACGTCCATCCTCGCCACATGCCCAGCCCAACGCGCATGCACAAAGCACATACGTCGCAATCATTGAACAAAGTCATGATCTCGTGGTTCGATCTCCTCATCCACACACACATACACACCATTCTTCCTGCATCTTTGGGAATGTCCAATATCCCGAGCCATATGCAAGAAGAGGACGTACCGGGGACTAATTAGCCGGTGCTTCGTTGCACGGGACATCAACCTACTTTTAAAGTATTCACTTAGCCCAAAATATGACCTGCTAGTTCCCATGATGCAAGCTGACTCACAATCCATATTATATGTAGCGACACGTATTATGTACTTACCTACCTACGTTGAAAGCATACAATCAATAGACACTATAATAATAATTATTATTCCAATAATAATGTTCTCCAATGAAATGTTCAAAGGTGACGACGATGTCTCAGCCGAGGTGTCATAAAGATCGAGTAGGTGTTTTTTATGGATTTTGTTGTTAGATGCTCTGATGTCATCATAACGTTTCATGCTCCTTTCCTATAATTAAGTGCTTTATCCTCACAACTGTAGTATTATGTTTATAAAAATTATGTTTCCTTTTTCCGAAAAACGAAACCATAAAACTATGAAACGGATTTCAATGCGGCAATTTATTTTAGGCGTGAATCACTCTGCCACCTCTCTATGCAGATTATCGCACCTGTGTCAGTCACCTATGCCACTTGTGACTCGGCTCGCTCAGTAGTTGACAGTTCCCGGTCTTGAAGCAGTTACTAGTGGTTCCGTCACGTGTAGGCTCCCAACTGCTTTATTTTGAAGGTTTCCTATATACTATACATAATTCGTACAAGTGCGGTAACATGTTTCGGAGGTGCTTCTTCACCCGCGACCGGATGCGGAGTTGCGGCAGTACGGTGACCATCAACCCATCCATTTCATCCGTTGGTGGCGTATGGGAAATTGAACATTGCCAAGAACGCGTTGGTGAGGAACTATTCATAATATAGTAACTATATTTATGAATGATTGATACAACGTGGTGTAGGTATGAGCGGAGTAGATTTTGTCCAGCGAGTAGAAGAACGGGCAAAAACTTTTCGGTAGTTGTGATAATGTTGTTCTTGGGTGTGATGTTGCTGATTATGTGTTTGACTGTGGCTGATGATATTTCTCTTTATCGGTAACTATTTTGACAGATTCGCAACAAGTATACAAATACATCAATAACGTTAACATGTACTACTTGACTATTATTACTGTTATTGTTCCCTTTCACCCAGATGGCACCTAGCATTATTTTTCTGTCACCTATTTTTCAAGAAATAGGTGACAGAATGTAGCAATTGAAACTTGGGATTAACGGATTATAGGTGGCAGAATATATATTGCAGATTATTTCTCTCGGCGTCACCCCCCTTTGGTACATTAAAAAAATTAAGGAATTCCACCTAGAAGCCAAGCTCCCGGGGGGTGTTCTTGTACGAGTACTTTGAAATGGTAGAATTTATTATGTAACACGAAAAATGTTGCGAGGAGGAAGAAAATAAACCTATGTATTCGGTTTGGGAAACTTTTGGTACACCCCCTCAACAATTTTTTTACGTTTTCAAGGTGTGTAGATTCCAAAAATGCGATGTCCGTCCGCCGTATCATCGATATTTACCTTAATTTTCGGTCTTTGAAAAAAAATCGTTCTTTCGCAAGCAGGCTCCATTTGGGGCCCCAGTTGTGTCCCTTTCTCGGCAGCTCGATCGCAAATCATCCGGGGATGTTATGGGTGAAAAATTGATGCAAAATTAGTTTATTTTTGAGGTATCTTTTTCCATGTTTTTTAGGGTGAGGAGTCCAAATATGGAGTTGACTTTGATCAATGAGTGAAGGACTGGGGTTCTAACGAAGTTTTAACTCTCAAAATTCAATAGTTATGGATCAAAAACCTGTGAGAATGGCTGCAATCACCAAAAATGTGTATAACACAGGAGGTAGTATTAACAGGAGAATCTAGAGAACCTATGACAATTTCACTGATCGAAAATAGTCTGTCAGAGATAGCAATCTAATATTCGAGTTTAAAACCGTCAAATATAGCTGTGTGGGTCTCTTCACTGAGGTCCCAGTCGTGCCGTATTCAATCGAGAATAATAAACCCACTTGACAAGGACTTGGCAGCGTTATTCTCACGTCGGGGGAAGTGGTGAGTTGTGGGGTTCCAATTCCTTTGAAAACCCGGTGACGCCTCTTATTCTCAGTAGGGTCCGAAAGGATCGTCTAGCAGCTCTGTATTTGGTACCTATTAGTTTACAACCTGCCAAATTTAGTCCCACCTGGCAAAACCTACCAAAATAGTCCCACCAAGTATGTGGGGCGAATGGGGGGAGGGCGGAGGGATGGGATTCGCATCAGGAGCTCTGAATGCAGCATTATCATGTACAACATTTAGCTGTTTCTCCAGTTCCCTTCGCTCGCGTTGCCCCCGCACAAGCTTCCACTTCGCATAAACTCACACACTCATAGCTGGATGCCCTCGGATTATAATGGAACCCATATTTCATAAATGCTCGAGAGGAAGCGTAAGTCGTTTAGCTCCGTCTTGTGAAGGATTGTAGTGCATCATATGTGTTATTTTTCGTTGCGCTTCTCATTGTGTTTCAACCCGAAATAACAACTAGGCACTGCTTCAATGGGCCGCGTAAGTAGTATGAGACAGTAGTTTTGGTGAAAATACTGCTCTTATATTACTGAAACATAGAAATTCGAATTTGTCCTATATGAATGAGGTACGCTTGTGTGAGTGAGTAATGAATGATAGGTCTCGTTATACGTCCATTTTTCCTTAACTTTAAAATCGGATAAGTTATTGTCACTATTCAGGGTCTCCGGATTTAGATTTTTATTTGGGGGGAAAAAAAATATATATATATAAATATGATAAAATATACACACATAAATTTTTGTTAAAATGTAGGGATGATTTTAGGATTCACAGAAACGGATTTGCATATAAACGAATTTCCAGAATTCATGTTCTGAAAATTTCGGACCTATTGCAATAGCTTCACTAACTTTGAAAATTTGTTAAAAGGGAGAGATTGTTTCAGCGAGAACCCCGAAATACGTAGTTTAGCGGGAACTTGTGAGTTAAATGAAGTGAAGCCTTTAAAAAAATTGTGGCATATTGTTATTGTTTAGCAGTTGGTTTGAACTTCCCGAAGATAATATCTATTTTAGTTGTGAAATACGAGTAATATGAAGAAAGTCACAGAAATGTAAGATTTACTGTGCCTACTTTCAAGCGACTATAGTCTCACTTTCCGTGTAATGGTGGCATTCATGGACATCCACCTCTATACGAACGTTAAATGGTGAAATCAAGGGTCGCAGATATCCCCATACCACACGTGCCGAGGAGCCTAACTCCCGAACAAAGGACAAGAGTTTCAAAAAGATTAATGAGCTGATGTTGGAAATCTGCTGGTGACAGCGGAGAGATTTTTAGCGGGCCGTAATTCGTTCCGTGAGACCGGTTATATTCAGTCGACGTATTGAAGGAGAGTTTACTCGGCTGGACCGTTCAGCTCGACTTGTAAGCCATTATTATACGTGCCGCCTGCGAATGTACTATGATAAAGTTTGTTCAAGAATAAGGAGAATGTTTTGACAAATTCAACATTCAAGTCTCAGACACAATGTTAAATTAGAGAGAGGTTTAGATCATTCAGAAAAGATTCAAATCAATTTTTTTCGTTCTACTTGCAATATTATGTTATTCAGTCTGATGATATTATGGAAAACAGATGTACAGTCTTGGTATGCTCCTAGTAAAACACGGATTGTTTTTGAGCATGATTGAATGGAATAGTCAGAAATTGTTAAAACGCTGCAAGTTACTACACATGGTTTAGTATTTTCCTTTATAGATAGATGGGTTCTGTATAGCTATATATGGGTTCTGCACGGATACGTGGGGTTGGCTAGACCGTTCTCTGTGGTCAAGACCTACTTCTCATACTTCTCCCAGGAAATCCCTAAGTACCGTAGCCACTGGGCAGTTACAGTTACATAAAAAATATGCATTGCCACACCGCCCCCATCCCCTTGTGCAGCAGAAGGCTGTTCCCTATCAATGATATAGAAATAATTTTTGTTGTACATAGGTCATTTGGGTTTATTATTTTCAATAATGAACCACTGGAATCGAGCATGAAAAAAAAAGTCTAACCCCCCTCAAATTTTGATGGTTTACGTTTCAAGGTATGTAGAATCCGAAAATGCAATAAAAAACGCTGCAAATCCCTGCGCAACGGTTTATTATTTTGTACCTTCTGTTATAGATCACAGCTCTCTGTATAGATAACCCGTCTATATAATATAATATGTACTACTCTAGACATATTATGTGAATCGCAGACCCTCCGTACCTACGTTAGTACCTAACCCCGTACTCGTTACTAGGTACCTACCTAAATCACGAGTTAAATGTTGCTAAAATAATACAGCCGATGACAAACAGTAACTAAAACGGCAAAAAGAAACGCAAATAATGAAGTTAAAAGGAAAATTGTTGATATGGAGTGAAATAGATGCCGCTTCTGCGTAGATCACTGTTTTCTGTGGTCAATACCTACCCTCGTGGTCAAGTATAATGAACCGTTGTGTAATGCCCATCATTAACACTTCAACGGTTGTTCAAGTTGCAAAAGTACCGATCAACAAAATCCAGCCCCTTCTTGGTAGATGAACCGTTGTTCATAATTTGACATAATGACGTTGTGTAATAATTTGCCGTTGTGTAATAATTTAAAGTTGTGTATTAATGTACCATTATGTAATAATTTACCGTTGTGTAATAACTTGTTTGTTGAAAATTGAAGGGTGAATTATTACACAGTGGTAAATTATTACACAACGGCAAATTATTACACAACGGTAAATTATTACTTAACGTTAAATTATTACACAACGGTAAATTATGACAGACCGGTAAATTATTACACAACGGTTCATCTACCAAGAAGGGGCTGGATTTTGTTGATCGAACTTATACAACCTGACCAACCGTTGAAGTATTATTGATGGGCAAGTTATTACACAACGACTCATTATACTTGACCACGAGGGTAGGTATTGACCACAGAAAACAGTGATCTACGCAGAAGGAGTATCTATTTTACTCCACATCAACAATTTTCTTTCAGAACTTCATTTTTTGCGTTTCTTTTTGCCATTTTAGTTACTGTTTGTCATCGAAAGAATTATTTTAGCAACATTTTACTCTCTGCGATCTGCATAATATGTATAGAATAGTACATATTATATTATATAGACTGGTTATCTATACAGAGAGCTGTGATCTGTAACAGAAGGGTACCTATTCTGTCCAAAATAATAAACCCTTGTGAAACCATCAAATTTTGAGGGGGGGTAAGCTTTTTTTTTCATGCTCGATTCCAGTGGTTCATTATTGAAAATAATAAACCAGAATGATGGATCTTTTGGATTTTGTTTATAGATACTTTTGCAACTTGAACAAACGTTGAAGTATTATTGGGTAAATGATTACTCAACGGTAAATTACAACACAAAGGTAAATTATTACGCAACAGCAAATTATTACACAACCGTTTATCATACTATCTACGCAGATGGGGCATCTATACAGGTAAATTATTACACAACGGTTTATTATTTATCATATGCTTCATGAATAACTACAAAGTATTAGTGACTGAATAATTTAATCCCGCGCGTTTGCATGGAACTTTAATTCCCGAGCTGGCTCCAGTACTCCATTTAGGATTTACCTGGGGGGAGATCGAGGGTAGTGACCACAGAAAACAGTGATCTACGCAGGTGAGGGGCATCCATACAGGTGTAATAATTAGCAGCGTTATTTATTTCATTTTGGGATTCCACATACCTTGAAACGTAAACCATCAAATTTTGAGAATGGGTTAACTTTTTTTTCATGCTTGATTCCAAAGTTTCATTAATTGAAAATAATAAATCAACAAACTCTTGAACACGCTATTAACACAGAATCAGAGCATGACCTTAGTTATCAAAATATCTAACCGAACATACTTGAAAACTTGTAATATTAATGTTCATATAACTTTTTACTGAATGGAACATTTTAAATTATGGGTATTTTTATTTAGACAATCCACCTCATTTACTTTTACTTTTCAGCACGAAGTGAATCACCATTGCTCGGGATTTATTAATTTGATTTATAAGTTATCTACTGAATTTGTGAGGATAGGCTTAATGAGTAAGTAAACAAAAAATCATCCCTTTTTAATGAGTTAACAAACATCATCCCTCAATTTTCTAAGCAAAACCATTAATGGGGATGCCGAATATACCGGTCTACCCGGCACTGCTGAAAACTAAAATTATTAGGTTACCAAAACTGATAATACCGTCAACAATCCCCCTCCCCCCCGTGCCACCTATCGAAAAACTCAATGTTATGGGAATCATTAGTCGGCACCCCTATTTTTTGTTCACAAAATTATGATCTGAGTTAATACTGATGGTCATTACCAAGGGGAAACTATAGAACAAGAAACCCTTAAAATACTAAAAATAATAGATCTGCATAAATATCAAATTATTCTAAGAGGAGGCGGATGCTTACCAAAATCACAGCGGACGCCTGCCGCAACATCATGAAGCCCCATGAAGTGGCCTCAAAATAAAGATCTTACACTTTCCGATCGCTGTTGGACTTACCTCGTCCAGTGAGATCATTCCAAGTCTTAAGCCGAATGGTTTGCTTGTTATTGCTGAAAACCACGCAACAGCACCGGGTTTTTTGGATGGCATGGTGGGGGGGGGGGGGGGGGGGTGTGGCTATCAGGTGTTTTACCATACGATTCACACTCATGCTGACGAAGCTTTTCGACTTGGGAGCCTTTTTTCGTAGGGTAGTGAGGGAATCGATATCCATAGGTCTATAAGAGAAAAATATTTGAATGGTTGATTAGACTTGGGATTAGAGAAGCTGAACATGTTATTAACAGTGTATACACGTAAGAAGTAGAATTTATATGTATGTTCAAGAAGTATAGTTTACTTATTTTTTGTTTTAATTAACACAAAAATCGTGTAGCAATTGTAAATTGCTTGGCACTGCTCTTGCGGGGCGCTACGGGCATTTGCCTATTGCCTTGCAATAATGTTGTTTATTTCTGCTGAAAGGAGTTTCCTTATTGTATAAATTTGTGTTCTTGTATGTACAACGTAAATAAAATAAATAAATAAATAAATCTGGATCTCGTAAGATACCTAGAGGGGACCTCACCACCAGGTTATGTGGGACTCAAACCGCTCTAAAACCTCACCATCTTTGCCACCGTTGGGAATAGGGGCCTTTAACGAACGGCTGGGCGTACAATGCACCTGGCTATCCCAAAAACCTTCACGGTCGGAATTTCCATAAAAACTATAACCATCGACTAAAAGTTTTCAAGCAATGGCAGCTATACCCAAAATGGGACCTACTATCCGAATTTCATTCTTTCGGTTCATAGCAACTAAGAAAAGTGCCAAGTAGTAGGTACGGCGTACGGCGGACGGACAGAAATTCTTTCATTCGATTTTCAGATTCTATGCCGAGCCATCTTGAAACGCAACCCATCAAATTGTGGGGGGGGGGGGGGGGGGGGGTTTCCCATGCTCGATTACAAAGGTTCATTATTGGAAATAATAAACTAACATCTGGATATTATTTGACGTACCTAATACCTATCTGTCAACTAATGAGCATCAGATTCATTACTGTCAGTCAGGTGTTAATTTTATTCTTAACCCATTATTTCGACAGTCTCCATGTAATGTGTTATTCATCGTAATGCATTGAAATTTTCACGATTCTAGATACATGGTAGGTAGATAGATTAGAGGTTTGAAAAAAAAGACCTGTCAAGGAGAAAATTTCTACTCGAGGTTAAGAGGGATTCTGGATGCTTCACTCGGTTGATTCCTCTTTGATTCTTGAACTGAACAGTGAAAATGGCAAGAAATCGGTTGACCTTCGAAGAAGTAAGAATTACGAGTAATTCTGATAACGATTTGTTGCACAAATAGTCGGAATAAGAAACTCCTGCAATCATGTAACTCTCTTCCATCAAAATTGATAGATACATATAAGTATATTCATAGTGTAAAATAATATACCTAACCTAAGTCCGTATCGTTCGCTTTTACTACGAAGTTAGTAGGTATTCGATTATTGGGGTAGTAGTCGTTCGATTTCTAAGATAGTCCCCCGAATGTTTGACTCCCAAAGGTATTTTATACCTATATTTTTTCGTAATTTAGCAACTGTGATAGCTGCAACGTTGATCACAATTCACTCTAAAACCGACGTTTTCACACATGCACTATTCCTCGGCTTTTTTCTTCATGTTTTGAGCTTCCATATTCCTAAATCGATTCCAGTAAACTGCCACCCAAGTCCAACTGAATTTCAGATGTGGATCACTGGATGATTCAATATTAGGCACCTTTTGTAGTGATGAGTGGTTCATAACCTCCACCCCCCCCCCCCCGCCCCCCCTAGCTACATTAATACTTGACTTGGTGGGTGTATGAAATCCTCTATGTTTCAAGATGGCCGTTGACGAAATTGATCGGGACAATAAGAAACTTCAAGCCGAGATGTGGAAACAAATGCAACACACAACATATCGTAGAGATTTCAACAAACAAAGTAATATGAATAATTATTATTATGTAACAGATAATATTGGAAGTGGACATTTTTACTGGGGCTGTGTAAAAATAATGTTTATGACTATTCTGTTGAAAACAGATGGTCTGCATTTTACCAGTAGTTTTATTGTGCATCCACTGGAAATTGAAATGATACCTATATTTAAAAGATACAAAATAAATAGGTAAATAAAAAAGCTGTAAATTATTACACAAAAATTTATTCCCTTCTGCGTAGAATAGTTCTTTTTCTAAGAACATTCAAAGATTCGAAAACAAGTTACGTCACAGTGGGCAAGGGAGTCCCGCCCTGGCGGATGGGTGCAATGAAGTCACTTGTCAAAACTTTGAAAGCTCATAGGAAACCCCACTTTCATTTAAAATTGGGAATTAATATAAACAAGCCATGGGTACTCCTTCAGCCTCAGGACTCTTTATCTTCTGATCCTACTGCCACCCTGCGTGGTAATTCTTACCCAGTTCAACCCATGCTCAATTTTAGCAAAATATCAAGATGAATAGGAAAGACATTGATAAAACCTTTTTCTTTTCTGTAAATGCAGATGGTGGGAGAGATTGTGCGCACTGCATAAAGAACTTTCGTAAAGTTTTATGGCCGGTAGGTTCTATCCACGGTATTTATCGCTGGTCAGTGAAACCATTAAAGAATGATCTGATTTTTAATCAAGTTCTGGCCGTTCGAAAAAGTCTGAAATTAATTCAAGAAAGAGCTTGTTATTTTGAAAATGTTTGGAATTGGTAAATGCTTAGTTTGATTAGAGAACGTAGAACTTTTTTGAATATTCATTAGTTTAAAAAGATAACATCCAAAGAAAGTATTAAATGATAATAAATTTGTGAAATTAATTAGCAAGAGATGTACAGGTACGGGCAGCACTTATTGCGATGCGTCCTTACTCCAATCATGAAAGATAATGTTGTCCCACAAACTTGGAGTACATGAAATGTTCAAGCCAATTCATGAAGCGTAATTCGTTAATACTATGTATCAGGTATTTCTACCAACAAACCCACGAGCAGGTCAAAAGCGATGGGGAGAAGAGAAGCATTTTGTTATGCACTTACCAATTACTACGCACAGCCCAAGAATAAAACATCCACAAGGACTGAAACCTCGAAATGAAAATTCTGTCAAAATGGTTAAATAAAGAAATTTCCTCTTTTCAATCTGGGAGTACTAAAATATATATATACCTATTAAAATATTGAAATATATACTATAATATTAGGAGCCAGTTGACGAATGTTGAAATAGGTACATAACCAACTCTCGAGCTATTGCGTTTAAATCAAGAGTGACTAGAAAATATTTTTGCTAGGTCCCAGAGTCGCTAGATGCTAGGTTGAAGAAAAACTGTTATTGTTCACAGGCTGTAAGACCTTGGGCTTTCGAACAATGTACCTCCCTGTTTCCTACTCTTTCTTGTGGGAATCAACATTAATTTTACATTTACATTGTTTAGAAACTTTAAACCCTCTCGGGTCTGGCGAAAATGAGCTAATATATATTGTATGCTAATATTTACCTTATTTATATTAAGCAGCAGTCCCAATAATTGCAAACAAAAGCCCTATAATTTAATGCTGATCCATGCGTTACGAAATAATGAGATCCCGATGAAAGATGATAGCAATTAACGATACCTACCTATTACATATATTGATATTTTTTCTATTCAGCCCACAAATTTGGTGAGTCAGCGAATTTCGCCCACGTATTTGATATGTTAAATAGGTATAAATAACGTTTAAATGGGTATATATAATGTTTCTGCAATTATCAATTTAGCTTGCATTTGGGAGGGAAGATTTGTTTTTCTTCACTTTCAAATTTGTCGAGTTAAGCGAATTTCTTTAGTACTATCTATCTTTGCTGCCTATTTGCCCTCAAATAGACAGGCGCCGTTCAAATCGCGTTGACATCTAAAAAGCATCCAATGGGCAGACTCGGAAGAATCCACCCTTGAAATCGCAATGCACTTGGAATTTTGTGAACAACACCTCACAAGAAAAGATCGTGTAGAAATTATGTAGAAAACAAACATTTGAAGTGTATTAAGGGTAAAACCAAAGGTAAAATCATCTAGCATCTTTATCTAGATCAGAAATTTTTCGTAAAAGTGTTGAAAGTGCAACCCTTAAAAATATAATCAACACGAGCTTGAATAAAGTTCGCAAGTTTTCTTCAACAGACGCATTCAGCATCCATAATAACTATGTCAAATATCGGGAACAGGGACAAAACTGAGAAATGCACCTCTACCGCTGAGCTTTTGGAAAACATATTTCCATCATCAGGGCTTGAAGGCTGTTATTCAAAACAGGTCAACATCCAGGTCATAGGCGCCAAACAATCTTTCAAATAAGTATTCCACTGAAGTGAGCCAATCCATTTCCGTCGATTACGTAGGTAGTCTTCGAGGTAGTGGATATCTGCCGTTTTTAAGTTAAGGACCGTCAAGCAGAACCGCATTCAGCATTGAGTCAAGGTGTGTCACAAGCAAAGATGAGGAAAAAGCATTCCGGTGTCCAGCTTCAACCTCATTGGTCATTGGCATTTAAAAAAAAGTCGAGTAAATTCGTTTGTTGAGACATGAACACACATTGGCCAAGATATAGTCTTAACATACACAATGTCCAGAACGGTGATATACTATACCCGGTAACCCGCGCGCAAAGTGATAAAATGACGTTTTGCTTCCGAGTCTGCGAAGCAGCGGAAGCCTTGTGTTCACTTTCGTGAGCCAAACAATTTTTGTCATCAGAAATCAAAATTTCCACTTGCATTTTGCGTTTCAAAGCCTACTGAACAAATTTGGTTCCGTGTCTGTCGGTCTGTGGGTCTGTGAGTCTGTGAGTCTGTGAGTCTGTTAGTCTGTGAGTCTGTGAGTCTGTGAGTCTGTCCGCATTTCCTTGTTACAGCCATAACTTCCACGATTTTGAATTGATTCAGCTCCAATTTTGAGGGATGGTGCGGATAAGGCCCCTTGAGGTCCCATACAAATTTCAACATGATTGATCCAGCGGTACGCCCTGCGCATGCGCTAACGTTAAATTCAACAAACACGCATAACTTTCACAATTTTGATTCAATTTCGCTCAAATTTTCAAGGGTTGTTTGGACAAGGCCTATTGAGATCCAGTATGAATTTCAGCATGATCGGACCCTCGGCGCGCTCTGCGCATGCGCTGGCGTGAAATAGATTCAATTTCCTTGTTACAGCCGTAGTAACCAAAGATTTCACCCAATTTCAATGTAATTCTCAGGGATTAAGCGGGTAGGGCCCATTGAGGTCCCATATAAATTTCAACATGATAGAGCCAGCGGTTCGCCCTGCGCATGCGCTAACGTGAAATTCTTCAAACACGCATAACTTTCGCAATTATGTATAATGGACGTAATGTATTATGGACGTCATGTTATGTAATATGTATATTTCATGTAATGTTATGCAATGATATGTAATGTAATGTAATGTTATGTAATATGTATATTTCACGTTATGTAATGTAATGTAATGTAATGTTATGTTATGTTATGTAATGTAATGTAATGTAATGTTATTTTGCTTCCGAGTCTGTTCTATTTTATAATGGGTCACTCTGATTGTGACGAGGAAGCTCCTGTGCCATCACCTTGGCAGTGTATTTTCCTTGTGATGATATATTCACGGGTCTATAATTCTTTTGAATTACTTGCCGGCAACGTCTGGGTTGTAGGCTGGTCCGATCTAAATTCACATACATATACATATCTAATCTTAAGTACTGTATCCTGAATAGGACGTACCTAAGCAATACTAAGTGTCATGGTACCCTTAAAATATGCCATTCCTGTAAATATTATATTGTTACCAATAAAGGCGCGAAGAAGTCGAGCTGCGTGATGCAAGAGACAAAGCCAGGTAGCTCTCCCTCCAACGATCCCCAACGGCTTCCACCTTCGTCGGTTGACTTAGGGAGGGTAGAGGCGCCTTTACAAGGTGCCGGGCTTGCTCAGCTCGACATTCTACAGACTTCTCTCGAACCAGAGCCTTCTCTCTATCTTACCATACCTCACTCCTCTTCAACTCACCCTTCTCCTCAACCCTACATTATCATCGTGGTGAGAACCGGACGTATATTTTCCTATCCTCGAGACGCATCCAAGGTCGTGAAAACCATGCGGATACGCTCTCACAATCCTCTCTTCATCCAACCTCACTTTCTCAACCTCACCTCCATAACCTCACCTTCCCAAACCAACCTCAAACTTACCATTCACCGCATTAAAGAAGCATTTTTCATCTACAGGCATACTTACCTACTCCATTAGTTGTACTACAGCCACTTTTCAATTTGCCGAATAAGCAATTTCTGATAGGGAGAGGCTAGCTCCGGGGGGGGGGGGGGGGGGGATAGCTTATAAGCAACCTCTGAGACACCCCTTGTCTTTAGATTTTAGAATAATTTTGAAAAGGCTTCGTTTCGAAAAGTCGACAAAACTCGTTTAGCTTGCTCGAGTTGGACAAAAGGGTCCAAGTTCGAAAAATGAAAGTTGGTCTTCCCGGTGGGAAGAGGAAGCCAATACGGAGATGACGGAAATTGGGTAATTGACAAAGTTAACTCCATAACTCCATCTGACCGACAACGCTTGACAGATTGGACGCAAATATTTTTATTCCCTTTCCAGTGAACGCCGCTAAACGCTACACTACCAACTTCGGTATCGTCGGGGATTGAAAAAGTTGATCATCGAGGACACTTCTCTATGGTTATATTATCTTAGTCTGTTTTATTTAAATAATTCTTTTCTCGTCTTGTTTCCTATGAATCCCTGGAAACCCCCAGGATACCTATTGATCGGGGGAAGATATCGCTTGCAGTAGTAGTACGTACCTACCAATAGTAATGTGAAATAAATTCAATCTATTTTGATAATTTTAAAGTTGAGAACATGTGTTTATATTATGTTTTGTACTTGTGACGTGTCAGAATTTTCACGTCACCCCTTTCTCTACACGGACCGGATTTCCATTATTATAATTCCAGAGAAAAAAGGTAGGTACAGACAATGATGGCCCACGGTTCGCCTCAAAAGTTTTAGAAAAATTCGCCAAACAGAGGGGGTTTGTCTAATCAACACTAACCCATACCAGTTTTTAGCTATGTACTCGCGTCCGCATCTCAGAGGTGAAAGTCATGCCTGGATGCAGCAGTTACATCTTACAAATCGGTCGGATTCATAGATTATTATGTAGTACCTACTTGTTCCCCACGCTTCAAACCTATACGGGAGACCTCACTATTTCCTGGTGACGTGACCTATATGACATCACCCAGGCCAAGGTAAAAGTTGTCTTTTCACAAGAGGAAACAAGAAAATACGCGAAAGAAGGCTAACTTCGACAGACGCCGTCCAAAGAAAACTCCCCCCCCCCCTCCTCTCTCTTTTGGTACAATGCGGATGTGCCAATAAACACCAATATTGTTGAATGACTTTCATCAAGCGGATGATATCCATGGATCGATATCCAGAGCCAGTGTTTTCGATAAATTATTGAAAACATCAACGGGCTCGAATGATACGAGATAACACCAAGTGCTACCTCAGGGAACCGCTCGGTACCTACTTACCTAGGGTAGTTACACCGTGACGCTTTTTGCAACCGAACTTGTTAGTCCAGAGCCCACACAACTATGAGCAACAAACCATATAGTAGGGTTTTTCCAATCCTACTATTTATTTTTAAAAAAAACACAGAAATAACCCTAGGTAGTATTATTTGTAATTTTTACAAATCTTCGAAAAATCTTTTACTCCCGATTTCTACGGGCGTTTTAAAAATTTATTTGACGCCTCATTCTCATGAACTTACCAAGTTGTTGATAAAAAATAAAACACTGATGAAAATCGTATTTTTCGACTTTTTTGGAGTAATTGTGACCCTGCGAAAATGTTGTAAACTCTTCATTTGAAACGCAAACGCAGACAATTCACATTGCACTATGCGAAAGATAACCTTTAGGACTGTTCAAAACAGGGTAAACTCTGAAATTCTACACTTTGCATTTTCAGACTTCTTCTTCGTTTTGGACCACTGTGCTACGGTTCATCCAACATTCGACCCATCCGACCAGCTCCCCAAACTATGCGAAAGGTAACCTATAGGACTGTTCAAAACAGGGTAAACTCTGAAATTCTACGCTTTGCATATTAAGACTTCTTCTTAAAAAAAGAGCGTTCTTTAGGAACGGAAATTCGTCTGCAATGTGCAATGTGTGGATTTGAAGAGTGAAGAATAAAAGTCTAGGAATGGGGTCCAGGTTTTTCACTTTTTGGACCACTGTGCTTACGGTTCATCCAACATTCGACCCATCCGACCAGCTCCCCAAACTATGCGAAAGGTAACCTATAGGACTGTTCAAAACAGGGTAAACTCTGAAATTCTACACTTTGCATATTAAGACTTCTTCTTAAAAAAAAGAGCGTTCTTTAGGAACGGAAATTCGTCTGCAATGTGCAGTGTGTAGATTTGAAGAGTGAAGAATAAATAAAAGTCTAGGAATGGGGTCCAGGTTTTTCACTTTTTGGACCACTGTGCTTACGGTTCATCCAACATTCGACCCATCCAACCAGCTCCCCATACTCAGCGATCAGCGTTTGATATAATACTCGATTAGTGTAATGAGCCATCAGAAGCATGTCAAGAATCTGCGTTATCACGAAAGGAGTCAGAATAAGACTAAGAACCTGACTCTGGCCTACCTGAACCACACTTTCAACTTACTCGAAAACTTCTTCTCGAAGACTTACTCGTTGTTCGTTATTCAACATAGCTTGATCGAGGTGTACACTTAGCCTGACAACTTGTAACCACAAAAGCAACTAGTTATGGCAACATTTGTAAGACAAACTTACCGCCCTATGGAGTTTATTTAGGACAGGTTGGCTCGGAAGGTGGACTCCAGAACCCCTATAACAACAGACACAATTTTGAAGGAAGACGTGTGCCTGGCACTAGAGGCCTCTCGATATGCTTTTATAGTCATGATCCATAACATTCCCCTGAGCCAAGTGCTCAATAACTCAGTGTTCCTCAGGTCCACACGCGATGCCTACGCAGTACTTAAGATACATTAAAATGTAATAGGACAAAATATTTCAGTGGTGAGCATGGAGGTTAATTATAAACACACTCAAATATAATATTGCACTGATTCACAGATTACCAACCTTCCGGAAGTAAGGAAGACGCGGTAATTTTACTTCTAATACTAGTGGAAATAACCCTACAGATCAGTACTTTATTCACTGGTTAATTTCACCAATTGATTAATTTCTGCCTCTGCCTCTGGTATTCTTTCCCTAATTGAATAAGATTTAGAGACGGGTTCAAGCAGTTTGTCAAAATACTTGTCAATATGTAGCAAGTTGATTCTGCAGATTTAGCTAGGAGGTTTTATCGAATCGTTGAGTCGAAATCTAAGAAAGATTTTTGATGGATCAACAAACTTTCTGATCGAATAATATTGATGCACCCATCCAGCTGAACATATAGCTATATTATTTTCAACAACGAACCTATGAACCTTTGAAATCGAGCATGGGGAAGACAAAATCGATGGCTTCCGTTTCAAGGTATGTAGAATCCGAAAGTGTAATAAAAACGCTGCACATCCCTGCACAACGGTTTATTTTTTTGTACATAATACCCTTCTGTTACAGATCACAGCTCTCTGTATTGATAACCCGTCTATATAATATAATATGTACTACTCTATACGTATTATGTGAATCGCAGACCCACCGTAGGTTAGTAGCTAAACCCGTACTCGTCACTAGGTACCTACCTAAATCACGAGTTAAATGTTGCTAAAATAATACAGCCGATGAAAAGCAGTTCCTAACTAAACGGCAAGAATAAACACAAATAATGAAGTTCTAAATGAAAATTGTTGATGTGGAGTGGAATAGATGCCCCTTCTGCGTAGCTCACTGTTTTCTGTGGTCAATACCTATAATGAACCGTTGTGTAATAACTTGCCCATCAATAATACTTCAACGGTTGTTCAAGTTGCAAAAGTAACGATCAACAAAATCCAGCCCCTTCTTGGTAGATGAACCGTTGTGTAATAATTTACCGTTGTGTAATAATTTACCGTTATGTAATAATTTACCGTTGTCTAATAATTTCCGTTGTGTAATAATTTACCATTGTGTAATAATTTACCCATCAATAATACTTTAACATTTGTTCAAGTTTCACAAGTACCTACCAACAAAATCCAATAGTCCATCACTTATCAAATGAAATAATATCGCAGAACAACCAACTCGACTTCATACAGCCATCCTTGATTATAATCAGGTGCTCCGTAGAGATGACATCCCGGCCGGATTTATACCGTTTGATTCACGATCGTGTTGACGAAGCTTTTTGGTGCACACGAACGGCTGGACGTACAATGCTCCGGGTGGCCTCAAAAAATTGTTTAGCTCAAGACAAATTTAATAACGTAAAAAAACCACACCCTTTAATCGAAAGTTTTTGAGATACGGCGTTCTGAAAATTTCAACCCCTTATTTTGAACCCCTTAGATATTACTGACAGTTACGCCGAGCTTCGAGGACCTACTAGACCCCGAACGGAACCTATAACCCGAATTTCATCAATTTTGTTTCATGGTAACTAAGAAAAGTGGCCAGTACGACGTACGGCGGATAGACAGAAATATTTTTTGTATTGCTGTTTTGGATTCTACATACCTTGAAACGTAAACCATCAGATTTTGAGGGGGGGGGGGGGGATTCCAATGGTTCATTATTGAAAATAATAAACCAAAAAAACCAGCAAACTATTACATAACGGTTTATCATTTACCTGTACACATGCCCCTTCTGCGTAGATACCTGTTTTCTGTGGTCAATACCTACCCTCGTGCTCCACCCAAAAGCCCTAAATAGAGTACCTACTGGAGCCAACCCGGAAATTCCAGTTTCATAAAAATGTGCGGTGGATTCAAGAATTCACTCATTAATTATTTGCTGTTATTTATGAAGCATAATGTTTGCTCAAGTTACACAAGTACCTACCTATCAACAAAATCCAAGAGCCATCATTCTTGAAATGAAATAAAATCACAGAACAACCAACTCGACTTCACACATCCATCAGGTGTTCCCTAGCAGTGATATTTGGGACGGATTTATACCGTTCCATTCAAGATCATGGTGAGAAGCTTTTCGGTGCAAACGAACGGCTGGGCATAAATGCTCCGGGTGGTCTCAAAAAATTCTTTACTTCGAAATCAGTTTAAAAACGTAAAAAAAAAACATATTCTTCTATTGAAATTTTTCGAGCAACGCGTTATGAATAATATTTCAACCCCTATTTTTCACTCCTTAGAGGTGACTGACAGTAACGCAGAGCTTCGCGGACCAACTAGGCCCCAAACGGAACGTACAAACCAAATTTCATTAATTCTGGTTCATGGTAACTAAGAAAAGTGCAAAGTACCGTGTAAGGTGGACGGACAGAATTTTTTATTCCATTTTCGGATTCTATTTAGGTACCTTGAAACGGAAACCATCAAATTTGGATGGGGGAGATTTAAAAATGTGTTGTTCATGCTCGATTACAAAGGCTTATTATTGAAAACAATTAACCCAAAATTTCTGTCTGTCCGCCGTCCGCCGTACTTCGCACAGTCCTTAGTTACCATGAACAAGAATTAATGAAATTTGGTTTGTATGTCTCATTTGGAGTCTAGTATGCCCGCGAGGCTCGGCATAAATGTTAGCCATTTCTAAGGATAAAAAATATGGGTTAATATTTCCCGAACGCCGTGGCTCGAAAACTTTCAATAGAAAATTTTGCTTACGTTTTTAAAGTGATTTCAAACTAAAGAATTTGTTATACAACCCGGAGCATTGCACGACCTGCCGTTCGTTTGCACCGAAAAGCTTCGTCTTTCTGTCTGTCCGCCGTACGCCGTACTTCGCACTTTTCTAAGTTACCACGAAATTTGGTCTGTATGCCCCGGTAGGGGTCTAGTTGGTCCGCTAAGCTCGGCGTTACTATCAGTAATCTCTAAGGGGTGAAAAATAGGAGTTGGAATTTTCAAAACGCTGTAGCTCGAAAAATGTCATAGAAGGGAATGGGTTTTTTTACGTTATTAAATTTTTCTTGAGCTAAACAATTTTTTGAGACCACCCGGAGCATTGAACGTCCAGCCGTTCGTGTGCACCAAAAAGCTTCGTCAACACGATCGTGAATCAAACGGTATAAATCCGGCCGGAATATCATCACTAGGGAGCACCTGATTATAATCAAGGATGGCTGTATGAAGTCGACTTGGTTGTTCTGCGATATTATTTCATTTGATAAGAAGAGTGATGGACTATTGGATTTTTTTGACAGGTAGGTACTTGTGAAACTTCAAATGTTAAAGTATTATTTATGGGTAAATTATTACACAATGGTAAATTATTACACACCGGAAAATTATTACACAACGGTAAATTATTACATAACGGTAAATTATTACATAACGTTAAATTATTACACAACGGTAAATTATTACACAACGGTTCATCTACCAAGAAGGGGCTGGATTTTGTTGATCGTTACTTTTGCAACTTGAACAACCGTTGAAGTATTATTGATGGGCAAGTTATTACACAACGGTTCATTATAGGTATTGACCACAGAAAACAGTGATCTACGCAGCAGGGGCATTTATTTCACTCCACATCAACAATTTTCCTTTAGAACTTCATTAATTGCGTTTCTTTTTGCCGTTTTAGTTACTGTTTGTCATCGACTGTATTATTTTCGCAACATTTAACTTGTGATTTCGGTAGGTACCTAGTAACGAGTACGGGGTTAGGTACTAACCTACGGAGGGTCTGCGATTCACATAATATGTATAGAATAGTACATATTATATTATATAGACGGGTTATGTATACAGAGAGCTGTGGTCTGTAACAGAAGGGTATTCTGTACAAAATAATAAACCGTTATGCAGGGATTTGCAGCGTTTATTAAATATTAGGACTTGTGAATGTTACCTATACACTTTGTGGTTGAAATGATCGATAATACACTCCGAACCATCCATCTTGAGGAAATAAGTCGTTACCTCATCAGGCAGGTATTAATAAACAAATAATACCTAATCCGCGTGTCATATTCTTCAGAAAGATTCAATATTGATGATCACGTCGGTGCGACCATATCACAACAGACATTCAACTGAGTGCCTAACTCGAATGGATATGTTTGTGATCAACAAATCATTCGAGATCTGCAAATATCAATAGCTGGTTATTTATGATAGGTATATCTTGCAAACCCCCTTTTTCACCATTTGTTTGACCTCTCCACACCTGCCCCCTGGCACTGTCGAAACCTAGTGAATGTTTAATTTGAGTCGCAGCTGCTTCCCGGAAATCGTATTAAGAAGCACAGCGTCCAAGCTGCCTTTTTGGCTGTAGAAGGAGGATGTCTTTCGGGAGAGGGTTTTTTTCATTATTTCCACGTTTCGCTCTGTGACGGTAGGTCGAGGGGAACGAGGAAACGCCGGTGACTGAACCACCAACCACTTCTCCGTACTTGCTCCATTTCCGTTACGCCTTTCCCAGTTTCGGATCTCTTGTTCACACGCAAGCTTCCTTCCAGCATTAGCATTCCATACATTCACATCCCAGGAAAGTGAACAACCAATTTGAAGGGATTGCATCATAATGAATTTTGCTGAAACACTTACTAGTTAGTGTTAACGTATCAAAATACAAGTTTGGGGATTCCCACGCAGTTTTCAATATCACTATTTTATAACGACTCCACCATTTTATTCGAACTTGGCATTGGAAATTTTGGTTTGGATATTTTTTATTTTTGGACAAATCGAGCATTTGCGTCAAGGCCCTGAAATTCGGACCGAAAAGCTTCGTCAACATCAGCGTGAATATAAGGTATAATATATGTAACTCCAGCCCAGATATCATTAATAGGGAACGGCTGATTATCATCTCACTGATTATACCTACGTAATAGGAATATGTCGAGGATCCTACTCAGGTTAGAGACCATGAGAATTTCAAGAACACCGGGTGGGGGTTATAGTCCAGCCTGTACGCATCGTCTAACAAAAGTGTATCGGTATATTATTTTCAATTATGAACCGTTGGACTCGAATTTTATGACTCATTGTTTTCGCTTCAATGCAATCGCGCGATTCTAATATAAACACAGGTAGGTATAAACAATCTATAAATAGTAGGTTCCGAAATATCCGTATGATTCTTCATCCAAGATGGTTCACTTCGGCCCTCTCTACACTTCCTGGATGATGAATACATCATAATCGAGGCGGAGATTTTTCCATTATTGGTAAACGTCGCTTCTCATACTGCACTTCATTTTTGAGACGTTGCAAAGCAGGACACTCACATGGGCTACTCTCCCCTCAGCTTCTTAGACGTCGATCAAATCAAGAAACATGTGCTGTCTATTGGAAAAAAGTGTCAAGTCGATGATCAATATTGTTACTTCACTCGCCGTTACTTCAATCCATATATATTTAGCTCGAATGTTTAACATTTAAATTATGTTTTTGGGATAGGTAGGTGTCATTCTGAAATTTGCGTGATTTTTTATTTGTATAATGTATTCATTGCTACAACTGTATCATATTTACATTTGTACTGTATTGTACTGTACCTATTACATGTATTGTTACATCTAGTAATGTTTGCATAAATGTATAACGTTCATAATATTTTATAACGTTTGTGGACTATAACCGGTCACCAGTTATGTATCCACTTGTACACGAATGATCCATATTCACACACTGCAGCGGGTCGTGGCAAGGTTTGCTGCTTGGTCCTCTTCAGTCATCGTATATATCCGCTCATATGCATTCACGAGTGAGTATTTAAATAGAATTTCACGTATATTCATGCGCTAAGCTACTATTTCTTTGACCATGGGCGGATTCGTTGCACACCATTTCAACTCTTTTTTTTTAAATATATTTTCATTTACCAAACACACCTAAAAAAATGTCATTGAAATCTGTCGAATAAACAAATATTACATGTTTATAAATAAGTACTTATTGAAGGTTTCCACAATATGTTTTTAATGTCTAGCAGAACGTGATCTCGTACTTTTAGGTGAAGAACTGTTTTACCAAAAAGAATCTAAATAAAAGGGCAGTATCCTTCAGGGGAAAATAGGTGATGAACTTGGGCAGTATCCTACAGGGGAACCTTTAGGTGATTTACTTATCACTGGTTTTGGTTATCCGGTCCGAAATGTTAAGCGGATCACTCCGGACCACGTTTTTCACGGTACTACCTGATACCAAGTACTTATGTGCCAACATGCTTGATCTCTACCAAGCAGTTGAGAACAGAATGAAATTTATACTATGGAACTACTTGTATCAGTAGGTACCTACCTACCGTAATTACAACACCTAAGCAATATTGTCGAACCTAATAATTTCTAATGGATGCCAATATTATCCTAGTCATGTAGGTACGTGTAAAAATAATGTATATCAGTAGGTATTTAAAAGTGTGTAATCATCTACTGGCTTGTTATATTTATCACCTATGCAATACCTACGTTTAGTAAGGGGTCCATCGGACCTGGGTCCTGGGTTGAGGATATCAACCCCTACCCACCCATTTCGCTAACGACCTATGGCGATGATTTTTCTTTCTTGAGTTCGCCCTTCAATATGAAACTCATCTTTTTATATTAGCTTGGTTTTATTATAACCACCCCTTGTCAGTCAATATTATCTATTGCTGTCTTGAGAAGGATGCTGATTACCTGTAAGAAGCACTGCCAGAATGCGCTATCTTTAATGGAAAACACTTCCCACAGCAATCATGTTAAAGTTTTCTTCAATACTCGTCGTCATTATCCCCCCGCCCCCCCAACGGTTATTATTATATTTAAATTATTTTGAAATTATGACAGCATCCACCGGTGTACTTCAACCAAATATAGTTTTTAACGAATTTTCGTTGAGTACATCCTATACCAATGAGACCATTAATTTAAGTAGTACATGAGCATTTTCAAGTTCTTTTCCGTTCACAGCAATCTGAATCTATACCTAGTTTCCTTATATGAATACCTAGTATATTATTTATAATAGATGTTGCTAATAATCGAAAAAATTGAAACACATCGCTAATAACCGGACCATTCCGATCTCATTTCCCGGCGCTCGACTAGTGAGTTCATAATATTTGCTTCTAACAGTAGATTCTTATTCTGGTTCTATCTAGGTAGATTCCTACATAGCATCCCCTTCCCGCCTTCCATCCCCTGCGGTGAATATAAGACTACTATCAATATCAAAGATATTATACAACGACCAGATCTATATCTAACTTATACAACGTTACTATTTTTCAAAGTTACCTTTGAAAATCACCCATTTCATAGAAGTGTACAAGGTATATTATACATATTATGTGCGTATACATCACAAGTATTCATTTCTTAAATGTTCAAATGACCGTTAGAGAAAACCCTTGGATGAAAACCGTAGACACGCATCTACCAAAGGAGCGTTTCGAACAGTTTTGAGATTTTGATTCATTAGTAATTAGATGTACTAGATCAGATTAGATGTGTTAGATAAGAGCAGTGTTCAGAGAAAGAAGGAAAATATTATATGGCTTCCGAAGTTGATCTTTTTCAAGTTGTACCTAATAGGCAAGAGCCGTTAAAAGCTTGATTAACAAATTATTAACTCTCCAGGGAGCAGCAACGAGAAGAAGACTGAAATCCGCTGAATAATCGATTATATCGTAACACGATTAAGCGATCGTGTAGCAAGGAAAAGTTGGATCATTGAAAACTTGATCAACTAAAGCGAACTTTAATCAACTGTGATCCACCAGGCTCATGGGACCGAAAGACGTCGGCGGCTCATCACCCGCCCACCCGAGTTTAATCAGGATTAGCCAAGCCTAGTTATCGTCAACGATATTTCTATTTTGCCTCTTCGACTCTCAATAGATTAATCAACAAGAGAGCGGTGCAAACTCAGATAATAGGCTGTCATCGTCAGCTCTTATTAATAATTATTGTGTAGTTATGCACATGTATGATTATCCCACTACAATCCTACAATTACCGAAAGCAGTGTTGAACAGTGACTTAAGACAGAAATTTTTTTAAATAACCAGGAATATTTTTGCCGAAAAACAGAAAATTACTGCGGTAGGTTAATCATTTAAAATTATAATTATTCAAAACTGTAATAAATTCAGTAGACACAATAAAAATGACAAAAGGTAATTTAATGCGCTCAATAGTAAATTATTTGTATAACATAATATTACTTTTAGGGCAATAAATCAAATTGTTTTCACAGATAACAATATTATTACTTGACTTTATGCCATTGTGTTAGCATATCCAACACCGATCCGAACTCATAAACATGTGATCATAACACATACACTCAGTGGGGTAACTATGAAAATGAGGTGTGATGATAAACTTGCGGATTAAGGTGTATCCAATCCATTAGGAATCCTCAGCACCTTTCCAAACTGCACATTGAAATTTAGAGTAAAACAACAGATGTACGGCGCTTTTATGATTTTTTACATGGATCATGAGCTTCTAACAGCACTTGTGTTGTAGCTCTATTCATTATTATATCATCTGCTTTACAGTCCTTGGCTACCGGGAAACTTTGTATTTTCCAAAGTTCTCATCTATCCTCTATCGTTCTAATCCGTTCTTATGTGATTGTTTTATGCTGAATAAAGCCTTTGATTCTAAGACTTCTTTCATTACAATGCTGAATGAATTGTAATGAAAAGTACCTCCGTCCAGAACGTCTTTCCATAGACCCAGCCTCGGCCACAGCTGAGGAAGATTACGCACATTGGAAAAAGACTTTCACCAATTTATTGGATGCAATAGTCCCAGGACGAAGCAAGTCTCTCAGATGCAATAAAAGGGAGGCTTTTAACTAATTATGTATGTTCGGCGATCTACAAATTAGTTGATGACAAAACCACCTATGATTCAGCCATTGCAGCTGTTGATGGGGTGTATTGCAAGCCCAAAAATGAAATTTACGCTAGACACTGCCTTGCTACTCGACGAAAAAATCCAGGGGATCAGTATTATCAACTTTTACGGTCTTGGCAAAAGAATATTCCTTCAGCACCGTTATATCCCAGGAGATAGGGTGTTTGTTATGGAAAATTTCGATTTGTGTTGATAGACAGTCAGGCTGTGTTTCTTGGATGAATCTAGGAATGCCTTAACCCTTCGGAAGGAACATCTTTCTTTTGACGGTTAGTGGGAACGTCGGTATGTGATACCGCTATTTCAGAAAGTCTGTATTTTTCATAAATATTTGCAACTTTTAACAACTCTAACATTTTATTTAGGATTCGGGAACGTATAGGGATTATTCAGGAACGTTATTCAATGCAATAAACGTTTATTCAGATAAGTAGGTACTTATATTTACTCGTATGTACAATAATTCGTGTACATTGGTAACCATACTTATAGGAAGGACTCAATGAGATCAAAAGTAGGTACCTAATAAAAATGACACACACTTCCTACGTACCTACCTATACTCAGTCATAATGTTTCGTTGTCAGTATTATTCTGATAACAACAAAAAAAGCCTGCTGGACTAGGTAAAGACTACAAAATTAAAATAATATCAAATGGTAGAAAAATACTATTCTCATGTTTGAATTCTGAATCAGAGAGGGTTCTTCATCAGTGCGAGAGTTACAAGGCGTTTTGTACGAGAGGAAACAGGAAAGTTTGATGCCATCGCTACCTATAACAAAACATAAAAAACCTTCCTCGTGTAAGCAAAACCACTTAGATGCTCATAAATTGCATGGTAGGTACTCGTAGACAACATGAAAAATGTTTGATTTACAGAAAAAAAATGAAAGTTGTTGAGTAATGATATTAGAAGGAACATCGGTACGTGATACCGACGACCTTTTGATCGATTGGAAGGAACATCGGTACGTGATACCGACGACCTTTTGATCGATTAGAAGGAACATCGGTATGTGATACCGACAACATTTTACAAATAAGCAACTTACCGTGGGAAAAAACGGCGCGAAAATTCCTCCGACGTTTTACCCGCCCTTGCCGGTACCTGACTGAAGATGTCAGAGGGACCCAGCCGCCTCCGTCTTCCCCTCGCACCACCACCGCTCAAAATAGGAACCATAGCGGTATGTGATACCGATGTTCCTTCCGGAGGGTTAAGATTAAGCCGTGTTCGTCTTTTTTTACCAAATACTGTGACGTCATCCAAACACGCATAGGTTTCTTTCAATTTCTCCTCCTTGATGATGGAACTGATAAATTTTTGGAAGGCTGGCACCCCATTAGTTACCCCAAACGGGATTCTTTCAAACTGACAGAGAGCGCCATCTGCTTCGAATGCGGTGTAAGAGAGGTCCTTATGAGATCCCTACGCCCCTCAAGTAGCAAATACGACCCCGCTGTCATGGAAGTGGATCTCCTGGAGGCAAGCCCGGAATACAGACACGTGCGGCTTCGAGATGGCAGGGAAACTACAGTGTCCAATCGGCATTTGGCTCCACCCTGAACCAACACCCAAAAATCCCGTTCTTGAGGCTCCCCAGTCATCACACCTTCCTCTGCAAACCCAGATTGGCCTTCTCAGCCTATCGTCGAAGCTGCCCCTCGTGAGTCGGCCCAGCAAGAGAAGTCGAGTCCTGACCGGCAACCCGACTCCGGCCCCTCTAAGCAAGACGTGAGGCGATCTCATAGAATCCGCCAGCCACCAAAATATTTGGGTTTCATAAACAGATGGGGAGAGTGTTGTAGCTCTATTCATTATTATACTTATCATCTGTTTTACAGTCCTTGGCTACCAGGAAACTTTGTATTTCCCAAAGTTCTCATCTATCGTTCTAATCCATTGTTATGTAAACTGAATAAAGCCTTTGATTCTAAGGCTTCTTTCATTACAACTTGTAATATGTTAAACTTGTTCATATTCACCCCAGCTACTGATCCCACGTCTGACAACCTCAAGAAAGTAAGGTATTTACCGAATAGAGTAGAACGTATTTGGTTCATTACGCGTTGAACCTAAATCAAGGTGTCATTTCCTCCCTCTAACCGATCTCATTAGGAGAAGAAATGGCGGTATGGGGTTCACCCAAAACAAAGTAAACCCTTTTCTCTATAGAGGCTATGACGGGAAATTCGATCGTTGAAGTGTTAGGGTTGAGTGTTTGGGGCGAGCGAATGTTGACGCAGAGCTCGAAGGGGCTAACAACGGGGGAGCCTCATTAGTTCCTGGTGTACCAACCTGCCGAAAACTCAGTAAAAGGTCACGGGAGAAATGGCAAAACCAATGTATTATGATGACAGAATTTCTGCCATGCAGCCGGGAATCCCTAAGCGTAGGGTGGAAACAGTGAATATAAAGCTCAAGTAAGTGCATTGTTCAGAGGAGTCTACGCCGTAAATCTGGAAAAAGTACTGATTTTCCACTGCCTTTTGACCATCTTTTCCCCCCTGATTTATAGAAAAATGAAAAGAAACAACAATTTATTATGCTCAAACAGAATACCTACCATTATAATCTTGACGGAATTTATAATATGGGACCAACTTACTGTCCAATGCAATATTCCCTGTACATTTCATAAAAATCGATTGCCTGCATTAAGACAGTTCATTGTATAGTTATGGGTTTTGTGAGTTCACATCTGCGCCTGCGCAGAAGGATGGTTCATACGGCACCATCTCAATTTCGGCTCATAGGATTGATCATCCGATAAGTAGGTAACTAGCTATGCACTCATCAAGGATTTGCAGGCACTCAGGCAGAATCGGAACCCTCAGTTTAGAATGAGTAAAAGTAAGTAAAATGAAAAATGTTAACAGCCATTTCAGGCTGGAGCTTTTCGTTCAAACTGTGGAAACGCAGACTTTTTGGGACAGAAGGGTAAGAATTAAAAGGTTGGGAAGTTGCACTCTGTTCAGCTGAGTCTAAAACTGAGCTCTCTTATTTGGTGACGTGATATTTGAGCACTAGATCTGCTCAGTCGAACAATGAGCTCTTTTGTTCAGCTAAGTCGAAAACTGAGGTCTTCAATTAGCTGGATCCGTTAATCACTACATCACTATATAGCCTTGGTTCATTGTTCTTTCCCAGTTTAAGGGAGATTTCCTGCTACAAGTGAACACGAAGTCCGGTACCCTGGTGAACGGATTTAACCTGATAGCTTTTTCTCCACGGCTCTCCCTCCCTTCAAATTCGGAAACAATTTGTCCCCTCATCTAGTAGCTCGTTTTTGAAGGTTGTCCTCAAATTCACTGGTAGGTACCTCTGGTCAATGATTCGAATGTATGTTGCGTACCGTATCACAAACGACCAGAGGAATCGGGAAATGTGGTTTCTCTTCTATTCTCCTCGGATGTTGGTAATTAACTCGGATACACCAAACCCATAGTCAGGTGGCATGCATGGATGGACAAAAGGAACAAATGATAGTGACAAATGACATTACCATTTTACCATCCGGGCCTCTGGGTTGTCGCTTGTTTGGAGACGGAAACACAAGCTGGTTGTAAACTGGGTAAATTGCTTCAGCTCCGCATGAGAGTCCATGAGAGTCTAGTTTGAATGGGAACTCGAGTAATCCAATTGCACGATTTCACTACCACTACAGATTCTGGTTTCTTTCTCACATACGCACGGAACTAATTACCAAGTACTAGACGAAACAAGGAGCAACTAATCATGAGTATTAGGTACAAGGGAATATGTAAATATTACAATATGGCGTAATCTCACGTGTACCTACCCCCGCGCCTTAAAGCGGAATATCACCATAATATGGAATCGGATCATTCAAGTCAAACGATACAGGATGTCCAAAATAGTAACAACAAACGAAACCCGTTGGTCTAAAAACGGATATTTTTACAGTAGCAATAACATATAAATATATAAATGTTATTTAGTAATTACCATGCTAATGAAAAACAGTCCATTCTATGGGGGCACCATGATGTGGAATGTGTGTGACTGACGACGTGATGGATGAGAATTTTATTGTTGAACAATCACTCGAGATGAGGAGAAGGTCGGGTTTGGTAACAAAAAAAGTTGTTTTTCACCCATCGTCGCACACTATATTATCTTCTTATTACAATAGCGCGCAGCAAGGAATACTTGCAAACTTCAGCCCCCCCCCCCCCCCCCCACCAAACCCCCCCCCCCCCCCCCCCCGTTATTATTGAGAACATTTCGCCGCTTTGACAACTTGGTATCTACCTATTCAAATTCATTACTACTTGATACCTACAAACTCAAATAGCTTTTACTCACGTAACCCATGAGATTTCTGGAAAATTTTTTCCTTTTATTTAATAGGAATTAATGTTAAATATTGAGTCATTATTGTTGATTCTGAGCATTGCAGACGATTTTTTTGTATACCATACCTTAGGATTCATAAAATTATAATCATAATAGCCTAATGTGTGACTCAGCCTAGCCAGGAGACTGAGCATAATATATTTAAGTGATGAATACACATTACACATTAGCCGAATTTCAGACTCACCATTTATTGAGAGGGTTTATCAAGGTTTAGAGGCCCAGGATCCTCTTTTACAAGCAACGTGAGGGCCATTAAGGGAAGGTCCTAAACTTGCTAGCGAAGATCGCCTCCTTTTCATACATGGGACATCCTTACTTAATGTCATGTCGCTGCATCTATTCTGCATGAGATAAAACGGATCCTAAATTAGGAGCGAAGCATTATCGGATTTATGGTAATTTGATAAGGAACGTTTCCTCCCGAACCCTCCTAGGCTTACTTCCTGCAACCTAAGTGATTTTCTACCATTTCCGCGGCAAGGTACCTAACACGATCTTCTTCTTCGCCATGTTTTCCGTGGGACCTCATAATCTCTTGCGGATCATTTACTCGTTAAACTGTGTGTGAGCGCTGCTGTTGTTCAACTTTTAGGAAATTGACACAGAGAGATGGACAAACATAAAGAATGCATACAGACGACATCTGGAGGAGTGAAGCCGTATCTAGTTCTATTCACGTTTTATTTTAATATCATAAGAAACCAGGACTGCTCAAAATATTGCATTCCATTGAATTAAATATCTGTCCACTAGACCGATATTCTTCACTTACCTACATCATGATCCTTTGTTTTCACATCCGATGTTCTCAAGGAGATTGCGTGTATAATATAGTTACGTAGAATTTCCGAGTTCATATTTGGCGAGCTTAGGTGCCATTTATTTCAATAGCAAATTTACCTCCTCGATTACCAATGTTGAGCTGACCGTGTGTACTGAGTTACATTTATTCCATGTGCTAGGTTGCGTCTGATGTTCACTGAAACGAACGCTCAAATCTTATAGGGTATGAAACTGAAACGGATGAAAAACTTTGCTTAAACTAAACCGATGTAAGATGAACATTGGTACCAAAACATGAATACAGTTTATTAATTCACCCATCCAATCGAAGAATTTATGAAAATTTAGGTATTTAATACCTACATGCCTACAAAATAACGCTCGCAATGAAATCGTGGAAACCTATTTCAAAAAATAAAAATGGATTTACTGAAAGGTAGTATATATTTCCACTAACACAAGAAAAATACACTATTAGGTAAGGTATACCGGATTCGGCGATCAAACCGCCGTCAGTAACAAACGCCCCTAAGGAGAAAAGCCCAGCCAAACAGCGTTGAAAGAAATTTCAAGGTTTGGAGGGAAATAACAGGTTTCTATACACATATCCACAGAGGGGGAAGGATGTGTTTCTATAGGTCGTGTTGACGTTACGTCTTGAACGGCCAGAAAGGATAGGAAAAGCTGAAACTGGGACGTCCGCCATCAAGTTACCACGTCAGATTTGTTGTTCAGTTTTGGTTGAATGCGTTTCTATTAGGAAACGAAAGAATTTCGCTCAAATCTTGATGTTTTGTGAAGTGCAAACACGATGCTCATAATGCTCAACGTACAATATTGTTCTAGCGAATGGTAACAGGAAGGGAGTCGTTTGGCCTGCCGTCGATCGTAAATCATTTGAGTGATAACACGAAAACCTTCAGGAAAAACAAATCGAGCAAAGCAGAGGACTCGCATCTCCTTAGAACCTCCGAACTTTGAAAACGATAAACAAGTCAGCAGAGTAGATAACCCAAGTCAAAAAATACATAATACAATTCCTTCCTAGGTAATACTGTAGATTCAGTAATTACCTAGGAACTCTAGATTCTAATATTTGCGTAGTAACTCAAAAACAAAAATGCGATCCAAGGATTTACCTGATCTTACGAGTAGGTATTACAGTTTCCAAAGGCCAAAAATTGATGTGGCGATGTTCTCCTCGTGGTGACCTTCTTTATAAGCCTTGACGTAAAAAAATCACGTGCTTTAGAGCTTTTTGCTTGCTTTAATGTTAAGAAATTGCACTCCAGAACTAGATAATTCACTATGTAAATCTTTTCTCTGTCACATTTGAGATGTTCATTACACTGGTCCCCGGCTACAGCACATAAGGATCGACCCATAGGTACGAATTTTCGCTTCATAGCGCAGCAGGTCGGTATCCCATAGCGTTTTAATATAGTTAGGAAACTGTTTTACCCTGTGTTCACGATAAACAAAGCGACTACTGCAACATAATTTCAGTACAAGAGCAGAAAAAAAACAGTTATACAGCTCCCACAAATGCATAATCGGACTAGTAAATTAGGCTGGTGAAAACACACCAACACAGTCATCAGAGCTGCCAGGTTCACAAGCTGAACAAAGCTGTTAGTTCTGGATTAAGCCACTTGACGCCTCCTGAACCCGATGCTTCAAAGGGACATGTTCAATCCGTATCTGCCAGTCTGCGTGGTATGTTTATTTCCATTGTACTCGTAACTAAATACAAACGGCAGGAATTTGGGGGACATACTGGTAGAAAGGAGGTGGAATGGACAGAAAGCTGGTGTTTGAAAAATTATAAAGTAAGATAAGAAAACTATAAAATAAGAAAGATGGTGTTTGAAAAAAATATCTCCTAAAAAAAACACTCCCTGTAAAAAAAGATGCCAAGCTACAAAAGGTGTGATATCCAGGTTGTACCAAGCACTGTGCCTAATAATCTTCCGTCCACATCCGACAGTTCATTTTCGACGTTAATTTTGAGGTATAGACTAGACTTAGCTAACAGGGTGAGGAGTGAGTTAATCTTTAGGAAGTGTGCTGCTTGGCCGGTCTAGTTACTGATCTATTCAGTTCCTACACGAAGGATTCGAAGCCATCAAAATTAATGATTCACATGCTATGTGCCTGATATGTCGTAGACAGACAAGCAGCACACTTCCTAAAGATTAACTCACTCCTCACCTCAAAATTAACGTCGAAAATGAACTGTCGGATGTGGACGGAAGATTAGTAGGCACTTAGAATTTGAATCATTAATTTTGATGGTTTCGAATCCTTCGTTTAGGAACTGAATAGATCAGTAACTAGACCGGCCAAGCAGCACACTTCCTAAAGATTAACTCACTCCTCACCCTGTTAGCTAAGTCTAGTCTATACCTCAAAATTAACGTCAAAAATGAACTGTCGGATGAGGACGGAAGATTATTAGGCACAGGGCTTGGCACAACCTGGATATCACACCTTTTGTAGCTTGGCATCTTTTTTTACAGGGAGTGTTTTTTTAAGGAGATATCACAAATTTTGAAAGGTCGCAAGTAAGTTTCGAAGCTGAAATCAATGTGGCTCAATGTGGCGCAACAATATCCGAAGCCTGAATGAATGTGGTGCAACAATATCTGATCGGAAGCCTGAATCAATGTGGTGCAACGACGATATTCTCACACAAGCATTGCTAAAAATGCTTGACACTTCACATTGGAAAGGGTAGACCTCCCGTTATTCGCCATGTCACTTCGGCGTTACAGTTTTTAATTTTCGTTTTGATGGAAACACCCAAAATCACTTCACGCATTAACATGATTTGGATCGGTACTAAATTTCATAAAGATCGGTCTAGGGAAGAGGGTATATAAGTGGCGTGACAAAGAATGGGTGGAACAAACAAGCCCCCATCCCCCGGAATCCCCCCTTTGCTTGTGCGAAAACGGTTACAACTCCCAAAAGGTACTTCACCACGCCAAACCTGATCTACATACCAAATTTCATAAACATCGGTCGAGGGGAAACGGTAGAAGTGGCGTGACAAAGAATGGGTGGAAAAAAAAAAATGGGAAGAAAGTCACCAAACACGTATTTTGAGCCCTATTTTTCGCAGGTTTTCGAAACACCTACCGCTTCGAATTTGGTGTCAGGCGACTCAGGGTGTTTGCCCCACAAAATATATACGCGCGAATAAAATATAGAAACAACGGGGAAGGCCCGGGAGGGGGCCAAAGTTGGCCCGATTCTTCGCTCAGTTATATTAGGCTCTGGGGCAGCCGGGCGCGGGTTCATGCTTGGCATCGCTCGGCTACCGCCTCGCTATATAATTATGCCGCTAAAGATCCTGACAGAAATGTGTTTCTTTTTACCAATAATCGGAAATCGCTTTCACCTATCAAGTGCGATTTTTACTGGAATCGAAGGAATCATCGTATACACAATTATACAATTATATACAATTATACTCAGTTTAATTTACCCAGTCAAAATTTCTAATCATTATCCTGAATGAGGAGGCAACGAAAACCATATGTTGGATCTTCCACGGTTGAACACCATGCAACCGTCTGTTTACGGGACAGCTAACGGCAGTTGAGGAAATCGTTTTAACAACGCCAAAATTTTGTATGCCAAACAGTAGAGTAGACGAAATTTTATCCGAGCGTGAGATATTGAAAACCTTTTGCTCGCTTATTTTACGGCGAGGCATCCAACAGTGAAGGTTTACGTCTCAAGAAGAGTAGCTAGGGTCTGACAAGGGATTTTGATCCACTTCCACCCCTCACGCACTCGTCATTTTCTACCCTCATCAAGTGTACATTTCAGCCACGTACCCGGTGAGCGATGGGGTCTGTCGGTTTCAGCCCTGTCGGAGAGTGCGGTTAGTTCAGGTTAACTCGGCAGTTAGTTCTGGAACCACGTGAGCGATAAATTACAACTACTGCCGTAGTATTTCTAATTCTGTAGGTTTATGAAGGCTATAGGGGACGGGCAAGTGTGCGAGAGAGCACAGATGCCAAAATTGATTTTCGCATTCGTTCAGTAACCGATCGGTCAATTTTCAATTTGCAAAAATGAACTGTGTTTCTTTTGGTTCATATATCCACGCTAAAACATTCAGGTGAAATAAGGCGACGTACTTCATGACAGGTAGTTGGAGAGAACGAACTTGGGGACCGACAAAATAAGAAACATCAGATCTTATCGTGACTCGGTTAGCGAAAGGTTTGAATGAAACTAACTAGGCCTTTGCTACGAGCTAAACTGCACTCAATGAAACAGTAAAAACCCATTTCAATTAAAAAACGCTGCAAATTATTACACAACGGTTTATTATTTACCTGTATAGTTGACCCTCGCCGTAGATCACTATTTTCTGTGATCAGTAGCATCGAGCTCCCTCCAGGAAAGCCGTAGATGGAGTACTGGAGCCGACCCGGAATTAAAGTTTTATACATACGCGCGGGATTCAGTAATTAAATCATTAAATATTTTTAGTCATTCATGAAGCATAAGGTAAATAATAAACCGTTGTGTAATATTTTACCTGTATAGATGCCCCTTCTGCGTAGACGGTATAATAAGCCGGTGTGTGTGATAATTTACTGTTGTGTAATAATTTACCGTTGTGTAATAATTTACCCAATAATACTTCAAAGTTTCCCTAGCAATTATATATATCTGGGCGGATTTATACCGTTTCATTCCCGCTCGGGGTCTAGTTGGTCCTCGAAGCTCGACGTTACTGTCAGTCATCTCTAAGGGGTTCAAAATAGGGGTTGAAATTTTCCGAACGCCGTAGCTCGAAAACTTCCGATGGAAGGGTATAGTTTTTTTTACGTTATTAAACTTGTCTTGAGCTAAACAATTTTTTGAGACCACCCGGAGCATCGTACATCCAGCCGTTCGTGAGCACCAAAAAGCTTCGTCAACACGATTGTGAATCAAACGGTATAAATCCGGCCGGATATCATAACTAAGGAGCATCTGATTATAATCAAGGATGGCTGTAAGTATGAAGTCGAGTTGATTGTTGTGCGATATTATTTCATTTGAAAAGTGATGGATCTAATAGATTTTGTTGGTAGGTACTTCTGAAACTTGAACAAACGTTGAAGTATTATTTATGGGTCAATTATTACACAATTGTAAATTATTACACACCGGCAAATTATTACACAACGGTAAATTATTACACAACGGTAAATTATTACACAACGGTAAATTATTACACCACGGTAAATTATTACACAACGGCTCATCTACCCAGAAGGGGCTGGATTTGTTGATAGGTACTTTTGCAACTTGAACAAACTTTAAAGTATTATTGATGGGTAAATTGTTACACAATGGCAAATTATTACACAACGGCAAATTATTACACAACTGTAAATTATTACACAAAGGTAAATTGTTACACCACGGTAAATTATTACATAACGGTAAATTATTACACAACGGCTCATCTACCAAGAAGGGGCTGGATTTTGTTGATAGGTACTTTTGCAACTTGAACAACCGTGGAAGTATTATTGATGGGCAAATTATTACACAACGGTTCATTATTCTATCTCCGTATACAGGTAAATTATTGCACAACGGTTTAGGTAGGTAGCTAGTAACGAGTACGGGGTTAGGTACTAACCGACGGAGGGTCCGCGACCTACATAATATGTTTAGAATAGTAAATATGTTATATAGAAGGGTTATCTATACGGAGACCTGTGATCTGTAACAGGAGGGTATTCTGTACAAAATAATAAACCGTTGTGCAGGGATCTGCAGCGTTTTGATATCACCCGGAGCATTGTACAGACAGCCGTTTGTTTGCACCTTTGCACCGAAAAGCTTCGTTAACACAAACACAGCCCAGATATAACTGCCTAGGGAACACCCGATAATCACGGATGGCTGTGTGAAGTCGAGTTGGTTGTTCCGCGATATTATTCCATTTGAAAATGAAGGCTGTTTTGGATTTTGTTGATAGGTACTTTTGCAACTTGAACAAACGGTGAAGTATTATTGATAGGTAAATTATTACACAATGGTAAATTATTACACAACAGTAAATTATTACACAACGGTTCGTTAAAGTATCTACGTAGAAGGGGCATTATGCAGGTAAATTATTGCGCAATGTTTATTATTTGCCTTATGCTTCATGAATAACTACAAATAATATTATGATTGAATTATTGAATCCCGCGAATCTGTAGGAAACTATAATTCCGGGGCCGACTCCAGTACTCGATTTAGGGCTTTCCTGGGGGGAGCTCGAGGGTACTGACGCAGAAAACAGTGAACTACGAGAAGGGGCATCCATACAGGTAAATAATAAATGGTTGTGTTATAATTTGCAGCGTTTTTAACTTGAACAAAGGTTATGCTTCATGAATAACAAAAAATAATTTATTAATGACAGCGTTCTTGAAGTCATCGTATATGTATGAAATGTTCCGTATAATTATGAAATGTGTGGCTTCCTTTGGGGGAGCACGATGGTGGGTATTGACCTCAGAAAACTCTACGCAGAAGGTCCACCTATTATACCGGTAAATAATAAACCGTTGTGTATTAATTCACAGCGTTCTTGCAGTTCTTACAGTGTGGGTTGTTAAGAGATATACACTCCAAAAATAGTTTTCCAACCGTTATTGAGTTGAGCTGGAGGCAAGTAATATGGGTGTCTCTTGGAAAAGAAAATTACTGTTTAGATTTTAAGATTTTTTCTAAGTTGCAATATATTTATAAATCTACCTTTACACTGCGGTGCTCTTGGTTATCAGTTACACTCCTATTTTTCTACTAGCTTGCTTGATTTTGTGTGAACCTACACGATCGACCATTGCCAACTCAGGACGATAAGATGATCATAATATCGTAGTAAAAGGTTCATTACTACGATGATACTTGGATGTCTCCCCTGTGCAGGTCGGATTCACGAGCCACGATCATCCTGTATCTGAAGTCGCACCCAGAACTACGAATCAGGTCATCAATACCCTGCAAAGTTCCACTGTCTTTTGGCTACCACATTCCATCCAATACCACCTTCTATCATGGAAAATATCTAACATCCTAATCGTCTACCACTGCTGGGATTTTTCCTGGAAATATCCATTTCTTCTTTGAAATTTTTAACTACTGAGTATTTTCTGTCATTTTGGTTTATTATTTTCAATAGGTAATTAATAAATAACCTTTGGACAGAGCATGGAAACAAATTTTTTCAAAATCCTCAAAATTTGTACGTTTGCGTTTCAAGGTAGGCAGGTGCTTGGAATCCGAAAATACCTAGAATGACACACGCTGCAATATATATAGGAGTAGGTTTGCGCATGCGCAGTGGCCGTACCAATGATCCGATCGACCTGTAATCCATAGGAAACCGTCTGGAATCCAACACTCCACATGATCCCTGAAAATGTCAGCGGCCTTAAGAATTCCAAAAAGACCGGTTCTCGGGTTCGTGGGGAAAATGCATGTTACAGGAGGTGGGGCGGTGGATAAAATGCATGTTTATGTTACTGTAACTGCCCGGCTGGATTCAGGGCTTTCCTGAGGGAAGCAAGAGGGTGTATATTGGCCACACAAAACAGTGATCTACGCGATAATTTGCAGCTTTTTTTTTTTAAACTTCTGTTCTAGTGTCCCCACTGCAGTTGTTACGTCATACAGGAAAATGATAAGTAAACCGTTGGATGCTAAGTTGCTGCGTTTTTTTTTTTTTTTCGCTTGAAGCCTAATTGGCTCTGTCTCTTTGAAAAATACCTACTGGACGATAAATATTGCCAAAAGCTGTCACAAGAGGATAACCAGCCACATGAGGAGCTGAACCATCGTGTTGCCTGAAGTGTCTGGTTTCAAATCCATACTCTCGGTCAGAGTATTCAGGTAGATTCACGATCCTATTCGGTCAGACTGACTTGTACCTAGAAGAGAAAAAATTGTATTTGATTGCACTGTTGCATTCCGCATCCCCGAAATTATTCAGTTGTTCCAGTTTTCCACTCGTCCGTGAATTCTGTTCCTTCAAAACAAAGGATCTCTGGCGGTCCAAAGAAATTGCACCCTCAATCACTTATTTCTTGACACCCCCAAAACTCGCATGCCCTTAAATTAGCCCGGCGGCTATCACAAAGATGAACTGCTTGCTGTCGCCCAATCTTTTATCTTCGCCGCTGTATTACAACGGGGCCCTGATCCTGTTCTTAACGGAAATGAAGTTGAGAAATTTATGTGATCCTGTTTACATGAATGATTGTTGGTTCCACCCTTAGATCCACCCTTAGAAGTATAGTATTGTAAGTAAACTGGTATGACGATAAGTCGACAATTTCAATATCGTGGTTTGGGCGATTATATTGCTTTCATCGTCAGTGACAAACTCCGTCAAAAGAACAACAGTGAGGGAGATCATAGCGCCTGAAAAACTGATTACACCTAAGCGAATACGATTACAATAATATCAGTAGTAAACAACATGAACCGTTGTCATGAAACGTTTTCATGAGCTGTTTTTCCCCACTCCCCTTTTTTTCCCAGTATTGTTTCCAAGAAGAATATTGTAAGCCTGCATATACAGTGATCCTGCGTTTTACCAGCTACGACCATTTATTGATCTGTGGCACCTAAATGTGCCACGCTGCGGTGGGCTCTCTGAGGGGAGCGACAACGCTCAACAGGAATGAAGGTTTTGGAAAGTAGAACGCCAAGGGATTATGATTTCTTAAAGTTTATGATTTGCAGGAAAATATTCTCAAACTGAGTACAATAAAAAAAATAGGCTAATTACCATTGCACAGTCCGGCATAACTGACTTTCTCCCAAGAATTCCTACCAGGATATGAGGTCGCCCGAACGACGATCGCTAGACGGTTCGTTCGCAGGCGAAAGATTTTTCATAAACGTGGGATTTGGCTAGTAGGTACTCCAGATTGCCATACGCCGCAAGCGTTATGGGGCAATGGTGGTACGTTCGCCCACGGATGGTTTGGGTACCTCTGCCGTTGTAAAAGGCAATTTGTAAAGGGCTGGGGATCGAGACACTTGAACTGTACGTGGCATCAGAGTGTGCTCCAGAAACATCCTCGATTCTCAATTATTTCGGAGCGTTTTTGGTTCAACTGAATGAAGGTTTTCTTTTATGTGCCAAATACGAGTCCGGACGTTGCAGGCCTAGGCCCCCGTGAGAGGAAATGCACCACCCCCGTCAGAATTGTGAAGTAGGTTGCGGTTGAGATCAAAATCTCCATCAATCAAAATGCTGAGGTTACCCGGTAGGTACCTTTAGCACTGACTCTCCATAATTTGTGGGTTCTAAACCACTTGGGTAGGTATACCTAATCTTTATAGGTCTCTATAAAGATATTTCATCTTATCATTTCTAACCTCTGTATCAATGTAAAGGACCGTTCCTGCGGCAATATTTGCGTTCATCTTATGTTGTGTCCTCTTCTCTAGAGACGTCCCTTTATTGTGTTTCCGTTATGGGTTGAAGAAGTGGACCGATGCCCCTTCTCTCACATTTTCGTGAAAGACCCCACTTTGCTATATTCACAAAGAAAAACTATGTTTATGGTATCGCGGTTCACCAAATATGACGTTCTACATAAATCAGCTTGGGCTTTCTTCCTGGTAAAGTCTACCACAAGTCATTCCACATCGACATTATAAATTATATCACAGTGTTCCATCACCTTTGAATATCACAGACACCTACTCAGCTCATCGCCCTTTTGGCATAGATATAATCGGAACGTGTATAGTATTTGTAATCGGTATACTTACTGCAGTTTTGCAACCACCGACTTTATGAACAAAAATGCATGAATTTTACTACATGTTTTATAACATTACCCGATTAATTTGTTGATGAGTTCTGTCTGCTATTTCACCAAAAAATTATTATTACTATTTCTTTATTTTTGGTTTATTATTTTCAATAATGAACCAATGGAATCGAGCATGAAAAAACAAATTCTAACCCCCACTCAAAATTTGATGGTTTACGTTTCATGGTATGTAGAATCCGAAAATGCAATAAAAATATTTCTGTCTGTCCGCCGTACGCCGTACTGACCATTTTTCTTAGTTACCATGAAACAAAATTGATGAAATGCGGGTTATAGGTTCCGTTTGGGGTCTAGTTGGTCCTCGAAGCTCGACGTTACTGTGAGTCATCTCTAAGGGGTTCAAAATAGGGGTTGACATTTTCAGAACGCCTATACCTTTTTTTACGCAAACCTTTTTACGGTTTTGAATAGTTCTTGAACGTACGAGTTTTTTTAAGACCACCCGGAGCATCGTACGTCCAGCCGTTCTTTCACAGTAAGGCCCCGAAGTTTGCACCGACAGGCATTTTCGACAGCAGGGTGAATGAAATTGTATACATTTAGCCCAACCCTCGTCACCAGGGACGCGCTAACAATCGGGAATTGGCCGGAGATAATAATATCATTGCTAGGGATCACCTGATTATAATCACGGAGTATGAAGTCGAGTTGGTTGTTCTGTGATATTATTTCATTCGAAAAATGATGGCTCTTTTAGAGTTTGTTGATCGGTAGTGAAACTTGAACAAACGTTGAAGTATTATTGATGGGTAAATTATTACTACACAATGGTAAATCATTACTCAACGGTAAATTATTACACAGCGGTTCATTATATCATCTACGTAGAAGGGGCTGGAGTTTGTTGGTAGGTACCTACGTTTGCAACTTTTTTCACTCCTCATCAACAATTTTCCTTCAGAACTTCTTTATGTGCGTTTCTTTTTGCCATTTTAGGTAGGTACTGTTTGTCATCGGCAGAATTATTTTAGCAACATTTAACTCGTGATTTAGGTAGGTACCTAGTAACGAGTACGGGGTTAGGTACTAACCTACGGAGGGTGTGCGATCTATATCATATGTATAGAATAGTACATATATTATATAAAGGGTTATCTATACGGAGAGCTGTGGTCTGTAACAGAAGGGTATTCTGTACAAAATAATAAACCGTTGTGCAGGGATTTGCAGCGTTTTTTTATAAGTTACATAAATATGATTCTTGTCTTTCGCGATGCTCACGTCAGTGAGTATCCAGATTACATCACCCAAAAGGATGATCGAGGTTCTCTTCAAGCAACAGATGCCTCAGCTATCCTGCTGAATTATTCAAGAAAGTGACAGGATGCCGAAATACTAAGTAAAAAGAGTACCATTCTAATGAACAAAGTTCAGAAGGCGCAATCCATGATATTCATAGCTCTGCTTACTGGTTCTTCGATGGAGAGAGGTTTCATTAGTAGGAAGAAGGTATGCATGATGTAAATTCATCTCTGACTGGCATTCAAGATTCAACACTACTTTCGGTTTAGCACAGTCAGGATCCAAATGAATCATAGGTAGGTTATAGAAACTAGAGTCAGAAAATAAAAGAACAAATCGAAGTTGAATTATGCACGTACAATGAACAGGCTGTACACGTAATGGATGTAGTTCCGTGTGCCCTCACTTTTAAACTCGTCAAGTCGGCCATTTTTCTTTAAAAAAAGAACATGATTAGCGTTTTGGAAACCTCAATATCTCTTCTTTCATCTACTTATGTCAGTCAGTCTCTAACCCCTCTTCTGCATACAGAATTGTCGAATTTAAAAATGTGCGGGCACAAACGGAACGATAACACTATGGAAATAACTCCGTATATGTGCCCCCACGCTGTTGGTGCGTGTGCATGAGTCACTACCGCCGATGAACGTTTGTTTCTTACTTTGTTTCCTTTGCAGCTGACTTTGACGAATTTGAACCACCGTTATGTATAGATCGCCCTTTTGTACAGAAAATTGGTCAGGATCTTCAAGGGAAGATGACCCCCCCCCCCCCCATCATTTTTGACGATAATATATATGAGTGGAGTGTATGAATAACCCTTACGTATAAATCATCCTTTTATGCAGAAGAGTGGGGGGGTATATAGATCACTCTTTATGTGCAGATCGCCCTTTTGTATCACACATTTCCTCAAAAACAAGTGGCTGCACATACGGAACTGTTTCCCTAGTGTAGTAGTGGCTCCCACTTTGTTGAGCGAATTTTTCATTACCTACGTGGTGCTTGTGATAAAAATATGTAGGGAAAAGGTATCGAAAGAAGAGTTTTTGAGGTTTCCAAAACGTCCATTTTTTTGCAGAAAAATGACTGACTGACTGAATAAGTATTAACATCAAGAAAATTGCTTGTGGTAGGTGCAGGTTTTAGGAAAATAATTATTCAGGGATAGATTTTGACACTTGGGATCCGAAAAGATAGGATGAACCATTTCCAAGTCCATTCCAGAGCTTTCGGAAAAACTCCAACCGAGATCGACCGAGCTGAAAGTCGAGCAGATAACACGTGGAGGTCTCGATGGAGGTAATCATAAACTCTCTAAGAAACGAAGAGGCCCCCACACGTTGAAGCCAATCGCCCCTCTGGTGTTCCACGAACTGCAAAGAAACAAACTATAACGGAAGTCACTAAATTGTTTCACTTGTCACATTATCGCTTACTTGCTGGATGGTCGATTGTTGCTGGAGGCATAAACCTCAGGGTAAAGTATTACCTACCTTTGGTTATATTATTAAGGTAAGTATAAATTATGTATTACGGATAGCATTGGTACCATAGGTAGGTAATATTTTTAAGACATGATACGGAGGCGGGATAACCTCACAAACGTAACCTTACGTAGGTAGTAGAACAAGTGTAATAAAGTACTAGTAACAATAATGACTGCACCATCTCCCTCCCCCCCCCCCCCTCCTCACCATACTCCCCGCAAGTAAACACATCCATCAACGATACTTTCAACATAACTGTAGTTGGTACTTATACTCATCCAAGCCTACAGCATCATCTTTCATCAGGACACAATAGTATAAGTGGTGCAAGAGGGTGACCGCCTCAAGTGTGGCGATAAAACTTGTCTTATGGGTGATTGATGTAGCCCATTACTAGATCCTCCTCCCACAAGATTTTTAGAAGCAGAGTAATAACTCTGGGAGAATAATCTCCGAGGATGACAATTTCTTACACAGAGTTTTCAGATCTTTCTCATAATAAACGTGAAATATCTTTATTCAAAACTGAAAACCTAACGCTTATTCAACTTTTATGACAGGTTTCATTAGAATTAGATATTCTGTAAGCCTATGAAGTTCAAGTTATCAAATGTTCTTCATCAGTCTCCCGAAAAATTCCAAATCCGCTCTAGGGCTCTGACTGCTTTTTGAGGATTGCAGCTAGTATGTAAACAGTAAGTGAGTAAAGCTCCACTCACTCGAATTCCCTAATGACGAGAACTCGAACAACCCACTTCAACTTCTCAGGAGACTCGAACGCAACACCCCAAAGTGTTTTCCTGGGTGTAAACACCACAACATGCTGCCGTTGGGTCCACTCACCGCGCAACCGCATTCATCGCCCGTGATGATGGAGATTTCACCTCGACCCCATAAACATTCGGGTAACTGCTATGAGTAAGTGCTACGTTCGGGTAAGTGCTCAAGAGAGATCCATGGAACAGCGGGAGGAGTGGGCATTGACGGGGAATTGAAGCCATATATTACCTGGCAGCTGACCCATATTTTGAGTGGTCATATAAAGAACAAGGCATAGGTGAGCGCAAGGCTACGTGAGGCATTTCTCAGCTCCGTAGGTTGTAGACCTGTTATCCATTTGTATTGTTAATAGCTCTTAATGGCGAGAAGTACAACGTTTGATTTTTGCTGTACAAAAAGGTACAAAAAGAGTATATATATATATATATATATATATATATATAACTCGGCCCTTCGGGCCTCGCCAGGGGGCAAGCCCCCTGGACCCCCAAAGGGGGCTCCGCCCCCTCGGAACGGCTTCGCCGTTCCTCACCCCCGAAGGATGTGTTCTTATACTTCGTATAACAAAGGAGAATTTGCTATGCAATTTACCCCCCCCCCCACACCACCAACACACAAAAAAATAAAACGATTCTTTATCACATTCCTCTTTGTGCTCATCTTTATCACATTCCTCTTTGTGCTCATCTTTATCACGTTCCTCTTTGTGCTCATCTTTATCACATTCCTCTTTGTGCTCATCTTTATCACATTCCTCTTTGTGCTCATCTTCATCACATTCCTCTTTGCGTGACGCGTTTTTGTGACAGGATATTGTGACAGGACATTTTTTTCACATGACCCCCGGCGTTAAAATTGCATAGCAATTAATATTGGAAATAGCTCTACGGGAGCGATATAGGTTTGACACAGATGTGCAAGAAATTTAACATATAAAAGAGGAAAATAAAACTTGGTAGTTACGTTATATTTCGGCTGTTGCCTTTGTCAAACGAAGAGAAGAGGGAACAACCAACTAGATTTTATCATGCGTGACTATAACCAGGTGTTCCCGAGCAATCATACCTGGGCTGGATCTATACCGTTTGGTTCACGCTCATGTTGACGAAGTTTTCGGTTCAAACTTCAGGGCCTTACTGTGAACGAACGGTTGGACTTATAATACTCGGTGGTCTCCGAAAAATTCCCGGCATCGGAATCAATAAACACGTCATAAAAACCATACCCTTCTGAACGTTTTCGAGCTACGGCGTTCCGAAAATTGTTATCCTTATTTTCCAGCTCTTGGAGATGAGCTAAGCATAGGATTCGTATGTATTCACTTTTGTTCTGGGCTATGTATCCAAATTTTCAGGTAGATATATTCATTCTCACACTTTTTGAACCGTTTTACACACCGTTTTAATTTCGCATATTTTCACATATTTCGCTATTAATACATACCTATATTCAAATTATTCATTGATTGAAAAACATATTTTCAAATATCTCATGAAATGAGAGACCTATTTTTCGATTTCAATTGTTTGTCAAAGTGTTGAAGAATATCTAGGCATTTGAATTTATTGTAAAACGCACTTCCTCGGTAGTTGAAGACAAATAAACGTTATATTACGTGAGAAATCCTTTTAATTCTAACATAATATTTAAGATACACGTTATAAATCGAGTATCAAAAACTACGGATGTCCCCTTGAACAATACGAAAGTGTTACCAGTGAAAAATATCCATCATAGAGAGAAAAAAACGGAGGTAGATACAAAGACGCACGAAGCAAACACCTAGACAATCTATATTCATGGATCATTCGTTATACAATGGACATTAAACCAAACTGGCAGCAATATGCCATTTGCGGATGGGTGTGACACTACGAGGGCTGTGAGCCCCATTTTGTGTGACAAAAGGCCTCTGTGAACCACAGCTCCCAGACTAGGATTCACTGAGCCCGTTATTATTAGGAGGGGTCGTTCGACGCTGTGGTTTACCGGATACACATGAACAGTAGTATGCATAAAATTGCTCATCGTTGAAAACTCGTTTTGGCTTGGACACTGAGTTCAGGTGAGAAGTGTCCCGAAGTTCGAGCTCGAATAGACAATTGATAGCTAAATATCTACCTACCTGAGTTTACGGATGAACTTTTGGTTTATTATTTTCAATAATGAACCCTTGGAATCGAGTACCTATGAAAAACGCTGCAAATCCCTGCACAACGGTTTATTATTTTGTATAGAATACCCTTCTGTTACAGATCACAGCTCTATGTATAGATAACCCGTCTATATAATATAATATGTACTATTCTATGCATAATTATGTAGATCGCAGACCCTCCGTAGGTTAGTACCTAACCCCGTACTCGTTACTAGGTACCTACCTAAATCAAGAGTTAAATGTTGCTAAAATAATTCTGCCGATGACAAACAGTACCTAACAAAAAGAAACACACATAATGAAGTTCTGAAAAGAAATTGTTGATGAGGAGTGAAAAAAGTTGCAAAAGTACCTACCAACAAACTCCAGCCCCTTCTACGTAGATGGTATAATGAACCGTTGTGTAATAATTTACCGTTGAGTAATGATTTACCGTAGTAATAATTTACCCATCAATAATACTTCAACGTTTGTTCAAGTTTCACTACCTACCAACAAACTCCAAAAGAGCCATCATTTTTCAAATTAAATAATATCACAGAACAACCAACTCGACTTCATACTCCGCCAATATAATCAGGTGATCCCTACCAATGATTGGCCGTATTCACAAATTCCTATTGTGGGCGCGTCTCTGGTTACGAGAATTGGTTTGATTTGTATACAATTTCATTCACACTGGAGTCGAAAATGCCTGTCGGTGCAAACTTCGGGGCCTTACTGTGAACGAACGGCTGGACGTACGATGCTCCGGATGGTCTTAAAAAACTCGCAAGTTCAAGAATTATTTAAAACCGTAAAAATATTTACGTAAAAAAATGGTATAGGCGTTTTGAAAATTTCAACCCCTATTTTGAACCCCTTAGAGATGACTCACAGTAACGTCGAGCTTCGAGGACCAACTAGACGCCGAACGGAACCTATAACCCGAATTTCATCAATTTTTGTTCATGGTAACTAAGAAAAGTGGCCCGTACGGCGTACGGCGTACGGCGTACGGTGTACGGCGTACGGCGTACGGCGGACAGACAGAAATATTTTTATTGCAGTTTTGGATTCTACATACCTTGAAACGTAAACCATCAAATTTTGAGGGGGGGTAAGAATTTTTTTTTTCATGCTCGATTCCAATGGTTCATTATTGAAAATAATAAACCAAAAAAAATGTTCAACCCCCCTCAAAATTTGATGGTTTACGTTTCAAGGTATGTAGATTCCGAAAATGCGATGAAAAATTTCTGTCTGTACGCCGTACGCCGTACTTAGCACTTTTCTTAGTTACCATGAACAAAAATTTACGAAATTCGGTTTATAGGTCCCGTTCAGGGTCTAGTTGCTCCTTGAAGCTCGGCGTTCCTAAGGAGTGAAAAATAGGGGTTGACATTTTCTGGACGCCTACACCTTTTTCTACGTGAATCGTTTTACGGTTTTAAATAGTTCTTGAACTTACGAGTTTTTTGAGACCACCTGGAGCATTGTACGTCCCGCTCTTTAAATAAATACACGTATTTTCACAATTTATTTTGACTTCCAAATTTTCAGCGAGTTGTACATGTTTCAGCAAATATTATTTTACATATATTTCACATATTTTATGCATATTTAAAAAAATGCTTATTTTATTAACATATTTTGCATTCTAAGTACACAAAAATCCTATCCCTAGAGACGATTGACAGTAAAGCCGAGCTTCGCGGACGGACTAGACCCCAAATGGAACCTGCAAACCAAATTTCATTCATTTTGGTTCATGGTAACTACGAAAAGTTCGAAGTACGCCGTACGACGGGTGGGCAGAAATTTGTATATTTCATTTTCGGATTCTACGTACATACGTACATTGTGAAACGGGAACCATCAAATTTTGAAGGGGAATGAAAAATTTGTTTCTGCCCGATTCCAATGGTTCATTATTGAATTATAATATACCAAAGTGGAGGTACGTAGTAGGTCTGTGAAACAGTGCAATGGCTAATATTTTCCTTGAGACAATGGTGAAGAGGTGGTGGGATGTTCATGTTATGTACTGCTAACGGTTGGTGTGACTGCTCCAAATCCACGCGCACATGTTGGAGTGCGGTTTTTCAAGTCCGATAACTTCAACTCTTTGCAATCATACCGCGATTGTAACTGTTATACCTAAATGGTTCGGTCACTATCTACCATCCTTCCACCCAAGTGCATTGATAAATGGTTCGAATTATTCTTTGTCTGACATTGTTTGTTCAACGACGGACGCCGCAGTGGACGGTAAAAGGAATAAAGTGGGAAGTTCTCTCCGATAATAATTTTCATTCCGGTCTGAACATTTACTTGCGCGAACGAGAGCATTTACTCTCGCTGAAGAGGATATCAGTTTCATTCAGAAGCATATCCGGGAGGAGACGGTAGGATTCATGAATAATAAGTGCACGGCCAAGTCACAAAGTGGTGAAATGAAAACCAGGGAATGGGCTCGGCATCAAAATGAAGTGGGTAGTGAAGATCCGAGATGACCCTTTTCTTGATTGGAGAGAAACCTTGTTATATCTCTCACAGTGGTAAGTGACAGCATTAGTCCTATGAGAAATGGTTAAAGAATCACAGAGGAAAATGGCAAGAATCATAGAGGAAAAAAAACCAACTTACATGCGCTATTTCCTATTTCTAACCGCAAAATGAACATGATACCACCAGGTCTCCTCCGGCTTCTGTTGGCATCGCAAAAACCTATTGTTGAGTAATAATGCGTGCGACTCGAAATATCTACTTGTACTTGTAGGTACTTGTAATTTATTGAAACATCTACTTGTACGTGTATCTACTTGTACTTGTATACTTTTACATCATTAATAGATATAATGTAATGTTTTTGATATGACCCTGCATTTTCATGCTCAGCTCAGCCCAGGAATGAGTTAATGGGAAAATTACATGAAAATTCTACCCTGAGCATTGCAATTTCATTGTTTATTTTAAGCAGTTATTTATTTTTCAGTAAGGAAAGTAAACATTTTATGTTCAGCAAATTTATTAACTTTTCTCCATAAACTTGAATAATATCATGATGAAATTATAACAAGAGCAATAATAAGTTATGTGGCTTTCATAAAAAATCTTGCAAGCTGATGACAATTTTTATTTTATTTTTGGATTTGGATCTCGAAAGATACCCTGGAGGGGACCGCACCCCCAGATTATGTAGGACTCAAACCGCATTAAAACCTCACGTACCTTTTTCCACGTTGGAACTCGGCCTGGAACTGTTTTAGCACATTATTTTGGGCCGAGTTCTTGAGCGTTCTCTTCATTCATCCCTCTGTCGGTTCGCGCTCTCTGTTATTTGCCCTCTCGCTCGATCTGCATCATCTTCTTCAGCACCTTCTCCGTATCCTGCCACGAATGCTGCTTGCTTTGCAACATCCTTTCGACTATTATCCCTGGTGTCATGATGATGCCGATACGCCTAGTGCTCCCTGTATCCAACTCCTTTCGGTTGCCCATTGTGTGCATCGGCTGCACATCGTCATCCACGTCCTGGCAGCTGTGACATGTAGGTGCTCGTACCTTTCCCATTCTATGCTTCAAGTGAATATAGAATGACCTGTGAAAAACTGAGTGACAGGCCAATACCGCGTTGGTTAATACCCTGTGAATGCACATGGGATTTAGGTTTCATAACGCTCGGCATCCAGTAGTTACCGCTCACGGTGAAGGAAATCTCGACATTTATGAATTCATAGCACATTTACGAGTTTGAAATGCAGGTGAGAGGCTAACCACCCAGCCAGCCAATAAGGACAGCGTGACTTTTTAACCTTTATCCTGCGAGGTTGGGGATTAAAGTAGGGATTAAAATTATTCATGAAACCAAAGAGATTCGTAATGGAGGTCACAAGGTGTAGTAAAGGCTTTCGATTGTATTCTGAAAACAAGGGACGGAAAATATTGATATTCGGGGTTTTTGCACTCCCAGAGGTAGGATCTAACAACAGGTGTACGTGATCTAATTCTACAGTTCCCTCAACTAAATAAATACTTTGAGAAAGGAACCCGTTAGCTCAAAAGTAAAACGAGGTTTTATAATATAATACGTTGTCGCAATTCGAGTGTGATAAATCACACGATCTATCACACAAAACTTTTTCACGCATCACGGATTACTGATTATGCAGGGTTATTGGTTTACCTCGCGTTATTGTACAAAGCAATTCATGCCGACTAGGTATCTGATGATGTAGCATTTAACTCAATGTAGAAATGGTAAAACCCCCGGGTGGGAATGTGCCGCTCAGGCTCCCTAATTTCCTTCTTCTGTTTGATGCTATTAATTTCCAGCCCTACTACTACTAAGGTATGTAAATAAAGCGGTATCAACTTCGTCACCCCTCTCATGGCACCTGTTCCTGCTCTCAACGACGCACATCACAGTCATTTGTACTGGATGAGTATTATCAGCAACGTACGAGAATGACAACCAACGCAGTCCTCGCAATTACCTAGCACCAGAACTAGATTATCGATGAAGGGGGAAAGTACATCGAGGAGAGACATCACGTTCTACCGAAGGCCCGGCAGGGAAGTTCCATTTCTCAGTGTCTCAAAGTTGTCAAGATCACTGCTTCCTCAGCAGATTTATCGTCGAGAGCACGGCTACCCAAATCCGAAAGCGGGTTAACGACCAGAAAATCGTCAATGGGAATTCCCCTCTTCCTCGGCCCCTACTGAGTTCCCAGGTGGTTGGAGATCCGGCTCCTGAGGTTTGGGAGTGCAAAGATAGATACCTCTGAAAAGGAGACTGTTCCAGAGGCTGCCATCTTCAGCTCGCTAATGAAGCGTACACTGGATTCATCAGTTGGCAACGACTCTTGTAACTGACAAACTACAGGCAGGTCCTTATTGGTGTTCTTCTCCAGGGAGAAGAAATCACTTGGACTGCTCGAATCACATCATTATTGAGTTACTTGGTACCTACTTATGGGGAGGGGGGGAGAAGATTTCTGATTTGCACCTTAATTCGTAGCTCTTGAATGAGGAACGTGGATATGAACTTTTGCAATCCTAACTGTATAATGTCTCTAGATTACAGTTACTTTTTTTTTAGAGAGAGAGAGAGAGAGAGAGAGAGAGAGAGAGAGAGAGAGAGAGAGAGAGAGAGAGAGAGAGAGAGAGAGAGAGAGAGAGAGAGAGAGAGAATAAAATAAACTACACGACATAATTCCAAAAAGTCACAAGTGAGTCAGACCTGTGAACCACAACCACTATTATATACACTATAATTTCAGAATTTTCAAGTCTCATTAAAGCAAATATTATTAAAATATTACTCTATGGCGTTCTTTCGCGCACTGAGTTTTTTATGGAGATGGGAAAACAGTTCGTACCAGTAGCAGGTAATATTTTTTCCAGTTTGTACCCATCCAAGTTCTACTTTCCAGGATAACAGTCCTGTGAAGAGCTCACTTAGTTCACCATGAAAAGTGAGTGCCTTTCAGGTAACATTATCAAGTGAATCTTGCGGTTGTTGAAGCATCCCCAGCGGTGGATAAGTGAGAGTACAGACTCCACTAAACCATGTCTATGAGAACGAAGAATGACGATCTTGACATTCTTTTGATCCAAGTCACTTTGCTGTCGACGCACAGCCAATAACTTTACCTGAGCAAAAACGCTTTACTAGCCTCTAGTTTCTGTGATAACGGTTTGTTGCTTACGGAGAGTCAGTTCATTAAGGATTCGATTTAATGAGATTCATTCAATTCAACCCCTCCCTGTTAAGTTTCAACAACTAACGATTTATTCTTTATGGAAAAGGTATGAATTTCCTTGTCGATTTAATGATCGAATGATTATTTCTTTCTTATATAGCTAACGACGCGGGAGCGTCTCGGCCGGGAAGAAGCCGAAACACTCGAGGCGACAAGATCGCTCTTCACACGACAGAATGAGGTGGGTTTCTTGTTGTGATTCGTTCACTAGTTTCAGTACATTAGCTGACAGAATATTCATGAAAAGGTTCATGAGAAACATCTAGGTACCTACCTAATTATGATGTTTTACAATAAATATCTTATCGCAGCCCTAACAGAGCATTCCCAAAATCGTCAAATAAAATGTGCTACAAGTTCTGGAATAACCTTCCGTCTCGATAGCACGTAGTCGTCAAATTTAGTGTAACTCTTATGCCACTTTCTCGTCCTAAAATTTAGTAGAATTTAGTACAAAATGTTTAGAGTTATCTATAACCCCAGTTGTAGTCAATATTTGATTCTTTTTAGTACCCTTCCGCAGATTTTTTTAATATGAAATACGTACCACCACGTGAGACGAAATCTCCAATCTTGATGGAACTCATACGAAAGACTATGGCATTACAGTACATACTCCAGAAATTGTATCCCATTACTACCACTCTTTCGATTAGTGCGCTACGAAGAAAACACGTATACACATAGGTATTCAGAAGAAAGTTACGTCCAGTCGGGATAGAACTACTTACTTGTTAAGATGATTGCTCTTTGTTCATCCCATGTTAGGTATACGCTTCAAATTTACTTCCCAACGGCTATAGAAAAGTGTTTTCTTCTGATTTTTAACCCTTAATTAATGAACACTGGTCGTTTATATCCCCACAGCATAGTTTTCCTATGCTGTTTTCACCCTATAGGATTTGTTCTCGAAATTCTGTAATTAAAATGTTGTTAGAACTCCAACATGCTTATAAAGATAACTTCACAATAAATTGAGAACTTCGCAAACTTGGTTCTATGGTTTCCTTTTTCTTCTGCAACTGCAGAATCTTTTTAAAAGTTGGTTTTCAATTTCATACTTGGAAAAATGAAGGGGGAAACAAAATCTGCCAGCGAAACCAGTGTCTCTAGAGAAACAAAAAGTACAACTACCCTCCAAAACAAGGCATGGAAGAAGTCTACTTGAGTGAAACACGGGCCAACTGTAATCCCAATATCGGCGAACTGGAAATATATTATTGGCCTCGAGCAGTACAACTTTACTCGTTCTTGTTGGAGTGAGTTTAAAACTCTGGTCTTCGAGGTTTGAGTGCTTCACGAAACTCACAACGAGCAGTGGATGAAGGACTGTATTGCTCCACCTATGCCATGTAGGTACCTCATGTACATTGTAAGTACCAGCTGGTAACTAACTTTCAGAGGTAAACAGTATGGTGGTATATCAGTAGGTACATACTTCAGTACTTCACTGAAACTGCTTCACATAATTTCCAATGAAAAGTTCTCCAAGCAGTAGTACGAAAAAGAAAATACACAGTGACAGTTCGGTTACTAGAAAAATGCCAGCAAACAACGTTCTCCCTAAAACTGTCCTTCCGCTTTATGCGCTGCTAAACGAGTTATGCCCTAACCCTAACGCCACGCAGTACATTCCCTCTGGATTTCAAAGAGAATTTGTCTTTTTGAGCTGCGGTACAGCACCTCCTCCCCTTCCCCTCACCACAGACATTTATGTTTGAGCTGTTGCATTCATCAGTTGTTTTCAGCCAAGGTAAGCTCTAACGCTTATCACATTTCATTCTTTCAGGAAAATGACTGTTGGGTTGCTTCCCACTTTCTCAATTTCACCCAGTTCAAATACCACGGAGGCCACATGTCAAATCACAGCATCGTGTTGGAATAGGAGAAATTTTCAAAAACTTTCCTTTTTCGAGTTCCTAAGATTACGTTGTCAGCGCACTGCGTATCGCACATCTTTAGCGTTCGGCATGGTCAAAGAATGCTAAACTCCGAAATAACAGTTTTCAATTCGATTTCAGGTAATTTCACATTCCCAGTTGATTGATCATTAGTTTCGTGTGCGATGGATTGACAAACTTTCATTTTAGGTTCAAAAGTCGCCGAAGCTACATTATCACATTAGTTTGATTTCTAGAATGATAAATTATGGTTTCGCTCTTGTGCTACGTAACTACCTCCTGTGTCAATTAGAAGGTAATGTTGAAAGTAGTACGAATTAATGAACTCACGAGCTATCAAGAAGCAATGACGACAAATAAATCTTGACCTCAAGAGAAGTTGCCGCAGTTGTAAAAATCGAATGGGAAGTAGTACAAGTTAAATGTTAATTGGAGAAGATGGTTCGGTTGGCATTCATCCATATTATTTAACGAGTAATTATTCATGTCCATCAAAGGCGAAGCTAATAATGCCATCTAGCTGAAGACAACAACTAAGAAAAGCTCACTCACTTCAAGCTATGGAGGCTTGGAATTTCAATCCTTATTTTCCGTCCCTTCCTAATGACCCAGGGTTGTGACAATTTTAAGATTATAACAGAATCTCGGTCCTGATGGGGCCAAATTTCGTCATACTGCGCAATGGGCAATCATCGTCTGTCTGAAGTGCTTTTCGTACCTGTCATGATATCCTCCCAGAACATCACTTCATGTATAATATTGAAGATCTCGCAAATAAACCAAAGAATGAGGTGGTGTACGTGACTCGGCTCAGGTAGTCCTGAAGGGCTCTCCCACCATCCCTCAACTGACGTTGATGGACGGGAGGAGACTGGACAACGCCCTATAAAAACTCGCCGTTCTCGCCTGTTACTTCATTCTACGCTCAAACCACGTCGATGACTTCTCTCTCTCTCCTCTCACGCCTCCTTCCCTTATACCAAATAGATCCCAGAATGGTGGAACCGGATAGGTAAAACTATCCACGAGTGGCAACCACTGGGCATAACCTCCTAGCGTCTCAAGTGGTGGAAACCTCCCTGACTCCCGTCAAAGGTGTTAACCACAGGCGTTAGGTCCTTCATTGTCCATCTCATTCGCCATACCTCACGTCACCATCACCTCTCTCTCTTAGCACTCCACCACAGTACCTACCTACTGAGTTTCTGCTAAATCCCTTCACACCTTGGACTACAAAAAAAAAAGGTTTGACGAAAAATTGCGTCCGAGGCTGAAAAAATTAAATAAAGCGCGGGTGAGGTAACGCCATTTTGATAACATATGAACCATAGCGTCAAGGCAAACGCAAATGGCTGCGCACAGTTCACTATTATAGATTTCACCCAATCAGCTAGGAGCTAGGCTATCGAAATGTACGTCACCACCTGTCTCCTCCCACATTTCACCTCTTCCTTAATAATCTTGATTTTCAAAACCCACTTAGAAAATAAGTCTTTACTCATTGCCCATTTCAAGATGGGGAAACGGTGGAATCCGCAAAAGGGGGGAACAATTCTGTCCGTACGCCGTACCAGGCGTCCTTAATTACCATGAACCAAAAAATGAAATTTGGTTTGTAGGACCCATTTGTTGTTACTGTCAGTCATCTCCCTAACGGTTGATAAATGAGTGTTAACATCTTCAAAGCAGCTAACATTCAACGGAAGGTACGTATAACGGTTTTATGACGTTTTTCAATTTATTACGAACTTTGAGATTTTCTGAAACATATATTTACGGAAACCTAACTCCAGTCCAGATAAATAATCATTGGCAGGGAACAGCTGAATCTGATTACAATAACGCACCACGCATGGCTTTATGAGAAACTGAGTTTGTTGTTCCGTGATTTATTTAATTTTTTTGGAAAGACGGTTACTTTCTTACCTATTGTTGATTGGTACAAGTATGTTGATCACGGCCAAAAGACTCATCCAAATTGTATGTAAATTTTGGAATATGTCCCTCCTTTTTTGTTACTATTATTTTGAGATTCTTCGTCTATAGAAACGTAAGCGAACAAAGTTTACAGCATGAAGAGAGGGAGAAGGAGAAATTTTTTCTTTGTCAGTTACAAAATTCTATCATCTACTCAACATGATAACCAACTAACACAAAAAACGGTAAACTATCGCTTTCAGAATCAAGGCTAATATATATATTATAGGGATTGATCGACAATTCAAATTGACGTTTGGAATGTATAGAGGGCGTTGAAGAAACTATCCACTGATTTTATTTAGAGTATATCATTTTGGCACTTCCGTAAAGATATTCCAACGATTGCACAATTTGACTTCATTCTTGTACGCTTTGTCTTTTAAAGATAGAGTTTCTTTCTCGACATATCCCTTCTCTAAAATTGGAAGAATAAAATGCGGTCTTAACTGTTTGTTGAGTTCATGAGCGTAGGTAGTACTTTCACAAAGAGCTGACTTTTTTTCAACCAAACTTTTTATACAGGAAATTTCGGAAAGAGGGCGCCAAAAGTGGGAAAAGGTGTGTCGAAAGAAGTATTTCAAACGGATGAGTTAGAAGAAGAAAAAACGGCTTTACATTGGAGTCGGATCCGAGTAAAAGAGTTGAGGCAGGAAATTTAATCACGCCGGAGGAGATACAGACATTATAGGTTTACCGTGAGAAGGCTTGGACGAGTTGAAGGTTCGGCGAGTGAGCCAGCAGAATTGCTTCCGAATTTATTTTCGTTGCTCCATTTCCTAACAAGTCCTAGAAGTCCTTGTAGCGGTTAATTTGTCGATCTAAGTCTTCTAAAACTGTCTAGCTTGATCGCACGTGCTTTGCACGTAATATTTTCTTTGACTGGTTTTTATTAATAACATAGGTAATACAGACTTCACAGTTACTCGGTTTCGTTAGGATTTAACTCAAGTTCTTTGTATCTCATTCATAAATTTTGTTCGTAAACTTTCATCAGAGTTTGAAAACGCCACAAGTTTATTTTTTTATTTTATTTTTTTTGCAAATATAGCCGTCCTGACCATATCAATGTTGCTTGCTACTCTATGTTCCAAAGAGAGGTCTTGACAAACTTCAATAAATTGAGCTATCAGCGCAGTTGCGAGATGGTCCCGGAATGTTTCCTTCAAAAATCAACCATCGTGAGTAGACGTAGAGTAGTTGATTTCCCCACCGGGCCAATCATGGATTACAGTGGACAAGGAGATTTTTATTGTTCTACACACCTATATTGTCGATCCCAGTCAAGAAGCAGGATACGTGAGTAACCACCTACAATTTCTAAGCAAATCTCCCTTTAGGCACAAAAAAATTGGCACCTGCTGTAGAAAGTTCTATCGTACGAGTATTTTACTTATTTTACTGTATCAACTTCACTGGGCTACCCATGTGCCAGTAGACATTTATGATCATTTTCGTAAATACCATCACTTCAGTTCTCATAGGTATACTGATTTTGTGATCCTTGAACTTGAAGAGGGTACAACGAGGGCCACTGCGGAGAATGCACGAACAATGGCGTGTGGGAAGGCGCACCCCAAATATTGCGTCTTGAATTTTGTACCTATGTGTGTATCCTGTTACAATAATTCTCTATGGGAATACACCAAGAAATTTAAATATTCCATCTTAGGTCATCGGAGTTGTAAAATAGAACCAGTTTGATTAAATGGAGGGTGGGGCAAAAAGGTATTAACAGTTAAGTTGAAGGCAATGAACCAAAATTCATACGTTTTCCTACTTTGTGTTTTATATTAACCAACTGTGTCATATAACTCCAGTTATGGTTTCTAACAAATATTGTTATTGTCACGCTAGGCGATTTCATTATGCTCGTGAAAATTCATTTTTCCTTGGTTTCGTTGCTGAATTTCGACTAAAACCTGTGTTGATGTCAACAAGTTTTACTACGATTTATCTAGCGAAATCAGGTACTCCGAAAAAATATGAAGCAGTTCCCGAGACCCAGCCGCTTCTTAGTGGTACCTTCGTATGCAACTGCTCCTGCTAGTTGGGCTCACTGGAAGCAAACCTTAAAAATAGGTAAATGCATTGCCGTCCCATTAGAGCTTTACCGGTGTAAACAAACTAATGAAAAAATTTAACGAACAGTTCACTGATGATCCACCCTTCCGAATAAATTTGTTATGTCCTTGCACTCAATTCAGGTTAGACGTTTATGAACGACCCGTTTGTGAAATATTGTGAAATATTCTTTTGTATTGGACGTGATGATGGTTTCGAGTACTGTTCAAAAGTTGCAATTTATGTGAACCAACGAATGCTTAAATTATACGCTAAGCTACTTTAAATATTAATTATTAGCAGAATTGATATTACCGTAATTACCTATGTATCAAAATAATATTTTGTTTTTAACGATGAGCCGCTAATAAGTTCTGAAGGAAGAAAGTGAATGCAATGATCCCATTATCAATTTCGCATTATAATAGGATTTTCAGTCGTACTAAATATTTGATTATGTAGCCCAAGGAACGTTGATCATTTCCAAGTTCCGAAGTTAATACCTAATTACCGTTGCAACAGCCTACTCCACTTATTAGGTTCCATCGTCACCTACTAAACTGGATAGGAACTACCTACCGACTACGTAAATCAGAAACTCTTACTTCCCTGACACTGCCTTGTTCAAACAATTTTCAAGAGAAACTATTCTCTAATAGATTAGCCTAGTCGCCACGTAATATAATGAAAACTTTCACGATGAACGAACCAATTATTAAATATCCTGTAAGTAACTTTCATCTGGGGCTTGGTAGGTCGTGCGTCTTTTGATAATTTCCTTAACGACTTGGAGAACAGCCCAAATTCGCAAAGATGAACATCCTTCCCTTTAAAAACCCCAGGTCCCCAGGTCAACAAAAACTGACGGAAAAATAGGAGAAAATGATTTGATAAGTAGACGAAACTCACATTTAGATGTACTTAATTAAATGTTGTTGTTGGACCAACTGCTAACCAGTCCGACTTTGTTTATTGCTTAACAGACTGTTTGAGACGGTAGGCAGAAGATGTTTGTCTCTAAGTTGATTGTATAAATAATAATAAATGCTGTGGAAGAATTTCAGCGCTTCAATCTTCTACAGAGAATGATGGAGCCATTCAAAAGAAGCCATCCCTAATGTAAACCATTAGGTACCACATGTTTAGTGGGGTACGTTAGTAATGGTTCGTGCATTGCAGGGTTGAAGAAGAGGGAAAATCAACCCGTCAAATTCCAGTCATAAGGGGAACTGATGATGTCACTACCGTTTGGGCACAGAATACGGTAATCATCGCGCCGAAATCAAACTTCTACTGGAAAAAGCTGCAAATTATAACACAACGGTTTATTTTTACCTGTATAGATATCCCTTCTGCGTGGATCACTGTTTTCTGTGGGAAATACCTACCCTCGAGCTCCCCTCAGAAAAGCCCTAAATTGAGTACTGGAACTGGCCCGGGAATTACAGTTTCATTGAAATGCGCGGGATTCGATAATTCAGTCCTTAATTGTTTGTTGTTATTCATGAAGCATAAGGTTTGTTCAAGTTACAAATGTACCTATCAACAAAATCAAAAAGAGCCATCATTTTTCAAATTAAATAATATCACAGAACAACCAACTCGATTGCATGCAGCGATGCGTGATTATTAATCAGGTGTTCCCTAGCAACGATATCTGGGCCGGATTTATACCGTTTCATTCACGATCATGTTGACAACGCTTTTCGGAGCAAACGAACGGCAGGACATACAAAACGAATGGCAGGACATGCAATGTTCCGGGTGGTCTCACAAATCTCAACTTCGAGGTCAATTTAAAAACGCTGCAAATCCCTGCACAACGGTTTATTATTTTTTAGAGAATACCCTTCTGTTACAGATCACAGCTCTCTGTATAGATAACCCGTCTATATAATATAATATGTACTATTCTATACATATTATGTAGATCGCAGATCCTCCGTAGGTTAGTACCTAACCCCGTACTCGTTACTAGGTACCTATCTAAATCACGAGTTAAATGTTGCTAAAATAATTCTGTCGATGGCGAGCAGTAACTAAAACGGCAAAAAGAAACGCAAATAATGAAGTTCTGAAGGAAAATTGTTGATGTGGAGTGAAATAGATGCCCCTTCTGCGTACATCACTGTTTTCTGTGGATACCTATCCTCGTGGTCAAGTATAATGAATCGTTGTGTAATAACTTCCCCATCAATAATGCTTCAACAGTTGTTCAAGTTGCAAAAGTACCGATCAACGCAATCCAGCCCCTTCTTGGTTGATGAACCGTTGTGTAATAATTTACCGTTGTGAAATAATTACCGTTATGTAATAATTTACCGTTGTGTAATAATTTGCCGTTGTGTAATAATTTACCATTGTGTAACAATTTACCCATCAATAATACTTCAATGTTTGTTCAAGTTTCAGACGTAACTACCAACAAAATCCAATAGTCTATTACTTATCAAATGAAATAATTCGGCAGAACAACCAACTCGACTTCATACAGCCATCCTTGATTATAATCAGGTGCTCCCTAGTGATGATTGTCTGGGCCGGATTTATACCGTTTGATTCACGATCGTGTTGACGAAGCTTTTTGGTGCACACGAACGGCTGGACGTACATTGCTCCGGGTGGTCTCAAAAAATTGTTTAGCTCAAGGCAAATTTAATAACGTAAAAAAAGCTATACCCGTCCATAGAAAGTTTTCGAGATACGGCGTTCTGAAAATTTCAACCTCTATTTTGAACCCCTCAGAGATGAGTGACAGTAACGTCGAGCTTCGAGGACCAACTAGACCCCGACGGAACCTATAACCCGAATTTCATCAATTTTGGTTCAAAGTAACTAAGGAAAGTGCGAAGTACGGTGGACGGTTTACGGCGGAAGGACAGACGTTTTTAATTCCATTTTTGGATTCTACTACCTAGAAACAGAAACCATCAAATTTTGTGGCGTGGTGGGGGGGGGGGGGTTAAAATTGCATACTCGATTCAAAGGTTCATTACTGAAAAAATAAATCAAAATAATATGGTATTCGCGAAAAAATCGTACTTAAGTTCTGTGATGAGAACGTCGGAAAAGTGTTCAGGGGATTGAAAAATCAGATTTTACAATGGTTGAGACATCTTGAGTGTTACCGTCTGATTTAGCGTCACAATTTAAGCTAAGTCTTTACCCAACTTCACAAGTCATAACCGGATCGAGTCACGTCGTCTAAAACAATTTCCTAGAAAAACCATCAAATTTTGAGGCGGGCGTTGGAAAGTGAGATCGTGAGAAAGTTTTCCCTGTTACTCGTACACAGAATCAACATTTTAATTGTTGTGCAATATGTTATTTGAAAAAAAAATCAAACATTTTCAAACATCGAACTTCGGGTCGATTTTCTTGATTACAAACAGTATTTTTTTCAGGAAAGGTGATAGTTGGATCTGATTTTTTTGTGTGTGTTCTTTCAAGCTCTTTTCTAGACTGCGAAACAAGGAAGCCACAAGGGTTTAAATGTTAAGACGCTACAAGGGTTCAAATGCTTAGGGACATTTTTTGTTCGAAATTACTCGTAGAATCGATACCTGAAGTTTCGTGGTCCTTGAGGTATATTATTATATTATATATATTATTATATTATACTATTATATCTGGTGTAATTTTTGGGCCTTTGCACTGGGCCACAGTTAGTCCCTAATGATAATTTGATGATCAATGATATCAGGAAATAAGAACAGCACAAAAATTCTACGGGTTAAATTTTGTGTGCGGAAGTTTAAACAGACGAGATATTCTTGACTTGAAAATCAAACGAATTTCTCCGATTCGACTCATTTTTACATCCGATTTATTCCACAGATTGAATTTTTGCCCGAATGGAATCCGTGAAAATGAATACGAAGTTGCTATTTCATCCCACTCAATGCTGTTTTTTGCATTGTGGAGTTCGTTGTGAATCCCCGTTCATATACCGTTGTGAATTTTTCATATTTCAAAACGCGGGCAATTAAAATTGCAATGGGGTTAGTATTGTGTGTCAATATAATACATAAAAAGCTTGACCTAGTTTTTACGAGACCTATCTCTGAAATGGTTCTAATTTAGCATTCACGAATAATTGTGTCGTTCGGCAAATGTGACCTAGAGTTGAATTCAATCTACTGTGGAACTCCTCTACTGTGGTCTTTCCTATCCATCACTCCAGTAATCGCCGAAGTGTCACTTGAATTCCCTCCCACACCCGCAGTTCATTTGCTAAGCGTTCCACTAATTAATCAGGAGACCAACTCACGTTGGGCCCAGAACCTTTTAATCTTATTCAACTGAACGATGATCAACCCGCACCTATTATTATTAGCCAGATGTTCGCCGTATTCGCGGTTTTTAACACGAATCAAGGTCAATAATATATTTATTGCAAAGTTTTATTTCATGCGCTCATAGAACGGCGATAACGCAGGTAGGTAGCAATTACGGCAGTAATGTTTCAAGCAGTGCCTCTGAGAACTAAATAATCGATTGGATGTTACTCCCTTTGGCATCATCACTGATTAGGTACCTGAGCACATTTTAAATTATCTCAATTGAACGAGGGATAGATGAGGGTTTGAACCAGGGCTGTACCGTCCAGTGGTACGCCACACTTAAATGGGGGAGAAAGAGTTTTAAGGATACCTAAGTATGTCAAATTAGTGTTGGGCACATGGTTACTGTCATGTTATCATGGAAACATGACACGTAAGTATACTTTGGAATGAGGATCAAAAAATAATTAAGTCTTTGAGTTTTGGTCATGGATAATAATGGAGTATGTACACGTATTGATTTAACATGTATCATGTTTTAGCTCTGGTATACTAGCATTTTTTGCGAGTCGATTTTGCGCGTCAATTTTTTTCGCGTAGTGGTTTTCACGTACAACCGAGTAGTTGCTAGGGAAATGAAACTTCTTTCATTTTCATCGGACAAAAATCGTTTTCCATTCGTTGGAAAGCTCTTGATTTATCACGAATTTATTTCGTATTTGTTCTTGGTATTTATTTCCTAGTTTCATACTATAACTATATAAATGAATGTTATAAATGGATAGTAAACAATGACGCTTGTTTTCGCGCACAATGCATAGTGGAGAGTCGCGTGGAAACGAGCCCTGGGATACTCGCATTTTTTGCGAGTCGATTTTGCGAGTCAATTTTGAGCGTCAATTCTTTTCGCGCACAATGCATAGTGGAGGGTCGCGTGGAAACATGATACATGGTTGCAATTTTGGTTTATTATTTTCAATAATGAACCATTGGAATCGAGCATGAAAAAAAAAATTCTTACCCCCCCTCAAAATTTGATGGTTTACGTTTCAAGGTATGTAGAATCCAAAACTGCAATAAAAATATTTCTGTCTGTCCGCCGTACGCCGTACGCCGTACGGGCCACTTTTCTTAGTTACCATGAAAAAAAATTGATGAAATTCGGGTTATAGGTTCCGTTCGGCGTCTAGTTGGTCCTCGAAGCTCGACGTTACTGTGAGTCATCTCTAAGGGGTTCAAAATAGGGGTTGAAATTTTCAAAACGCCTATACAATTTTTTTACGTAGATATTTTTACGGTTTTAAATAGTTCTGGAACTTGCGAGTTTTTTAAGACCATCCAGAGCATCGTACGTCCAGCCGTTCGTTCACAGTAAGGCCCCGAAGTTTGCACCGACAGGCATTTTCGACTCCAGTGTGAATGAAATTGTATACAATTCAAACCAAATCTCGTAACCAGAGACGCGCCCACAATAGGAAATTTGGCGGAGATAAAATCATTGGTAGGGATCACCTGATTATATTGGCGGAGTATGAAGTCGAGTTGGTTGTTCTGTGATATTATTTCATTTGAAAAATGATGGCTCTTTTGGAGTTTGTTGGTAGGTAGTGAAACTTGAACAAACGTTGAAGTATTATTGATGGGTAAATTATTACTACGGTAAATCATTACTCAACGGTAAATTATTACACAACGGTTCATTATACCATCTACGTAGAAGGGGCTGGAGTTTGTTGGTAGGTACTTTTGCAACTTTTTTCACTCCTCATCAACAATTTCTTTTCAGAACTTCATTATGTGTGTTTCTTTTTGTTAGGTACTGTTTGTCATCGGCAGAATTATTTTAGCAACATTTAACTCGTGATTTAGGTAGGTACCTAGTAACGAGTACGGGGTTAGGTACTAACCTACGGAGGGTCTGCGATCTACATAATATGTGTAGAATAGTACATATCATATTATATAGACGGGTTATCTATACATAGAGCTGTGATCTGTAACAGAAGGGTATTCTATACAAAATAATAAACCGTTGTGCAGGGATTTGCAGCGTTTTTGGTTCATAACCATAAATCTTCTTTACAAAACGATCGTGTGGGATCTAGAATTCTCCTCACGCCACTTCATGCTTGCACTTGATTGTGTTTACTATGATGTGGGTGCTATTGATTTTTTTGTTTTGTTGTTGTTATAAAAGTGGATTCCAACCTCAGAATTTTGACACTCTGTCCTACGGTAAGTAGTTCTTTTTGTATGAATTCTCACATTTTCCATCAATTTTGACATCACTGACCCCCTCAGCCCACTGTGACGTCAGAATTGGATGAAATTTTGAAAAATCATACACAAAGAACTACATAAGTAGTGTAGGACAGTGCGGTTGTTGTCAAAGTTCTCAAAATGGCGTCTACTCATTTAAATAAAATAATAATAATATTTAAACAGCTTTTGTGACCCATGCACACACCTAGCCCATTATTGTGCCGTCATTCTTTTTTTGAATAGCCATTTAACATTGCTCATCTCTTTTGAGCATGGTATGTTCTTTAAAACATACAGACTATGGCTGAATGGCCAAAGAGCTATTTTGTTCCCATTTCCGTAAATTAAACCACGCATATATTAAACTATTCGTTACCTATCTGCAAGAGTAATAAAAACTTCCTGTCATGCAGCAAGAATTATTGAGCCAATTTTTGAAGAACCTACCTACTCAAACTATCACGCAATCAATTATTTTTCAAAAATCTTTTCAAAAAATGACAACCAAGTTTTCTAAAATTCCAAATTCTACAATTTTGAGCAATTCTTTAAATGCAAAAAATTGTTCACCTACTTTATCAAATATACGTGATATATAAATATTGATAAAAATAAATATATATAGGTCGGTAGGTATAAAATAGGTAGGTAGACAGGTATAGGTAGGTAAAAAATTGAATAAATAAATGAAAAATATTCATACAAAAAGTAGGTACTTAGGTATATATTTTGCACAAAAATCTTTTCTATTCGAATAACCTTTCCGTTCAGGGTTACCATAATATAAAATGGTAGGTAATCCAGCAAATCGTTTTATTCCAAAACTGTTTATCCTCTAACTGCTCTTTTGGTTTATTATTCTGTGAATAATACACCTATGTATTCGCTCAGCAAAAAATTTTTATAACACCCCCTCAAAATTTTTTCTTTTCCGTTTCAAGGTGCGGTGATTCCAAAAATGCAATGTCCGTCCGCCGTCCGCCGTATCACGTGTACAGGCTTCATTTTCGATCTAAAAAAATCGTTCTTTCGCACACATGCTCCATTTGGGCCCTAGTTGTGTCCCGAAACTTTTCAGCCCGATCGGAATATACCCAGGGGTGTTATGAGTGAAAATGTGTATAAAAATAGGTACTTTTTGCGTTTTAGCAACACATGTTGGCAACATGAGCATTTAAGGTATCATTTTTCATGTTTTTGGGGACGAGAAGACCGAATATGAAGTCGATTTTGACCAAAGAATAGAAAATTGAGGTTCTACCAGATGTTCAGCTCCCGAAATTGATTTTTTATGAGTCAAAAACCTGGGAAACCGTCTGAAAGCACCATCAATTTGTAGAATAACACTGGAAAAAGTGTCAACAGGTGGATCAAGACGATTAAATGGTACTATCAATGATCAGAGATAATTAAAAAATAAAAAAGGAGCGTACCTTATTCGTGTTTTGGGGGCCAAAATTGGTGGAAAACACCAGAGATAGCTATTTCAATTATTTTATATGAAAGAAACAATAAATAAACAGCCAGCATCTCTGTAGGTATGTCCAATAGAATAATAAACCCATGTGACGAGGACTTTGCAGCGTTTTTTCTTTTTTTAGCCAACTGGCCGAAGGAGATATTGTTGTCTGGAATCGCTTGTAGGTATAGAATATTGTATCACTTCAAATTTCTTCAAGAGCCGCATTCAAATTTATACTACGCAGGATGATTCAATATAATTATTACTCCAGTTACAGATTCGAAATAACTTAGACCAAATGATTTGTTAGGAAAACTACTGCAATATTAAACCCTAGCAAACGAGCCAGCTTGGCAGCTGCCAAGTGGAACGGTGAATGCGCAGGTAGGTAGGTATTGAGAATAAGTTGGATGGGGAAGTATGGTTGAGGCCGCTTTTGTAAGTTTGGTAAACTGTTGGAGCCTTTGAACGATCCCCAAGTTTCCACCCCGGTTTGTGAATTCTTCTTGCTTTGTGAAGAAACTTCCCGCAGTTCCTCCCGAGACAATGTGCATCCGCTCCATGTCAAGTTTGCTGTAAACGTCTTACTTCAATTGGATTGATTCCACCGGTGTCAATGCAGAATGAAATCACACAATCCATTGTGAAGAACACGAGCAACTCTTTTTTTTAACTTTAGACAGAAGTTGCCCATGTAACATACGAAGTTTATTGGTTTATTGCCAATGGTTAATAGTGCCCATAGACGTACCATTATAGGCAGATGGGGAAGCGCTCCTCAATTTCTTCGCAATCCTACAACTAATATTAGAAGTTAGGTAACAATTCTGGTTCTTTATTTTCATTAATTAAGTTTTGGAATCGAGCATGGAAAACATAATTTTTAGACCCCCCCCCCCCCCCTCCAAATTTGATCGTTTCCGTTTCAAGGTAAGCAGGATCCAAAAATAGAATTCTTGCAGCTGCAAATTATTGCACAACGGTATCTTACCTGTACCACTTCTGCGTAGACCACTGTTTTCTGTCAATACCTACCCTCGAGCTCCCCCAAGAAAAGCCCTACATCGAATACGTAGCCGGCCGTGGAATTAAGTTTCATAAACAATATGCGAGGGATTCAATAATATTTTTATCGTTGATTGTTTTTTGTTATAATTCATGAAGCATAACGTTTGTTGAAGTTAGCAAATTACGTATCAACAAAATCCAAAATAACAATCATTCTTCAAATGAAATCATATCACAGAAAACCAACTCGGTGTCATACAGCAATGCGTGCTTATAATCAGGTGTTCCCTAGCAATGATATCTTGGCTGGATGTATAGCACTTCATTCACGATCATGCGGACGAAGCTTTTCGGAGCAATCGCACGGCTGGACGTTAATGCTCCGGATGGCCTTAAAAAATTTCCAAGTTCGAGATCAATTTAAAAAAGTAAAAAACCATAAGTACCCTTTTATATACGAAAAGATAGAAAAGTAAGATATGAAAAGTAACTGATTGATTATGCCGAAACTTGTAGGAAGTAGGCTACTGGCAGTTCCTATGTATTGATTAGGAGGAACTTGTAGGTAGTAATATTACCATACCTTCCGTCCCTAGCAGGTGACGACGGGTTCTTCCGGAAGGTATGGTAGTATTACTTCTTACACTGGCAGAAATAATCCTTTAGATTTAATTTGGGTTGTAGGCTACTGGTCGGTGGTGAGTACCTGTCTACGTAACTTCAGCGCCTTGTCATTTCAGTGTCTGCTTTAACTTCTTTGCCGCCATTTGCTTCTGTAGCATGCCCTAGAACAAAAACCTTCACATGAATAAAGCCTTCTCGTTCTGAATCGCTGTTTACGCTGTTTAACATGGATATGTTTTTGGGCTAGGGTTCAGTCTGAAATTCGCGTCACCGACACCGACACCGCGATACCGGTAAACAACATTTGCTAGGTAGGTAGGTTACTATAATATGTTGCTAGATTTGACCTACGATTATGAAATCCAAAATGGAGCCTCTTTAGGACTGGTGAGTAAGGGAGCCTCTTTAGGACTGGTGAGTAAGAACTGACGAGGTGAGGGCCCTCCATAGTCAGCTGCGTGGGCCAAGAAGCTAATTTCATTCCTGTCTGAACCAAGACGATGAAATTCGAAATGGAGAATCTGAAGGTGGTGAGCAGGAAAGACGAGGTTAGGACCCTCCCTAACCACCTGAGTGAGCCCTGAGTCTAATTTCTTCCCTCTTTGAACTACGAGGATGAAATTCGAAATGGAAGCTCTGTAGGACTGGTGAGTTATAACTGACGATGTGAGGACCCTCCCTAGTCAGCTGAGAGAGCCCTGAGTCTAATTTCTTTCATCTTTGAACTAAGAGGATGAAATTCGAAATGGAGCCTCTGTAGGACAGGTGAGTAAGAACTGACGATGTGAGGACCCTCCCTAGTCAGCTGAGAGAGCCCTGAAGCTAATTTCTTTCCTCTTTGAACTAAGAGGATGAAATTCGAATTGGAGCCTCTGTAGGACTGGTGAGTAAGTATGAAGAGGTAAGGACCCTCCCTAATCAGCTGAGGAAGCCGTTCTTCAATCCCAAAATTTCCCCGTTTAACGCCACCAAAAAAATGTCAACCGCATTTTCTCCTTTTTCACGGAAATGTCAGTTCGTGCACCCAAAAACATGTCCATGATTCAATGTTTTTCTGTGAAAGCGGAGAAAATTTGGTTTTGGTTTTCATAACCCGAGAAGGTTTTTGCCCCAGGGCATGCAAACAGAATCAATTGGCGGCAAAGAAGTTACTGATCTTACCATACGGAAGACACTGAATTGGCAAGGCGCTAAGGTTACGTAGGTAGGTGCCTACCACCTACCAGTAGCCCACTACCTACAATTTTCCCCCTAATTACCGAGAGCTCGAATTAGCGAGACTCGACTGTATTATGTTTTTGGTCTGTCTGATACTGATGTCTAGTGTGCGGTTTTTTGCATCGGTATACCTCTATGAAGTCTTTGCAATTTTTCTGTTTTGGTTTATTATTGTCAATAATGAACCTTTCCAATCGACCATAAGGAAAAAGCTAACCCAGTGAAAAAAAAGTAACGGTTGACATTTTCAAAACGCCGCACAGCGGGAATAAAAACAATTGTTCACGCTCGATCCCCAAGGTTCATTATTGAAAAAATAAACCAAATCATAACAAATTGAATACCTATTGGTCTAAAAATTTAACAAAAACACTATTATTAATATGATTTTAGGTACTACCACCGATAAAAAATAATTCAAAAAATGTGCAATTTCCTCATTGCAGTGGGGAGACACAAGTGGATGGTACATTAACATCGAGGTAATGATGTTTGAGGGGGAGCTCTAATAAGTTTCCTTCTTCACAGCATAGAATTTAACTCCAAGTAGGTACGAAGCAGTTAATAAGAAACACGATCAGTGACCCAAGAAAGAAAACACAATAGTCTTGAAACAACATTATTAATTTGTAACTGTGGGACTGCAATTCCAAACAGAGGACTATAAAACTAAAAAACATTAGAATATTGTTCAGAGTGAATCCAAATAAAGTGAACTAACCCATCTGGGGAACAAAGTTATTGGTTGAAGGGCAATTAGAACATCTTAGTGTGAGAAAAATCCATTAGAATATTAAATAATTGGAGCCTCCGCCGGTTCTTGGAAATCGGATGGTAAAGTGGACCACAGCCAAATCATTCAGCCTAACCTCTTCCGTACCATTACATTGGTTCCAGAATCCAGACAGACACTCAGCAAGCTACATAGTTTTGTGTCCACTGCCTGAGTTTTTATGAGTAATGGCTACATTATATTATATGTAAGTGTTACTAAAAATTACCGTTGCAATTTTTATAACAAAAAGGGGTTCCTCATCTAGAAGCCTAGCTTCTGAGAGGCCCAGCAAAAAATATTATCAAAGAGAAAAAGGACTGGAAAATATCAATTACAAAATTAAGATTTATAGAGAGTGCCAACTGTCCTTGAACTGGAGAACGTGGATAATTGAGTACTCGTTGGGAATTATTAAGGCGCTTTCTGCTAGGAACAATAAAGGCAAACAACCTACATAGGAGGCAAATCCCGAAAGCGCGTAGGTATTTATTCTCCTTGCGAATTCCGCGTTCGGGAGACTGGGATTTGCGGTCGATAAATTGGGTAGGGTGCGAAACGCGGTAAATAATCAACAGAGATGTGTAGCCGGACCCCCCCGCCCCCCGGGCCCGCGTGATTGTGACCGACATGGCTGGTGGATATAAAGGAGCTGCCCCACTACGCCTGAGCCGTTGATAAATAAAGTCAGTAACATAAATACAGCTATTACTGAGGGTTGGCTGATCGCCGACAAAAAAAGGGAAGAGTCTGGGAGCCATCTAACTCTGGAAATGTCACATAAGCCCATCCGGGGACAGACGGATTGCTCCATTAGAACCACAAGAAGTCGAGGGTTTCTTACCGTTGTAATTTGTTTCCTGGAGCCGTTTATGCCAATTATGTACTATATAGGAGCTTTGAGAACGTATTTAAGCCGCTTAATGCATCCTGACTTTATCTTGGTCGGGTAACCATTAGTTGGAGATGGGTTATTGCCTGAGTGATCGTAAGTGAAATCCCAAACTTGTCTATTTGAAAGCCCTAATCTAAATGATACCAATTTGACATCAGACCGCTTGACTGTTATGTAATGTAATAATGTAATGTAATGTAATGTAATTACATGAAAGGTGATCAATACTCCCCGCAAAGTATATAATTTCTTCTTCGCTGGTAGTACAGTGGCTTCAACTCGTAAATCGCCAAGTAAATCGCCTACTAGTATATCAATGTCAAATGTCGTAGGTATTTATGTATCTTTTAAATCAAAATTGAAGAGTAGATCAACCACTCCAACAGTTCTAGTAAAATCAAAATGTAATGCCAAATCATGTGAATAGGAACTAGATTGATTCGGTTCCACGAGTATTATTAATTGAATTGTTCTTTAATACTGATGTTAAATGTTAAATTATGTTAAATAATGTAATAATGGAGAATCACTGGTTTTATTGTGAGACTTTCAATGGAACGAATCCTATTTATACGCTGCGCCCAATAAGCCACTAGCTAACAGCTCTCGCATCCCAGACATACATTCTATTTGTATCTAATAGCTAGTTGTGGTGGATAAATACCAGCGAGGTTTCGAAGCCAAGTAAGGACTTAAAATTAGGTCTAAGGAAGAAGATTGGTGAAAAAAAAATGCTTCCAAGTTTTTCAATTACGAGGCATTTTGAATATATTATTCCTTTATCCTTCATCAGGCGTGTATTTAGAATTAACGAGTCTAGAAAAAATTATTACTATCAGCATGACTGGAAGAAACAACACTGAGATTAGCTACAAACATACCTACCTAGCGCGTGTTGGTGACTTCAAATATTGTGACTTTATAAAATAAACAAACAAAACAAACCCCTTACTGAGTGGAGGGGGTGTTATAAGTGGAATCTTTGGTTTTGCGGATGCAAGAATAGATTGATATCCTCCTCAGTGGGAGTTATTAAGTCGCTAGAAACTAGGCACATCTTATTCTGACCAACATGTCCTGTTTTAGTAACTGTGATTCATTTGTTTAGGAAGAATTTACTAATCAGGATCATTATAGGTTGTTGGGATGGCGGTGAAGCAGTACCTTTCCAACCAAATACGGGTTTACCTACCGCCTTTTAAAGCTGTGGAAGGATTGGGTAGCTGATTTCAACCAATAATGGACTCTCCACAAGAAATCACTCTTTAAAATTTATGCATGAAGAAAGATTTAGTGGAAATCACACATGTTGTGGTAATTTGGAGTGGGGCAAAGGATCACTTCAAGTGGAGGAAAACAACCAATACTGAATTGTGCCAGCTGTGGTGAGATTTACATGTGAAACCTTTTCAACATGATATAAATTCATGGTATGCCCTGCCCACAACACCCCAACGACTAACAGTTCTAGCTTCCCAAACATCTGTTTTGTAGTGAACCCGTACCTACACGTGAAGCTAACGTACCCGAAGCCTCTTATGGCATAATAACATAGGCCAACTGTAGCAAGCCCTCAACAACCTTGCATTCCATTTTCAACTCCCCAGTTTTTCTCAAAATTAAAAACTTAGCCGGCATACTCCAGAAGATGGCCAGAAGATTCAGAAAAATTCTGTATATTAAATTAACTTAGTTATCGCTACCACTTGCACAATTTTACTTCCCTAGAATCCATTCTGTATTTCGGCCCATTTCTGATTAGAATCACCGCAGTGTAAAGAAGGTTGTACAGAACAGGTTCATGTGTCGTAATTATGGTATTATTTTAAGAGTTAGTTCCGCTACTAGTAGAAGTACAATTAAAATAACTTCAGGAGGAGTTTCTCGTGACTACAAGCCAAGCAGGTGCTTTCGACGTAAGGACACCATCATCATGTCGTCAAGGATGTAGTGAAGTCAGTTAGTCGGAAGTGGCAGGGAGACACAGGCAGTGATGGAATGAGAAAGGTTGTTTCGCAGGGAAAAAACTATATTTAATCTTAACAACATTTAACAGGAGCCGAAGCGTTCCTGTGGAGAGAGCATTGCTTACCAAAGAAAATTAGTATGTTTTACTCGAAGAAGTCCGTACCTACCGTGGACTGCTACCCCTCATGCACGAACTGGCATAGATATACTTAGTATGGGTGAACTGGAAACATCGCTGCACATCGTGCTACAGCCGACATTATTAGATGGAGAGAATCTTGGATGACTGCTCCGACAGTCTTGTAATGGCAGTTTAGTAGTATGGACTTTTTCCTTCACCCTGGATGAATAAAAACCGTGAAGAACGCCTCTGGAATGGTAGCCAGTTTGTGAATATAGAAAACTATTGGTTGGTTATTGATGATGGAAGAAATAATCAGAGAAAAGAAGCGTGTGAGCGGCCATTATAATAATGATTCGTAGCCTACATAGAACTAGCTAAATGTTAATGTAGGCAATTAGAACTTCGAGAAACATGAATAGTATAAGCAGCAAAAAAATGGTTCATCAGTGTTGGCAGAGACTTGCGAGTCATTAAGTATTATCCTATATTTTCCACATAACACCCAGTGGAAACAGGGATTAGTATCACTACTCATGAGGATGTAAAATTTGGCATTACTGTTATTCACAGTCCATTGCAATAGGCATGTTATTTTACACTGTATTCTTCGAATAGCTGAGTTTTATGGTTGTTTGTTCAGGGGTTGTTTGTCTTTCCCGATTTTTAGACATGGGCTGATCTTACAGGTAATAATTGGCAATCCAACATTTTGAGGGTATGGTTGGGTTGTTGTACAGATGAACCCCTATGAATTTAATCAAACTGTTTTCCATCCGAGAGTAGATTTGCGCATGCTTAAACTTGTTTTCCTTTCAAGTCCCCATAATAAATTACCGAAAATGGTCAAAATTAACTGACATTTAGATGATAATAATGAGGGTGGGCATCTGCTTTACTTAAAATGTCCAATATGTATTTCATAGAAATTACCAACATCATCGACTGTAGCACAACAGGAGGTATATTTTGTGATATATATTTATTTAGTACCTAATTGACAAGTTATGTTTTGGTTTATTATTTCCAATTATGAACCCTTTTAGAATCGAGCTTAAGATACCCCCCCCCCCCCCCCCCATTTGATGTTATGGGTGTCAAGGTACATAGAATCCGAAAATGGGATTAAAACGCTTCAAATTATTATAGCGGTTCATTTTCTGTATGTACTCCTTCTGCGTAGATTATTAAAATGCTATTAGTGTTAGACCCAGATTCAGTAGGGTAGTTCTTGCGGTACCTACCTAAGTTCCCATACGCGCACACAAACACACACAGAAACGACAAAAATGCCGCCAGAGTCAAAGTATAAGCTCTCTAACGTTCTTACGTAAATATTCATTTTCCACCGCTCCCATCACCTGTAATGCGCCATTTGAAATGATGTGTGAAATTCTGATGGTCGCTGAACCTAAGTTGTATGTAGAACCCTCGACATATATTTCCGATGTTCACCTAATTCGGATGATTCATTTGGCCGCGAACAACAAACTTTTAACTAACAACAAAAAACGCTCAAAATTATTACACAACAGTTTGTTATTTTCCTGTATAGATCACTGAATTCCTATTAGTTTAAGCCCTTGTTTTGAAAGGTCGTTTGGATAAGACATATTCCCAAATTTTCACTTAGTTTGGATGATTCGTTTGACCTTGACCAACAAACTCGTACGTATCACCAAATAGGTTTAAAATGTAATCTATCAACAGTAATTTCAATGGGGGGGGGGGGGGGGGATAAAAATCATTTTCAGGCTATATTCCAAAGGTTGATTATAGAAAATAATAAGCCAGGAAAAAATGAGGGAGAAGTATTCCCACTTTTCATTTTGGGGACAGCATATTGACTATCTTACCGCTAATAATTTTCATTTAGGCTGTGGCAACCGAGTTCCACCGTCTTTCATAACAGTCCGTACCTACTATTATTCCCCCTCTAATTCCAACTGATGCGTAGTGCAGGTGGACGTTAGCTACTTTCACATGTTTTTGTTTACTTCCTTTTTTCTCCAACTTCCTCTGGCTTGAGTTAAGTGGCTTTTCCCATCCATCACAGTTCCACGGACGTCACCCGGAACAAAGGAACGAGAATTTAAAACCCCGCAGTATATTTGCTTTGTTCTCATTGCACGGAGGAAGAATTTCTGCTGGGTCACACAGGGAATTTTAGTCCACCTCTGCCAACGGATGGGACTTCAATTAGTTGAGTTAGTTGAAGTTGATACTCATAGCTTCTACATCGCCATTATTCTTCTGATGAGGCACGATTAAATAACCATACGTTATGCAGCCTAACATTGTGCGTGAGGGAGAGAGAAGCCCATCTCGAGTTCTGGAAAAAACTCAACCATAACAGTCACAAGGTACCACCGAGCTGTCGATGGTCCGATTGATATCAAACATGAGGAGTACGAGCGAGTGCATCAAAAGCCACACGTATGTTAAGTTCATTGTAGATTTCCATTTCGCTAATGGTGAAAAATAAATCCCAACCCGAACCTATAACTCCGCTCTAATTAGGTAAATCCTGTTCGTTGAACTGAGGTGGGCCGAAGATATAATAGTGAACTGAATTGAAGTGCACAAGGAAAGAACTACCTATCAAGTTTACAGGGACGCATTTTTCCACCGCAAACTAATGCAGATGCTTCGAAAGTATCAAAACGCTGCAAATCCCTGCACAACGGTTTATTATTTTGTACAGAATACCCTTCTGTTACAGACCACAGCTCTATGTATAGATAACCCGTCTATATAATATGATATGTACTATTCTATACATATTATGTAGATCGCAGACCCTCCGTAGGTTAGTACCTAACCCCGTACTCGTTACTAGGTACCTACCTAAATCACGAGTTAAATGTTGCTAAAATAATTCTGCCGATGACAAACAGTACCTAACAAAAAGAAACACACATAATGAAGTTCTGAAAAGAAATTGTTGATGAGGAGTGAAAAAAGTTGCAAAAGTATCTACCAACAAACTCCAGCCCCTTCTACGTAGATGGTATAATGAACCGTTGTGTAATGATTTACCGTAGTAATAATTTACCCATCAATAATACTTCAACGTTTGTTCAAGTTTCACTACCTACCAACAAACTCCAAAAGAGCCATCATTTTTCAAATGAAATAATATCACAGAACAACCAACTCGACTTCATACTCCGCCAATAATAATCAGGTGATCCCTAGCAATGATTTCATCTCCGCCTAATTTCCTATTGTGGGCGCGTCTCTGGTTACGAGATTTGGTTTGAATTGTATACAATTTCATTCACACTGGAGTCGAAAATGCCTGTCGGAGTGTCGGTGCAAACTTCGGGGCCTTACTGTGAACGAACGGCTGGACGTACGACGCTCCGAATGGTCTTAAAAAACTCGCAAGTTCAAGAACTATTTAAAACCGTAAAAATATTCACGTAAAAAAATGGTATAGGCGTTTTGAAAATGTATCCCCTATTTTGAACCCCTTAGAGATGACTGACAGTAACGTCGAGCTTCGAGGACCAACTAGACGCCGAACAGAACCTATAACCCGAATTTCATCAATTTTCTTTCATGGTAACTAAGAAAAGTGGCCCGTACGGCGTACGGCGGACAGACAGAAATATTTTTATTGCAGTTTTGGATTCTACATACCTTGAAACGTAAACCATCAAATTTTGAGGGGGGTAAGAATTTTTTTTTTCATGCTCGATTCCAATGGTTCATTATTGAAAATAATAAACCAAAAACTACAGATAACCTTTATGAACTATCGTAGAGTATTGGGAAACGGAATAATAAGAAGGAAATCTCAAATATTTACTCAAACTAATGCAGATGCTTCGAAAGTATCAAAAAACTACAGATAACCTTTATTAACTATCGTAGCGTATTAGGAAACGGAATAATAAGACGGAAATCTCAAATATTTACCTATATATTTGAAATTTAAAAAAGAAAAGATACAAAGGTAAAACAGAAAAAAACGTGCTACCTTGCGGAGTGGTTTTCTGAAATAAAGCCGGCAGCGCTTCCTGCAAAACTGATTTAGGTCAAGTAAATCACGGCGTTTTTCAATTTAACACATGTGGCATTCAATAAAATGATTTATTTTAACTAATCTAGAACCTCTATACCACGCTGACACTAAAAGGAGTAACGCTATTATGTCGTTCACTGCAGATTATGTGAATTGAAATTTTGGCATCATCATGAAGACGTGTGAATCGTCGTTCACCGTGATAGGCGAGTAGGGTTTATCTGGTAGGCCTCAAAATTAGAACTTCCATGCGCAGTAACGCAAAATAGCTTCGTAATTGGTAGCCTAGTAGTTGGAACGGAGAAACATGGGAGAGCTCCATTTCAAAATTGCAAATTTTAGCGTCGGTTCCTCAGAGCTCACTCAATTGATCAGAGATCCCCACATCGGCATTTTTACCCAGTTGACTCCCCTATTAAACACCTAGCTACATTGGTAGACTCGGATGCCGAAAATGAAGTTCTTCAATTGAAAGCTGAGTTTATTTGTTTAGAAATTAGATGGGCGAACGATTAATTTCATAGATGTATGTAGCGAGTTTAGTCTAGATAATGTGTAACGAGTATAATAGGTATAGGTACCTCCGTATTTATAGTGAGTATAGTGATCTGACGCAGGCAAATCTCTTGCAACGCATTAGTACAATAACTGACATCGAGAGAGCAAGCAAAGGTTGAAACATATGGTCGAAAGTAATCCATGGATTACATGGCTCGGCCTTGGTACTATGAGTGGAATTAGTTGCCCGTGTTCATGATTGGTAGTACATATTTTGTAGGATATTTTCTAGGATACTTCGAAAGAGAGGATTTTTTCCCCCATTTACGATCCGGGCCATTGGGAAGGGACATTCACTAAATTAATGTATGGAACATTAGAGACTACTGGACCATATTAAAGAAAGATGGTTTGTTCGGACCACTAGGTTGCGGGTTATGCGGCATTTTCACGTTTGCACATGCGCAGTCACTAATATTGTTCCGAATCCGACCAAATGCATACCATGGGACCAACTAGAACCTAGCCCCGAACTACCACCAACGTTTGGGCCAAGTTGGACCATTGGTTCATGAATTATGGCGGTTTGTAGAAATGCGTAAACAACAGCTAGTACTTAACTACCTGAAGGAGCTTAGATTTGCATTTTTGTTGTTTTACTTTCCACTATTTTTCCCCCGATGGATTTGTGTTCTGCGTCATCGAAAATGATGGAAACCCGTTCCTCCCCCCCCCCCCCCCCCCTCAAAATAATTAACATGGTCTAAAAATTGTAAAAACGAAAACATAAGGCCTCGGCCACTTCTGAGGGGCCGAGCCTAAAAATTGAAGATAAAATGATGACTTTGAGAAGAGTAATGAAGTCTTGCAAAACAGTGTCAGACCGATAAGCTTCAAGATCGCTCACGCAATAGGAACCTGCTATTCCAAGGTATTGATGAAAAAGGAATATAATTATCTCCAACGGACTGCATAATCCAAATGTGCTACTGAGATGAGAGAACGTTGAATCAGAATCAGCGTGTCGACTCGGTAAAGGGCAGGTATGCGCAGATTCCTGCTATTTTCAAAAGCAACGCAAACACTGATATAATTTTTTTGAAATAACTAAAAATTAGAAAGGAATTAAATTTTTCACCTTCAGGGACAAACTGTTCGGCACTCGTAAAATGAGAAAAAATTTGGTTGCGTTCAGGAACCAAAATATATTTGAACGTAAAAAAGATGCCCGTGTTAGGATTCAACAATGAAGCAATGAGGTGTGAATCAAAACACAGGTGGAAAGGACGCCTGGAAGCGGACCTTAGAAGTGATGAACAACCCTGAAGAAATATCCACAGAGGAGCAACAGAAGGGAGGCAATAATTTATACTATGCATGGCATCGGGCATATCGTATCAGACAAGCCGCCTAGCTCATTTGAGCTAAATGAAGCTTCCTATCGTTATCAGCTTATAAGAATCGCTATGTAGGCAAATGCCGCAAGAGGGAGACATCTGATGCAGATGGTATAGGGGGAATGGCAGAGTTCAGGTTTCATTACTGCTTGACCGGATCATCGTTTCTGTGTTGCTGTAGTGCTGATACCTTTGACGGTTATGGTGATATCAAATTGTAAGATCTTCATTAAATGATAATGGTCCAGTTGTGAAATAAATAGGTAGGACAGACCAAAGCAGGACAACATACCTACAAGTATTACTGCTTATCGCGGCCCGTACTCCCCATCCGGCTCAAATAAAGCTGAACCAGGTTGTGAGTTAAGTGCCAGTTGGAGGCCCAAGGACTGGATCTGGAGGTACAAAAAGATCTTCTTGCACACTGCCGACCAATCCATCTTAGTTAAGGAAATTTTTGGACAATCAGCAATTGGTCACGAGACACTATTATGACCAAATCTTCTTGTTCAACTTCGATTCATTATCAAACATTTCTGGGGATTTAATGAACTCTTGAAGGAACGGAACGAAGTAGACAGGAATGATGCTTGTGAGCGTGAGATTTTTTTCCCCCTAACTTCACCGCAGTATGTCTCAAACTATCAACAGCAACAACTATCCAGCAATACGGGAACTGACCGATGTATACGCTTGTTGTACTTTATCAGGAAGCGGCTATAAGTCCATTATTCCCATTCTTGAAACGGCGCCAGCCGGCCACTATATATCGGGTCGCTGTCCCGTGGGCACTCAACCCGACACGGTTTGCCATTTACTATGCAGATTAGTGACACCATTGCATAATCATCTCTAGTATTCTCTCCTCTTGAAGTTCCCCATCCACCCCGTCCCTCCAAGTACTCTGTTATGAGAATAAATCTCAATTGAAGAGGGAGAACGGTGATAATGTTGAGCATCCAGTGAATGAATATATGGGAAACAGGGAGTCTGGAACTGAGAAGACTCGAAGTCTATGAATGGATGTAGTACTATTTGGAGTTGACATGCCAATGAACTTAATTATGAAGAATGGGTTTATTTGCTGGAAATATAATTATATCCCAGAATGTGTAAGCTGGAACTACTGAAAGCATCTTGTGAGGGAACCTCTGCTGCTCCGGTGGGAAACACGTGTAGGATCTGCCCTCTGAGGAGCGCCTGCCCTGCAGTGAACCACCACATTTCATTCAACTCAACAAATTACATACCTGTTAGACCTACGACCTACCTCCTTAGAGAATTCTCGAAAAAGCGAACGCCAGGCAGGATACCCATTCCCACTGGGTCTTGTCACACAATCTTGAGTTAAAACTGCAATCCTTCCGTAAACAATTTTCTAAACTGCGGATTAGGATTAATAGGTAGGTACTTCAAAATTTATTTTTGGGTAGAAAACATATTTATTCATAATAATAATTTAGCTTATGTATATAACGACAACTTTGTGCAACACAATTTTAGTACAAACTGTGGAACATTATGAATATGTTTCGACATCTTGTTTCATTTGGTATCAAACACTGGAAGATGGTAGCACCTGCATTAAATTAAAGAAGGGTGTCGGGGTGTCCGAACATGACATGTGACAGCGTCCGATTTGGGATAGGCAGAAGTTCGCGGCGTCACTGGTTCTCGTCTCGAGGGGTGGGGGGGGGGGGATACCAATACAATAAAAGCTTGCATGTGATTACCCGACTAGCAAAAATTAGCTCTACATCTCTGGTAGAATCATGTGAAGCCTACAGGGACAAAAGGTTCACCCAAATCAGTAAAAAATTTGGGTCATAGCGGTCGAGTAAAATCCCGAATGACGTCAAATCCAGGGTTAAAACATTTAACAGTGACGATGTCTCCAGATCAAATACTGTCAAACACTACCGTACACGTTAAAACTGTCTCCCGCAAACCTGTTCGTGACAGATTTTTAACATGGAACATGTTTTTACGGGAGTAAACCGGGCTGGAAAGCGTCCGCGTCCTGTCCTGTAAACACTCGGCTCCTCTCCCCGTCGCCCACACAGTTCTCTCTCTCTACCCCACTCCTGCCACCCAACTCACCTCCTCTCCTACCACAAGTGGTGCCTTCTCCGAGAAGAGCATGGCCAGACCCCACTCCGCCGAGAACTGCCAAGGGGGTTCTACCTACCGGAAAAACGCCGAAAGCAGATGACGACGTGTCATTACATTGCTTTAGGTCGATGGTCCGCCGAGGGTTGGAAATCCCACGAAGTTTTTTTGCTTCCTCACTACCGAAGGCAGGGAAGCCTTGGATTCGTGATTGAGTAAAAAAAAGTGCATGTACTCCAAAATGAAAATTTCCACTACCGTTTTCCGTTTCAGACATCAAGGAACATTATTAATTTGGTTCTGTGTCTGTCTGTCTGTGGTAATTCCTTGCAACACCCATAACTACTCGAAATAATGTTTGAAGTGAGCTGAAATTTCGAGGGTAGGTGCGGGTTGAGTCACAGATGGACCCACACCAAATCATTGAAAAAGTACCATAACTTTCGTCTGCGCTTGCGCAAACGTGAAATGATTCGAACACCCATAACTACCCTAAATATCGTTGAAAATAGTTCAAACTTAGAGGATCGGTCAGGAATAATGCTTTGATAGTTCTAAATTAATTTCATTGGAATCGTAATGCAACTTTGATCTACGCATGCGCGAACATGAAATGTTGACCATTTCCTTGTAACGCTTCTAACTACGCGATAAATAGTCGTAGAGAGCTGAAATTCTGAGGGTATACGCAGGTTGGATCGCAGATGGTCCCATTCAAAAATCATGAAAATCGTTTAGTCTGCGCATGCGCAAACGTGAAATACTTGGAGTGCCCATAACTACCTTATCGTTGAAATGAGTTCACATTTGGAGGGTCGATCAGTATAATGCTTTGATGGTTAAATATGAACTTCTTAATGTAATTTCCCTCTGCGCATGCGCAAACATGAAATGCTGACAGTTTCCTTATAACGCTTCTAACTACGCGAAAAATAGTCGTAGAGAGCTGAAATTTTGAGGGTACACGCGGGTTGGATCGCAGATGGTCCCGTATCATAACGAACCTACCCAACTAGTCTATACGTTCATGTGATTCAAGTGAGGAAGCTATAGTGCCTACTCGAATTGGCAGACGTTTTTCTACATACATCCATATCCTATGTTACCATGTACCTATTCGAAAAACATGTTCCATGTTTCCTTGCTTTGATCCTTGACCTAAACTGTTATAATCCGGGGTCTGGGGGTGTCCCCCAGATTTCATTCGACAATAAACGTACCGTCATGAACACAAACCACTGGTGGCTAGACGCCCCCTACGGGAACGCTTTTTTTCCAATTGTTGTACTTACAACTACTCAGTCCGTAGTTTCATAATAACTGTGCAATTGGTTTGAGCGTGTATGAGGAGTAAAACAAGGAGCCAAACAAGGCGTCGTGTTTGGGTATGTTTACAATTATACTCGTACCATTGATCGATCCACTGACATTGAACTAACTATGGATCCGTCCTTAACACCCTTAACACTGATGCAGTGTCGGGTTTATCAGAGTTACAAGTAGGCATAATATGAAACCTACGACTCAGCTGCAAATATTGAGCCCTAATGAAAATCAACATGCGCGTGCGCGCAACGAACAGTTACCTTCAACAGGCGCACACTGGATCAAATCTGGGTGTTTTCAGGATGCTCTAAAACTTCTGGGAGCTTAATCTATCTGCTTAATGTTTAAAAAGGTTACCGCAGTTACAGCCGTCTGGAGCTATGCTGCTTCGAAGGAAAATGCTTAGAACAATTAATAATTTGGGTACTGCGGATCCGAAGTTAAGTGCAGCGCAGCTAATTTCGGATACCCAATAGCCGGCCACTAAGTGAATCCCTGTGAATGATTGCTGAGGATCACCGGATCCATCTATGAATCCGGTTCATATTAGCCGTATCAAAATTAAAAATTAAAATAATAATAAAAAATGCTGAATGCATATCAGTATGCGTGCACATATATGGAAATGGTATGGTGGATGCACATAATGTAGGTTGGTCGCAAAAAAGGCGTGGGCCGCATAAAGTGCCCTCGCTAACGAGCGAATGGTAGCTGCTTCAACAATGAATATTCCTCAGGGAAATACGGCTACAGTATTGATGGTAAATGTGCTAAAGGAAGAGGTAATAACTTGGATTGTTCCCAAAGGGGAAATGCAAAAGCGAAGCTCTTTACCCGACCGTGGCCATCACACAGACAATGGAGCACGTTGTTAATAAAGGTGGATAAAGGACATTCCCTTGGCAGGGACGCGCCCTGGGGCCGCCTCTTCCAGACACCGCCTCCAACGTCTCTTAATTAGGTTGGGTCGCGGTGAGTTCGAATTACCAGGGAATTAGGTGGGTACTCAAAACACATCATGAAAAGTGAAAACCTGATTCAATGCGATAATAAATCACAATTATCGCTAAAGATACGAAGCTTGTCAATAGTGTTCAGAGATGTGGAAGCTAATGGTCTCCTTCTCCTTTCTGTAGCCACTCTGCTAACTGAAGACGTACATGCCTATAATAATTATAGTCCGTATAACTTATGGGAGTTGTTTTGCTTCATGCAAACGTGAATACCCATTCAACAATAGATTTCCATGTTTCATCAATGTGAATGTGGAATTGCGCCTTTGGGGACCAACCAAACTGAAGGGGCGGTGCACTGTTCGATCTTCCAAAATATGACTTCGACACGTTCATTATAAGTATTTATATAGGTATCGGATAACTGGTCTGAAGAAACAGCTTCTCAATTTCAGTAAGCTAGAAGAATGGCTAGATGCATAATTGTTATTAGCTACCTATATTCGTAAATTGATCTAATTAACATTTTTATTGTTAACAGCAGTTTCTTTCCAAATGTTTCCACATTCTTCCTACATGAAACCCTGCTATTACTACTTTCGTTAAAACACCATTTTGCCGAAATTTCGAATAATTTTCCCCCCTCGTATTTTCGCAGTATATATAGAGCACCTTTTTTTCCTTCCTCTTTGATCAAGTTTTATTTGCCATATCCTGTTCCTGCAGCCCAGCAGTGTAAAATCTCGAGGAAGTAGAAAATTTTGCATAATCGCAATGACGGAGGTTTATAGTAATTTCATTGTTGAGCATATTCTTATGATTACTTCTCCATGATCGCCCTAGCTGTGCTTTCATCGACAATATTACATATTTTCAAACGTTGTTATGAGGAATGTATCGAAATAAAACTCACCAACCTTCGCATGAATTCACTAGTCAATTGCCTGAAACAAAAATTCAAATCCATGATTATATCGATGGCGATGGTGAACATTGTAATAATGAACATTGTAAAACAGCTTCAATCAACGACCTAGGGCGGATAGTCGGCCAACTTCATATTAAATAAAGTAGGTAATCGTACACGCAGAAATAGTCAGGGAATTGATACCATATAAATTAAATAAGTGTCTTTCGGGAGTAATGTTGTTCATTAATGGGAATAAGGTTTAATTAATTATTCCGCCTCTTTTTTCTCACAGAACACTACTTGATAAAAACTAAGTGAAAGAGTCTTATGCTGACAACATCAGCTTTACTAAAAGTTGCTGTCGTAAGTCACTGCTGTCAATCAATGCTTTCAACTCTCTATAAATTTTCGTTTTGATTTTACGGATTATGGTGATATTTCCTATCCGAATCATTATTCTTGTTATCACATTCCGATTAACCATGAGATAATTTGCGTTTTGATGACATTGTCGTACTATGCATGATCTCACAAGCTCAAAATTTGATGGGAAAAACCTCATCAAAATACATAAGTATATAAGTTAATAGGATGAAGGAAAAGCCGATTGATTTAATTCATGAAACTTCAACCTCTTCTCAACAGTGAATCAGAAATTCGGGTTTTTTCACTACTCCCTCTTCACCTTAAGAATTTTTATTGCCTCCTCCCCTATGATCTATTCATGAAGCATTTTATTTGTTAGTCTATATTGTTAGGACCACTGCATCTTTTTTTCTTTTCTACCCCCAAGTTTTAGAATGACTTATCGTTTTGATTTTGTAATTGGGGTTGCCCGTTAATTAATAAATAAACCTTTTAAAAGTATAAATTTATATAAATACCGTGGACCGTGCGTGAACCCAGATACAGTTAGTAGTCGTGTATGCTTTTCTGATTTGGTGGTCTTGTCCCCCGCTTCGCTTAAGGAACAGAACAGTTCAGACATCTTACAAGTGTAAATATATAATTTAGTTACTTCTTCTTTCGATACATCAGCGGTATGAGAGCGTTCAAACGTTCAGCCCCTGCAGAGGAATACATATAAAATAACTGGAATTCTGAACTAGGATGGTGGGGACAAAAAGTGCTTCTACCGAGGTAGATATTAAGTGAATATTATATTATGTCAGTCACTGCACTGTGTTGGTCATATTTATATACATAATTATGAAGGTTAATGGACGACCTTCATTCAGGATGTACTGGGTCTAGGAGAAAACACATAGTCACAATGGCTGTTTCACACTCTCTTTAGTTATAAATAAACAAGGATATTAACCAGTACTCTCAAAAATTCATGCAGTTGAAAATATTACAATTGACAATGTCAGGACAGTATTTTCGACTGGACCTTGTAAAAGAAACGAGATGATTTCGGATATTAGTTAGCAAGTACTTCTCAGTAGAAATCGACAAGGTAGCGTAGGTATGTAAGTAGTATCCAGTATCAAGAAAATGGTCCCGAGTGTTGTCGGGGCTAATGCAACTCAAAAATTACAGTAGGTCCTACCTACTCATCTGCAGCTCGACTAGAGGCTTATCTAGAGAAAATTATATATTAATATAGGTACCGCTGCGGAAGAATTTGCAGCGTTTTTTAACGATGGAGTGCATGATGAGAGGAATGTATAACTCATTGATTTATAAATACCATCGATGTGGGTTGAACAAATACCAGCAACGGCTCTATAATATACTCAACTGACCGAAATACCGACGAACCTGAAACATCGCGGATAAAATAATGTAGCAATCATCCATCAGCTCAATGTAGGAGAGGTGGAGTTCTCACAGCATTCGTATGCTCACATGAATAAACTTCGTTAAGTCCGAGGACAAAGGAAGCACTAAGGGTGAATGGAAGATGTAATTCCGACAGTCAATCAAGCTAAATTGGTACTTTCGATTCCTCCCCTTGCCAATGCGCCAGCACGTCTAATTCAATAATTGACGAACAGTTATTACCTTCCTTTAGACATCCTCTAATCAAGCAACGGTTGGACATGAAATGAATGGTTAAGTCGGTGATTCCCCACCACTCCCACATTTCAGGCGCAGTCCGCACTCAGTCATTTTTAACGTACTTATTCCCAATTACCAGTAAGTAATTACCAATAACAATCTTTACGTTATTGCTTCCGATCCCGCTTTTGCCCTTCCAACTTACGAACATAAAGCACAACGCAGTTGTAATGAATTTTAATGGAGACATCACAAATTGTTCTTTGAGAGTTCTCACGGCATTCTGACCAATTTTTGCAGGAAATAGAATTTGCACCAGGATCCAAAATTGCTACACAGATCATCAACCGATAACCATCATACTTGAATATCTATATCAAAATCGGCCCCATATCACCATTTCCCCATTTTAACTGCACACCTTAGCAGCAGAACAACGGCACTGCTCTACGTATGAAACACCAGGAGCTGCATCCTTTACAACGACTCCATATCCAGGTCGGACTGAATTTACCTTGTGCCTATAGGACAGAAGCTCCACCGCCCTACTGGCGACTGCATATTTATGATGTTCTCAACAGCAGTATAAGACTTCCCACGAAATGGAGGCTAAAGAATTTATGATTTTATTATTAATCTAAAGATTGTCATCATTTATGAACACTCGTACCTAAATCGTATCACCTACTGGAAGAAAAAGTCAGTGATTACCGCGTAGTTGAGGGTTACTTACTCGGAGAACTACCTCTTCGGCTACCATCTGGTTTCAGATTTCAGCGAACGAGACTACTTGTCCAGTTCACCCCAAGTTTTTCTCTGGTCGGAGAATGTCGGAATTGGGATGTAAACCACCATCCGGCACGCCATGTGCTCTTAACGTCTAGGGAGGAACAAATACTTAACAGGACATATTACAGGAGGTTGTTGGTAAATAGTACGTTATCGTGGTACCCGCCTATACCACTCAAATCTATATGATAAGATTATACTCAATAAAGCAAGTAGAAGGAGGGGCCTCCGTGACCAGGACAGCGTGGACAGCCGGCTCCCCCAACAGTCCCTAATGACCGCTGAGGGACAGAGGAGGGTGGAACAGTCCCTATAAAACACGTGCTCCTGCCCAAGCCTATTGATTCTACGTATTCAACTCGAGTCAATGACTTCTCTATCTTGCTACCTTCCTTCTCCCTCGAAAAGATCTCTTAGAGTGGTGGAACCTGTCTGGTGAGGCCTTTATGGTATGACCGGCGTGGTGGAACCTTCCGAGCACCTCCTAAACACTCCAGAAAAGATCTTGTAGATTGGTGTAACCTGCCTGGTGAAGCCTTCGGGTAGGTATAACCGGTGTGGTGGAAACCTTCTGAGCACGTCATCCAATACCTCACGTTCCATGACAACCTCAACTATCCCAGGCATACACTTCCATCACCACAGTGGTAACCCCGACGAAAATGCAGAACGCCGCACACCCACCCTTTCTCGAACTTCAACGCCTCGACCCCCTCACTGCTCGACCCCCACCACCACAGATGTTATGACCGCCACCACTTCCATTCCACTTGCGCTACCTCCCTTCTACACCCACGACCCCACTCTCTGGGTTTTTCAGCTGCACGCCCCCACCCCTGACATAATGACCGCCTCCCCCACCCATCAGCCCTCTACAACCAGGTCTCCACCCTGCTTCCCTCTACCACAGCTACCTAAAAACATCAGACATCGACAATCATCCCACTCCCTGGAGCTGGACGGTCTCAAGCCCCACCCCCACCCCCTCCACCCTCAACCACCCGCCACGATGGCAGGTGCCACCCCGACGATCGCCCCCTTCTCCCAACCACAACACCTGGAAGGCCTGGAGCCCAACCCCCTTCCACCTCTAGCCAGACCGGCTGCCGCCAACCCCACTTCACCGCACGTGCGACGGCCCCACCAGCACCGCCGCCACCTTCTCCGCCTTCTACAACCCCCCCCCCCCCCCAAGACGCCAGAAGAAGGTGCCGATTTTTTGCACCCCCTCGCTGCTCCCACTTTGACGATGCTCCAAAGTGCGCCCACGTCTCAGCCCTCTCGTCCCCCGCCCCCTCGGCCCCCTGAGTCACTGGGGGGGACCCCTCTCTCGACCCCTCAACTCACTGAGGGGCCCTCGCTGTCGACCCCTCGACCACTGAGGAGCCCACACAGCCCTCTCCCGCCTCGGTCCACAGGCCATCTTCACCACGTCGGCGCCCTCACCATGCCCCTGCCACCGCCGTCACACGCCCCCTCGCCAACCGGCCGCCTCATCATTGACGATACCTCTGTATATCCCTGTCCTCAACTAGCATTCCGTTCACCGCCTTTAGCATCAACTGTTTTTCCTCACCTTCAGCACTCAGTGTCAATTTTCGCTTTCAGCGCTCCATGTATGCCTTCTAGGATCTCTCCTTTGTATTTTCCTAGCTTTATTTTGCATAATCTAGGGGGACCTGTGTCGTAGTACCCGCCCATACCACTCAAACCTAATGATAAGATTTTACGTGGATTATTGACGTGGTGGAACCTTCCAAGCACCTCCTCCACACTCCAGAAAAGACCTCCAAAAGTGGTGTAACCAGCCAGGTGAAGCCTTTGGGTATAACCGGTGTGGTGGAAACCTTCCGAGCACGTCATTCGATACCTCACGTTCCATCACAACCTTTCCTTTCCCAGATAACACTTCTATCACCACATACGTGTTTACAGGAAGCCGCTCTATTACCACTTTTAGGCTTTACACTATGGATTGAACGGAATCAGAAACCAATTCTCCTGTCCCAATCCTCCGTTTTCGAATCCCCAAAGATTTTCCAGATCCAACACTTGAATTTAGCGGTGCATACATGAATGGTGACATAATATATCTATCACAGGGCAGTCCGACGAAAAGCCCCAGCCTGGAATTGCTGTTTACGTTACTTTATATCTACTGGAAACTAAATCATCAAAAGAAGAAAATCATGTTTATTATGACTATCAACAACTATCTTGAACACTAGATCCGAGGCATTCTGAAGAGGAACTCCTCGGTCTATCGAGTAGGGCATTTTCGGTGTCTCTGTAGTTTGAGTATACTGAGTATATGGGATGCCTACTCATCGGTGAGCAGACGCCCGATTTCACCTCACTGCAAAATGAGAAATAAACGAGATAGAGAAGAATTGATGTGTTTTATATTACAAGCGCAGAAAAAATTTATTTGATGATCATACAGAAATAATACAGTAACCAACGGTTTATTTATTCACCTGTTTCAATACACGGTGTCAACAGTCGCCTCGTCTGCGAATATCACTGTTTTCTGTGGTCAATATCTACCCTGGGGGCCTATTCACTAAGCCAAAGAGACATCTCTTTCAGGTCCGACTCTCTCTTTTGGCAAAATGGATTTTTATAGTATCCATGACAGGGTTATTCAATAACTTTTAAAAGAGAGAGTTGGCGGCCATCTTGGCATTCTCAATCTCTTTCAGAGAGACAGCTAATTAGGTGTCTTTCCTCGAAAGAGAGAGTCTATTTATCGTTTGTTTCACAGTGATTGTGTAATATCCTCGATCATCCGCAACCACATCGGTATTTGGATAGTGTATTTTTTCATTTCATACAGTTTTTCATCATAAAGTTTTTCATTTCATAAAGATTAAATTTTTCATTTCAATTTTAATTAAAAATATATACATAATTATTGATTCATGAGTAAAAACGTCCAAGTACAGGTTGAGGTAGGTACCTACCTACCTAAGAGTGGCCGTTCATTAGGTGTAGATATAATACAAGCATTAAGCCCCCTAATTCTACTTTTTCTGTTTATAATTGAGACTTTTTCAATTTCATTTCAACTTTTATCCGATTTGTGAGTAAAAACGTTCAAGTATGGATTGATGTAGGTAGGTACCCATTGAATTTGTATTACTAAGAAATGCGTTCATTATTATGGAATTGAACTCCCCGGGAAACAAACATCTCGCACTTCATGGATACTATGGCATTTTCGTGTATTAGAATCCATATCTCTTTCTCAAGTTCTCTGGAGCTATTCAGTAAAATAGACGAACCCGGGAGACGTTGGAAGAGACTGTCTCCCAGGGGAGACTATCTCCCGCAGGAGATTTTCAAAATAGATAATCTCTTTCCACTAGGTATCTATTTTAGTGAATAGGCCCCCTGCTCACTCAAGGAAAGCCCTAAATCGCTATAATTATTGGTGCCGGCCAGGCAATTACAGTAGGATAAATATGCGGAGGATTCAAGAATTATATCATTAATTATTTTTTGTTATTCATGAGTTCATTATAACGTTTATCCAAGTTACTTGAATACCTACCTATCAACCAAATCAGAAATAACCATCATTCTTCAAATCAAGTAATATCTCGGAACTACCAACTCGTTTCACGCACAACTGCCGTATCTAATTTATAAACAGCTGTCCTCTAGCAATGGTTCTGGGGTGGATGAATACCGCTTCATTCACGATCATGTTGATGAAGCTTTTCGGTGCGAACCTCCGGGCCTTACTGTGAATGAACGGCAGGAGATTGGAGGGGGGGGGGATAGATTCATGCGTTATAAAAGGGACAGGAGGTTTGAAAAGGAATCCTTCTGGAAACATTTGGGTTTGTCCTTCACAAGCCCTCAAAAAGTGGATGGAGTATGGTGAATTACTCGGCGCACACTACCAAACTACGCTCTGCTGCCCAGTGCTAATAAGAGTGTGAGGAGAGTGGCGGTGGACCCTCGAGAGTCCCCCTTCCAGAATAGCGATATTATCAACAGTTAAGAAGTGATAGCGATTAGGTTTCAGCCTGAACAATATGGCGGCATGCCATCAGTGCTGTGCTGCGTTGTGTAACTATCAGACTAGAAACATTTGAAGCAACGGTATAAAACAAAAAGCGAAACAACCTGAAGAAAACAACAAAGTCGAACCCAGCAGCAAGCACTGAAGACATCTGAGGACTGTAACCAACTTTAGTGTCTTGAACTTATTTTACCAAAAAATCTCGCGATCTTTTTCTAGGGGGGGGAAATATGTATAAAGCTTATGTGTTTTGAAGTGCTTTGTTTATAATCGTACAGCGATGATAAGACGCTAAGGAATACTTTTTTTCTCTAGAAACCAGATGAGATTCGAATAGTGACTTTATTTCTATTTTAAGGAAGACTATTCTGTCATAAAAACATTATGTGACGATTCTAGTTGAATAAAAAATTCTCGTGAGAAGGCTCTCGCGAAAAAAAATACAAAAAACCTAATACTTCATGTCTTGCCGCAGTTTTACTTTTAATCACCCTCATTTTTATAGAATGCGAGTCCGGTGGATGGACTGAAATCATTTTATTCCATTTTCGGATTCTACGTACATCAAACAGAAATTATCAAGTTTTGTGGTGGGGTGCGGCAAGGGGTTATATATATACTTTTTTTTATGGTTTCCTTGTTGGGTAGGTAAGGTATTGACCACAGAAAACAGGATCTACGCAGAAGGGGCATCTACCGTCGTGTAATAATTTGCAGCGGTTTTCTTTCCATTTTTGGATTCTACGTACCGTGGAACAAAAACCATCATAATATTATTTGATGTGACGAGGGCCGAAGGGGGGGGGGGGGGGGGGGGGTTAAAAATATTCCGTGCTCGATTCCAAAGGTTCATTATTGAAAATAATACACCATTACCTGACAACCAATGTATATGTTAGTTCAACGGAAATCATGAACCGATTTGAACGAAGCTTTTTACGAAGACTCACATTCTCCCTTTAACATTGTTAATGCTAGACGACCTGAGACCCTTGGTGGTTGTCACAATCCAACCTAACGCCTTCCCGATTCGGGGATGATGTTCTCTCAATATTTCGAGAATAGCTTGCATGAATGAAACGAATTAACTCGAACGGTGCAATAAAAGAAACTTTTTAGGAACAGTGGTCTGTGAAAAATTACCTACTGAAGCGCCCAACTTATTTCACTCAGAACTTTCTATTCTCAGTTTTAGAATCTTTAATCTTCTGGGTGAAAGCGCATTATTATATTTTATTTTAACGTGAAAGTCCCAACTTCGCACCTTAATTTCTACTTGAAGTAAAAAGTTTAAGGCTCGACTTTCGGATAGCTTTGATCCGAAACTCATGCTTCGCGTCAGAACTTTTGAAGAACGCGCCTTCTTTCAGCACTTAAACACCCTTCCAGCTTTCTGTTCTGAGGTTTGAGAATTTATTGAATTCACGCTCGATGTAACTCAACACCTTTATTAGGAGGAGATAATTCTCGCCCATTCCTTAAAAAAAAACAATGATAAGTGAAAAACACTGAATCGACGAGATCCATGTTTCAACATTTTCTTTCATTCATTCAAAGTAAGTTGAATTTCATACCACCAATCCGTTAGGGTGGTATTTATTTTATTATACTGTATTACTGCAAGCCGATGTATAGAAATGGTTTCACACAAGCCAGGAATGAATTTTGATTTATATTAATAAGCATTGTATATATTACTATGGACCTAGACGCTTAAATAATTGAGGGATAAAGTAAACAGGTACATCTCATCGTAAATTTCAGCGTACACGTCATCTATCAGACTCATTATTATTACGTATGTCATATTCTAATGTAAGTGTAATAATCGGATAGGAATATAAGACTGTTGAGGCGAAGTTCTTGATTGAGGCTAAATAGCAAAATCATCGATTTTTCTAAAGTAAATGTTTACCAAATTTGACTTATATTTGACTGTAAATTAAATAAATCCTTTTTCCAAATAAATATTTCAAACGATTGATTCTTTCCAGATTAAATCACTAGTTGTAGGAGTTAGGAGACCGTCCATTACAGATGATACACTAGCAGTGGACATCCCATAATGAACGGTATATTTCTTATAACAGAAATCGGCTATAACTGAAAAAATAGTTCGGTCCCTTTGATTCCACTTTACAAGATTTACACGGTAATAGTATAAAGAAGAGTCTGGGTCGAGGTGGAGGAGTTGCAGCCTTCACTGCCATCTACCTAGCGAGCGATGTTTCAAGCTCGATTAGATTACCATCCGCCACGAGGTAGCGCTGCCTTCTTGGATGACATAAGGCCTTTTTGTTCGTAAACGCTGACTGGTTTAGGTGTTTCTGATTAAATTTTAGCATGGTACCTATTTTACATGGATGACCTATCGGCCGAAAAACGATACAAGAAGCGTTACGGAACCACCTGTTCTCTGGATCCCCCTCCGCTACCATTCAACCACCATGATCTTCCCCATTCTAATTCCCACCCACTCGATACCTTCCCTCAATATTTTTCTGAGTCAGTTTCTTTCAGATCTTGTAGCTATGATTACCGGCATTTTGAACAAGAGCATCCGAGGCCAAGCGAGTTTTTAGCATGGAACATGCTTTAGGGCCGGTTTCACCAACGTAAACGAAGGTGTTGATCTCAGTTCAAATCGCGGTTCAAATCGTAAACGGAGATTGTCCGTCAGGTTGGGTTTCACCACGGGCGTTTAACCCTGAACTCAGTTCAACGGGAGTTCAGCGCTGAACGCTCGATTTTGGCCGATCAGCAGTGATAAACTCGGTTCAAGTCTACTTTTCCCTCCCGCTTATCCATTCACATCAACAATGTCTCGATCACCAGTGCGAGTTGTTAACATGATTTTCGACGAAGATGAAAGTGATGAACTCAACAATATTATAATTCGCCGCCCGAGGTAATTCCGCCAGAGGACAGAACATTTTGAACATCTTGATGAGTGACTTTTGTGTCGAGATACAGACTCTCGAAAGAATCTACGAAAAATAGATAAATACAATGTATAGTGAATGTAACAGCAGACAAACCCAAACTGAACCATTCATAATCACGTTTTCGGTGTGCATCAATTATTATTCAAAGAGCTGATGATAAGAATTCAATGAGACTACGCAAGCTGTGTGGTCTACTCCACTGCACAAACCAGGAATCGTATTTTGCAGAGAGGAAAAGCCGACGTAATGGGAAAACGGGATAAAAATTAAATGATTCCATAAGTAGTCGTGACATTGAATTATAACTTTTATATTTATTTTCTGTCTACAGTTAGCGGTCAAAATAATCACATGCTCGCCATTTAGGCAAGTGATATAAGGAACTTTGTCACTTTCTGAAGGTTCAAGTAATCACCAAATGTAATATTTGTCATAAATGCAAATTTGGTGACGAAAATGAATGCGTAGGAACTGGTGGAAGAGATTCAAAACAGTGTCGAATATCTCCCAGTGGCTTTCTACTAGGTCGCAGGGAATCTCGCGCTCACTGGCTGTGAAGATCGGTTCTCTCTTGACTCGTTTTGGTTCCATTAGGAATCAGGAAAACGGGACACAAAACACAGAAAAACAACTATGTTTAGCGAGAAAAAAAAACGGGGAAAAACAACGTGTAGGTAGGGAAAGCAAAAACAGAAATGGTTAGCTGGGCTTCTCGTTCCCACGTTTATCAAAACAGCTGACACCCCCAATTTTACCTCGTTATCACCTGATCGTATCATCGAATCATCGAATAATCGAACCCCTGCCTTCCAAATCAGAGTTCAAACTGTGGATCAACAGCAGCTCGAACTTGATTTTCGTTGATCTTAGTTCAAAATGAACTCCGATCCTAGAAACTCGTTTAACTTCGTGAAACCCAAAACTTTTTAAACTGAGATCAATCCATCGGTTACGTTGAACTAGGTTTCCGATAAACCGAGTTCATGGTTTAGTGGTGAAACCGACCCTTAGCCTTGGACTAACTAGCCAAAAAACGTTAGGTACGCGGAATGGGTGACGCGGATGGGTGACGAAATTTTCTTATGATTTTCACGTACAACCGAGTAGTTGCTAGGGAAATGAAACTTCTTTCATTTTCATCGGACAAAAATCGATTTCCATTCGTTGGAGAGCTCTTGATTTATCACGCATTTATTTCGTATTTGTTCTTGGTATTTATTTCCTAGTTTCATAATATAACTATATAAATGGATGTTATAAATCGATAGTAAACAATGACGCTTGTTTGGTTGTCACTTGGTTGTTTCGATGTGTATAAGCGTGGCTAAAGCATGTTCCATGTTTCTTGAATTTTAGCCGTAGGCTCTAAGCAGTAAGCATCCGGGGGTCCCGGGCTTGCCCCCTGGCGAGGCGCGGAGCGCCGAGTTTCCTTCAAATTTTAAATTTATACTAGAGAATTTAAATAAAGTCGTTCAGGTCAATCCTTAGTTCTTTTGATTCCCTAGACCATTCCCAAACAAAACGGTCCAAGGCAAGTCTTCCACATTTGAAAACTTGAAAAATCCCCCAAAACTTGGGTCTGATCAATAAAATCGTGTAGATCATTTGCTAAAAATATATTTCGTCTTATTTTTTTTTAATAATCCAAATGCTAATCAAAATTGGAGAAATCTAATAAATCAATCCCTCTTAACTTGATAATCTCAAACATTTTATAAAATTAAAAATTAAAAACAATAAAAGTTAGTCTCCTATAGATAGATACTTTTTTTTCGTATGTTACGTGGAAACGTCTGAACCGCATGACCGATTCTAATGAGTGGTGTCTCAACTTGATCAGCGAGTTCCTGAGAAGGACATAGGCATGCTAAAATCACCGAAACGACTTCTTTCGACGTGAACAGGGTTTCCCTTCGCGGCCTAACTGTTTGGTTTCTACCAGTCCGCGAGTAACGTGAATTTGGATCGACCACTATTGACGCCAGACCCATTGACGAATACTATCGCCCGGGCAAAGCCGACTGACTATGAATGCTTGAAAAATAATAAAGAAGTATCGATTAATTCACTACCACAGATAAGGAAGCTTACTAGTATTCAGGCAAGAATTTTTTTAAATTGTGCCCTAAAATGAAAATTTCCACTCCTGTTTTGCGTTTCAGAGCTTCCTGAACAAATTTGGCTCTGAGTCTGTCTGTCTGCACGCAAATATTGGAACGCCCAAAACTCCGAAACTGTTTATGCGATTTAGATGAAGTTTTAAGGGATTATGAGGATTAGTCCCTATATGGTTCCATGATACAAATTGAATTGTCGTCGGAGCATCAGTAGCCTCTGCGTCTGCGCAAATTTGGAATCGCAAAAACGAAAATCTTACTGAACGAACCGTCCGATTCCACTGAAATTGTCAGCGGTGTTGAGGGTTGGTCTGTAGAAGATGGTCCCCTATGAATTCCATTGCAATTGTTTTAACTGTGGCCTTTGCGCATACGCAAACATCAAATCCTACAAACAGCGAACCGCTATATATATCTCAAGGACACGCCAGCTGGTAGCTACATGCAGGTGATTATAGAATTAGGAATTTTACCTACTGACCACCCGCTTAGCAGATTATGAACGTGCCATTCCTTGAAACTTCACTCATTTGGGGATTTAGATAGGAAGGTATAGATATAATTACCCTAATTATGTAATAGTGCGAGAGTAAATTATATAGGTGCAGGGTAACCCTCAGGAACCGAACGGTATCTCAGTAGTCAATGCTCAGTCAATTTTGACTAGAACTTTTGTAATCATCTCGAATCAAGCTGATCTACAATAAATTATAGCTTTTTTACAGGATTAGGCAAGCTCCTTAGTCAAGGAGGTCCTACTTAGTCAAGAAGCTCCTTAGGTAAAGTTACTCTCGGAATGTTCCCCAACTTTCATTAAAGTAAGATCCTTCTGAAAATTGTGGTTTTGAACTTTTGTGTGGCGGAACAGATGTCTTGCCATGATAACATGTTCAGTTTCGATACCACGAAGAATCTAAAGCCAGTTAACCACTGATGTTGAAAAGGTTATCATTAGTCTCTAGCTCCCTAACGAGCCTTCCGGAGACAGGATGGGGTAGAAAGTAAAGTGCCGTCGTGTAAATTGGAATCACAATTGAAGGGGAATAAGAAGGTGGTCTCAAGTTGTGATTTCCCAGGGGGTATTGCTCAGCTCGTTAGGGGCTGTGGAGTTCTAATCTTAAACCTTTTATGTCAGGAGATTTTCTGGGTTTGATCAAAGGAGCCAGATTCCTCTTAGTTATTACGTGTGCTACCAATAAATTATACTGATGAGATACAATGATGATTATATCGTCGACTGCCTGCAAAAAGTGATCCGAAACGTCCACTTTTGGGCGAAACTGACTTTTTTCATCAGCTGGTTCGTCAATAAATCGCCTACAAGTTAGTAATTCAAGCCCCTCATCGGAGGGGTCCTAATGCACCCCTCTCACAAGAAAATATTTCCTTCTGGAGCTTTTTCCAGTTCACTGCCAAAAATCATTGTGGCTCTTCATCATTTTTGTCTGCAGAGAGCGAATTGGCGTAAAATGATTTTACCATTTTACCATCGATAATTTTTTTTATCGAACATCGATGTTATCCCTCTGATATCATCAGTAACATCTATGTTAAACCAATCAACATCGATGGTATTGTAAAATAGTGAAAAAATCTAAGTTAGGAAAGGAAGCTCGGTGAATGGAAGAAGGATGAGAAGCCCTGTAGGAATATTCGAATTATTAATCCATTAAAGTACTGGACCGATCTTCTCATTTGTTTCCTCTCCTGAGTAAGATGGTATTGAAATATTTAAGCTCAGTTCCTACTGAACGTTTATTTTCAAAACCTGGGAATATGCTTATTCAGGAGAGGAACGAAGCCTGCACCCCCTCCAAGCACTCTCATGCTTCAAGTACTCTTCATGCAGAGCTTGGGGAATGAGCATTATCCATCCTATGTATACTAACTGATTTGCAGGTGCATAACTACTTACAAACAGTAAGCAGGTATTTCGTTTTATTTTGAATAAAATATTTACAGCGAGGCGATGCAATATATTTTATTTTTACAACCTGAAATTCCTAATGAATCATTTTTCATAACTTTGGTATATTTTTTCAACTAAATAAACGCTGCAAATTATTACACAAAGGTTTATTATTTACCTGAGATGTCCCTTTTGCGTAGATCAATGTTTTCTGTGGTCAGTACCTACCCTCGAGCTCCCCCCAGGAAACCCCAAAATCGAGTAGTGGACGGCCCCGGAATTAAGCTTCATGCAAATGCACGGGATTCAATCATTCGGTCATTAATTATTTGTACTTATTCATGAAGCATAAGGCAAATAATAAACCGTTGTGTAATAATTTACCTGTGTACGTGTACCCTTCTACGTAGATAGTACAATAAACCGTTCTGTAATAATTTACAGTTGTGTAATAATTTACCGTTGTGTAATAATTTATCCAATAATACTTCGTTTGTTCATGTTGCAAAAGTACCTACAAAAAAATTCAAAGATCCATCATTTTTCAAATGAAATAATATCACAGAACAACCAACTCGACTTCATACAGCCATCCGTGATTATAATGAGGTGACCCTAGCAATGATTTACCTGGGCCGGATTTATACCATTTGATTCACGATCATGTTGACGAAGCTTTTCAGTGCAAACGAATGGCTGGTCGTAAAATGCTTCGGGTGGTCTCAAAAAATTATTTAGTTCAAGATCAATTTAAAAACGTTAAAAAAAACCATGTACCATCTATTGAAAGTTTTCGAGCTACGGCGGAATTTTCTTATTGCATTTTCGGATTCTACATACCCTTGATACGTAAACCATCAAATTTTGATTGGGCGGGAGGTTTTTTTTTTTTTTTTCATGCTCGATTCCAAAGGTTCATTATTGAAACTAAAAAACCAAAAAAAGGGAAGCAATGACTTATTCGTCGCTCTTTTCGTTAACTCTGTTTCTTCTGCCATATTATACTTGTTTTTCTTGGTCTTATCACTTTTGGTTTACTGTTTTTCATTATTTAATAAACCTTTGGAATCGAGCATGAGAAAAACTGTTTGTCGCCCCCTTGAATTTCAAGATCAAATCTTGAAGGGGGGGGGGGGGGGTTACTTTTTTTTATGCTCGATTCCAAAGGTTCATTTTTGAAAGTAAAAAACCAAGAAAAAGGGAAGCAATGACTTATTCGTCTCTCTGTTTTGTTACCTCTGTTTCTTCTGCCATATTATGCTTGTTTTTCTTGGTCTTATCACTTTTGGTTTACCGTTTTTCATTATTTAATAAACCTTTGGAATCGAGCATGAGAAAAACTGTTTGACGTCCCCTCGAATTTGGTGGTATCCGTTTCAAGATAAGTAAAGTTCGAAATGGAATAAAAAGATGTCTGTCTGTCCGCCGTACACGCCACATTTTCTTAGCTACCATGGAGCTCACTTGGAGTATAGTTGATTATACGAAGCTTGGCGTTTACTGTCTTCTCTAAGGGGTGAAAAAAAATGGGTTGAAATTTTCATAACACCGTAGCTCGAAAGCTTAATAATACAAGATTATGTTGTTCTACGATTTTAAGTTGATCCCGACCGTGAGGATGTTCGGAGACCACCAGTAGTATTTAAGTCCAGACGATCGTTCACAGCAAGGCCCTGGATTTTGCACCGAAAAGCTTCGTCAACTGAGGAACTGAGTGTGATCATACGGTATGTACATCCAGCCCGGATACCAACGCTAGGAACAGCTGATTATAATCACGCATGGCTCAATGAAATCGAGTAATCTATTTGATTGTTCTGCGATACTATTTTATTTGAAGAATGATGGTTATTTTGGATTTTGTTATAAGTAGGTACCTACTGTAACTTGAACAAATTTGGTTCGGCGTCTGTTTGTCAAACAGTGTGTCCGCAAATCCTTGCCACACGGATAACTTCCTCAATTCGAATCCAATTGCTCTGGAATTTCCACGGAACATGAGATTTGAACCCAGAATTACAGATGATCGGATCATTGGTATGGCCCCATCGCATTGCGCAAATGCGAATCCGAGGTACTCCATTTCTCGCGGATCAATGGCCCGTTTTGCTCAACTTTGGTAGGTTGATGGGGTGTAGCTCTCAGACCCCCTATGAATTTCAGAACGACTGGAGCACTGCGCATGAGAATGCGAAATGTGAGGGATTCAATTTTTCATGAACCTAGCCGCGACTATGATGAAATTTCACTGAAACTACACGGAGGAATTTTCGTTCATTTTCTTGAAAACTACATCTATGCTTCATGATATGTATAATAATAAATATGGTATATGAATTTATTGATTGATGTCCGTAATAATAATATAATTTTATTAAAAATAAATGTTTCTTCTTCTTCTTCTCATAGGACGGAGCAATCTCAGACAGGTTATCCAACTAATGGACATATACATGAAGTCCGTACTAGATACAGGAAAGAAACGGGACCAATTCCACTTCACACAGACTGGCACAAGCACAACTCTTCAGCGACATACCTACTATACTTTAAAAAACGCTGCAAATCCCTGCACAACGGTTTATTATTTTGTACAGAATACCCTTCTACGTAGATGGTATAATGAACCGTTGTGTAATAATTTACCGTTGAGTAATGATTTACCGTAGTAATAATTTACCCATCAATAATACTTCAACGTTTGTTCAAGTTTCACTACCTACCAACAAACTCCAAAAGAGCCATCATTTTTCAAATGAAATACTATCACAGAACAACCAACTCGACTACATACCTACTCCGCCAATATAATCAGGTGATCCCTAGCAATGATTTCATCTCCGCCAAATTTCCTATTGTGGGCGCGTCTCTGGTTACGAGATTTGGTTTGAATTGTATACAATTTCATTCACACTGGAGTCGAAAATGCCTATCGGTGCAAACTTCGGGGCCTTACTATGAACGAACGGCTGGACGTACGACGCTCCGGATGGTCTTAAAAAACTCGCAAGTTCAAGAACTATTTAAAACCGTAAAAATATTCACGTAAAAAAATGGTATGGGCGTTTTGAAAATTTCAACCCCTATTTTGAACCCCTTAGAGATGACTGACAGTAACGTCGAGCTTCGAGGACCAACTAGACCCCGAACGGAACCTCTAACCCGATTTTCATCAATTTTGTTTCATGGTAACTAAGAAAAGTGGCCCGTACGGCGTACGGCGGACAGACAGAAATATTTTTATTGCAGTTTTGGATTCTACATACCTTGAAACGTAAACCATCAAATTTTGAGGGGGGGTAAGAATTTTTTTTTTTCATGCTCGATTCCAATGGTTCATTATTGAAAATAATAAACCAAAAATTAGGATTTATGATTATATAGGTATTCCAAAATTGATGTTAGAGGCGATAATATCGATGTGCCGACGTGCATCGACGGTGGAGGTAACCATGTTTTAGACTATCGCTGTCCTCTCCCGAAAATATTGGAATCACGCGTTACTGCTCACGAGGAAAAGATCATCAACTCCATTTATACACACCATTCAGTAATAATCTAAACCGAAACTAAGGAAACCGAAAACCTACCTACCAGTTTACCCAGTGACCGACCTAATCCAGTGTTGGTTTCGTACCAAGGGAACCCTGAGGGCGTGTATCGAATTTCAACCCACGGGACCATAAGGTGCCGGAGTTATAGGCGTTTGAAATCACTATTTTTCACTTTTTCTAGATCTTTTTTTTTTCTTTGACAGGGCTGCAGCCTCACCGACATAACGGATCGAGCTGAGATTTTGCGCACACATTCGTTATCTTCCAAGGAGATATCTTATGCATCCCCCCCCCCCCCCCCCCCCCCCTTTAAAATTCTACGGTAAGTAAGTATGTACGGAGATTTTTTTTAGGTGGGTACCTAATGGGGAAAAAGTTTACTTCATCAATGCAAATAGATGTCCCCCCCCCCCCACAAAAAACCTGTTGTAAAAATTTACTCGGTAAAAAAAGTAAGTACTGAGTACGTACCAAGTACTAAGTAGGTAGTACTGAGTAGGTGTAACTAGGCACTAAAAATGTTTAGGCACTGGGAATATGTAACCCCCCCCCCCCCCCCACCAAAAACACTCTCCCTAACCATTTTGTTCATCCAAAACTGCATCCAACAAAATGAAAAATAAAAAATCAGCCGCAAAAAGCATTGATATCCATTTACATTCCAAAAGTGCATATCTGATGCTTCACCACTTCCGCACTTTTGGAATATATTTTTCTTGTTGGGCGGTGGTAGGCTATTTAGGAGCACTATCAGTTCTATGCCTTCCTCAACTATGCACACAGCACTTTTGTTTTTTGTTTTGCAAAAGCTGCAGCAAAAACAAAATGTAAGCTTTCAAGACCACCACCTACCTCGGGTGCTGCTCATCTGCGCAATGGAGGAGCTAACATCAGATCCAAGCATGGTTAGGGGTTTTTAAGGTTCCAATTGAATGGAGCTGGTAACCAAATAGCAGGAAATCTGCCCAATAAGTTATTCCAAGAAGGACGGCTTATTTTGGCAATTATGAGTAAAAGATCCAAACAGCATACAATATTCTATTGTTAAATTAAACCAATATCAACGATATTGGTTTATTATTTTCAGTAACAAACGCTTGGAATCGAGCATGAACAAAATTTACCCCCCCCCCCCCCCCTCACCCCACCCCATCAAAATTTGATGGCTTCCGTTTCAAGGAAGTTTTTAGTAAAAAATATTCTTTCCTTCCGCCGTACACCGTACTTCACACTTCCCTTAGATACCGTGAACCAAAATTGATGAAATTTGGTCTGTAGGTCCCATTTGGAGGTCTAGTCGGTCCGCAAAGCTCGGCGTTACTGTCAGTCATCTCTAAGGGGTGAAAAATAGGGGGTTGAGGTTTCCTGAACGCCGTAGTCGAAAACTTTCAATAGAAGGGTGTGGATTTTTTTGCGGTTTTAAATTGATCTCGAACTAAAGAATTATTTGAGCCCACCCCCAGCCGTTCATTTGCATCAAAAAGCTTCGTCAACACCACGGATGGCTGTTATTTCATTTGAAGAATGATGGCTCTTTTGGATTTCATGATAGGTACTTCTGTAACTTGAACAAACGTTATGCTTCATGAGTAACAACAAATAAATAATTAATAAAAGAATTATTGAATCCTGCGCATTTTTATGAAACTGTAACTCCTGAAACGGCTCCAATACTGGATTTAGGGCTTTGGGGGGGGGGGGGGGGGTCGAGCGTAGGTATTGACCACAGAAAACCCGTTGTGTAATAATTTGCAGTGTTATTTTTCATGCTCGATTCCAAAGGTTTATTATTGAAAATACAAAATATAACTCTACCCGGATTCCGTGGAGTTTACCGGGAGTTTTGGAAACTGGCTTGGGATTTGTTTCTATACGTGACGTTTTGACTGGACTGTTATAGGTCTTTAGCAGACTTTCACCAGAACAGCCTCGAACAACTACTGGGAAATAATTCTACACACATAAACAAAATATTTGAAAACCTGAAGTCACTATCATTGTACTGTTGTAACGGAACCATTGTAACCACTACTGTTCTAACTGAATCATTGTAACCACTACCGTCAAGTATCATTTGGCTTCAAGTATTGGAACAAAAAATTACAAGTATTGGAAACTATTTTTTTAACTCGTGGAAAAAATACAGCATTTTGTTTCACAGTTTTCTAGTTGGTGTATGGTGCGACTTTTCATGTTGACATCCGCGAGTTCGCCATTCACTGCCGTTTCATGGATTTGAAATCGTCGACGTCCCATCCCTTTTTATATCGTCGGAATTTACGGTAAGGGTTGACGTCCGTTCCTTAGCAGTTTGATTGCATTCTGTAGACAAGAGGAAACCTAATGAGTTTCTCAGTGAGGTTGGAAAACTTTCCTTCGGGAAATCAACGGCCTGAAAAGGCGCGTCGAACTCGTGGTAGGTACAGCCATTTTCAATTATTAAAAACTTCCCCGTTACCGCAAAAAGATCTCAATCCAACTTACAATTTGCCATCCAGTTACAACATTTCTTAACCTGCTCCTGAACAAATACGTAATAACTAAATTTCGAAAAGTTCTGCTTGTCATTTAGTTATGGGATCATCAAAAATCAATATCAGTAGAATGAAATAACTAAATTTGTGGAATTGAGATAGTAAAAAGAAATGTATCAAAAATCAAAGACTCGATCTCTTACAGTAGGTGAGGAACTATGAATTTATTGTAAATAAATCAATTTATTTTGAGGAAACGATGAATTTATTGTAATATATTGTTTATAACGGTTGTATATTAACTTAAAGCCAATAAATCGGACAGACAGACAGGCACCGAGCCCGAACTCACAAAAGTCCCTTGTGGTGATGGTGAAGATTGAGGTAGGTGAGGTTTGGGTAGGTGAGATTGAGAAGGAGAGCGCAGGTTTTAGGTAGATAGTATCCAGAAAGGTTACACCACATTGGCGAGGCCAGAAAGGTTACCGCCACGTTGGATGCTAGGGGATGTGCCCAGTAACACCTCATTGGCTAGGCTAGAAAGGTTACCAACACATTGGGATCTTTCATGAGAGAGGTTGAGGAGGAAGGTAAGGTGAGAGAGAGAAGTCATAGAGTTTGAGTGTGATCGATAGAATGAAGAGCCAGGCAAGGAGGATCGATGGAGGGAGGCTACCTGCTTACGTCCCTCTTCTCACGTAGCTCGGCTTCTCCTAGGCTTCATTGGAATCAATCTTAAAATCTACATTGAGTAGTATGTAATGAAAAGGTACCACGACATAAGTCCCCCCAGATTGGACCAGTAAAGCAAAAAGTTAAAAAAAATAAATTACAAAAGAGATAGAGAGTGCTGAAGGCGCGAAAAGACCTTTGATGCTGAAGGCGGTGAACTTGAAGCTAGTTGAATGTACAATGATGAAAAAAACATGAGATGGCAAATGTAGGGAACTTATGACTAGGTGGGGCATATTTACGGTAGAGGGAATGTATACAGGTGGAGGATCATCGAAGTCGGTGGAGCGAGGCGAAGTCGGTGAAGGTGCAGAGATGAATGTCGCAGTGGGGCATCCGGACCTTTCCAACCGAGTGCCACGGGAGGAAACGTACCTGATGCAGAGGAGCAGGGCAGTAAGGCTGGGCCGCTAGGAAGGTTGCGGGTGTCCGTCGCTCACGACTTCCGGGCTTGTGCTTCCTGGCAGGATGTACGGGGGATATCCCCGGCGGTGGTGCAGCCGTGGCTGGGGGTGCAGTCCTGGCCGGCGAGGGAGGCATTACTGGGTCCTCCGAAATGTAGGGGATGTGTGTCCTCGCGGCTTCAGGATGTAATAATCAGGACACTGGCCACCACCGAGGCTGGGGAGGTAATCCGGTGATCCGCAGTGGGGGGTACTATAATGACGGTGATGGAGGCCCGGGCGAGCGACGGAGCGGCAACAGAGGAGCCGGGACCTGGATGTCACACAAGATGGCGGCGACGTCGGGGTCGAAAAACGGCTGGCGAGGGAGATCTGAAATAGTCCAGAGCAAGGGAGAGAATGTGCAGATCTTGATCTGTTGTTCCTGGAGGTTGATGTGGTGGGAGATCTGCAAGCACGTGGGCCAGCTTGCATCGGGCGAGTGGGACATTGTAGGGTTTCCCATCAATTAGCAGAGTAGCGGTAGTTAGCGAGGTGCGGATAACATGAAAGGGGCCGGTGTAAAGTGGTTGGAGGGTCTTATGGATGCCTGGCTCTTTCAGGTACATTTGAGTTGGGGAGTAGAATCATTTGGGGTAGGAGGTATTGGTAACGGGAGTCGGTTGCATTTGTACTCTGCTAATTGACGGGTCCTTTAGGAAAATATTGGCGGGAAGCCGGAGGGATGATGAAAAGGTCCGTTCCGGGTGGCTAATACCATTGGTAGGTCGGGCGGCTGTTCAAAGACTTATTAAAATGTAGGGTGAAGCTTTCGTACGTGAGGGGGTGTTGGCAGAAGTGGAAAGGGCCTGTTTGACTACAGAATGCCACCGCTCTACCTTGCCGTTAGACTGGGAATGGTAGGCTGTTGTGAGTTATTTGGAGAAGCCAAGGGAGCTGAGGAGATCAGTGAAGTGTGTTGACTCGAACTGCCTACCCTGATCGACCGTGACTATCCACGGGCAACCGTATCGAGTAATCCAATTGTGAAGGAAAGCTGCGGTAACGGTTTCTGCGGTGATGTGCGCGAGTGTTATACACTCGACCAGTTCGTGGCACGGTTGATCATGGTCAGGCAGTAAGTAGCCCTTCCCTTCGGAGGGGGGAAGCGGTCCGACAATGTCGAAGTGGATGTGTTTGAAGGCAAGTGTGTCATCTATGTGTTGCGGTGGGACGTGGGCCGAGACCTTACAGCACTGGCACTTGTGGCACCCGAGAACCCAGTTGTGGAATGTCGGTTCTCATGTGGGGCCAGAAGTACAGCGTTTTTATAAGGTCCCGGCTGGCTCGGATTCTGGGGTGGTGGAATGCTCGAACAGCTGCCCCCGTCGGTCGGGTGGGACGTAAAGACACGAGGTGTCTGCGCTTACGTTGCACCATAGGCCATGCGGCTTCAGCTGTTCGAGATTTTGAGCCTTGATGAGGTTGGCGAGGGTGGGGTCGGTGTTGGGTATCTGACGTCCTCCAATGTGCTAGGTGAGGGGAATGGCAGCAGTTCATCCACCCGCGTGGGGGATGGGTGGGACAGGGTGTCAGCGACATAGTTGTCCACCTCGGCCTGTATTGGATATAGGTTGTAAATTGTGCTATGAATTCCAATTGCCGGAGGCGGCGTGGCGTGGTGCGGATTTGAAGTAGTGCATGTGTGAGTGGTTTGTAGTCCGTTACGACAGAGAACTGTCGGCCCTCTATGAGGTCTCTAAGTGTCTGATGGCTTGGTAGATGGCGAGGAGCTCTCTGTCAAACATTGAGTATTTCTTCTGTGTATCTGACAAGGTCTTGGAGAAGAATCCGAGGGATTGGGTGCTGCTGCCAGTGTGCTGGTGGAGAACTGCGCTGATGGCCCAATCGGAGGCGTCATTCGTGATGGAGAGGGTTGTGAGTGGGGGGGGGGGGGGTCGTTCTTCTCAGCAGGTTGGGGGATGGCGTTGATGAGAGGCTGTTGTTGTTGGGCGGCATGGCAGATGCGGCTGTAATAGAAGTTTAACATGCCAAAAACCGCCAAAGTTCTGTGACGGTTTGTGGGCGAGGGAACTGGCGGAGTGAGTTGACTTTGGCAGCGAGGGGGGTGATGCCGGCCGATGTATTGAGGTGCCCTAAGAATTTAACCGAGGGTTGGGCAATAATACATTTCTTTTTATTGAAAACCCCTCACTGCGGAAGATGTCGAAAACTTGGCGGAGATGGTCGTAATGTTGGCCGGGTGTGGGGGATGCTACTAGGAAATCGTGGAGAAAGCAGAAGACGAGTGGGAGACCACCGAGGATTTGTTCCATGTATCTCTGCCATGTCTGTGCTGCATTTCGGAGTCCAAAGCCCATTTTAAGGTATTCAAAGAGAACAAAGGGGGTGATAATGGCTGTTTTTGGGATGTCAGTGGGATGGATGTCTAAGTGATGGAACACCCGGGAGATGTTGAGGGTGCTGAAGATGGCGGTGCCGTGGAGGAGGGATGAAAAATCCCGAAGGTGGGGAACATTGTTGAGTTCGAGATCAGCAGGGCCGGATTTTCCCTTCTGGTTTTTGTACTATGTGTAGGGGAGAGGCCCAAGGGGAGCTGTAAGGGCGAATAATGTTGTCAGCGATGAGATGGTCAAAATGGGCCTTTGCTTGGGATAGCTGGAGCGGGTGAAGGAGGCGGGCTTTGGGGGAGATGGGTGGTCTGGTCGTCTCAATAAAATGCTGAAGCGTTGAGAGGTGGGATGAAGATTGTGGTTCAGGTTTGTAGTTGTCGAGTAGAGCGGCGAACTTGGGGTTGGTGCGTGGGGGTGGAGTGGATGAAATCGGGAATTGGTTTCTTTGAAGCAGGGTCGATGAGGCAGGCATGCTTCATATCCACCTGGAGGCCGAAATATGACAAACAATCGGCCCCCAGGATGGGTCTCTATGTCGGTGACAGTAAAAACCACTCGTAGTTGTGGCCATTGAGATGTAGGATGGAGAGGTAGGTGCCGTATGACGGAATACGGTCCCGCTCGCCGCAAAGAGAAGTTGGTATGTTGATTGGGATCGGCGGTGAAGAACAATGTTCAGTGTTATTGATATGGCAGCCCCGGCGTCAACGAGGAAGGGCAGATTCGAGCGTTTGCAGTGTTGAAGAACCGGCGTGACAGCGGGGTGGCCTGGAGTGCAATGGCGGCTGTGGGTGAGGGTTCGTTGGGGGCTGCTTAGCAGGTGGCGGAGTCTTGAGAGCGGCTGTATAGGTTTTCGGTCGAACAGCGGCTGGTGGGTGAGGTAGTTGTTTTGTGAGGGGAGGGGTGAGAATGAAACTTTCTTCACCCCCCCGATGTGATGTTGGCGGTAGGGGGAGGCGTCGGATTCTGGAGGGGAGGGGCCCTTCCAAAGGCGGAGGAGGGAGGGGAGGCGCCCGTGGAACGGCCTCCCCTCCCCATCGTCGTTTCCTTGCTTGGTGGGCATCGTCGTTTCCCTGGTTCATTGGGGGGGGGGGGGGGGGGGGGGCGAGTTGCAATGGGTTTTGGCACTTCCGGGCCAGCGCTCATAAGGTGATGTGGTACCAGCAGCAGGAGGGGAGGTATCTGGCTGCTGGGTTTGAGGAGGGGGCCTGTTGGAGTGGTGGTGGGGAGGAGGCGTTTTCTGGTGGGCAGCCGGTCGGTTGCGGCACTCAAAGGAGGGGCTATGGTGCAGTGAGGGAGACACAGTGGGGGAGTGGGGAGGGCGGCCGGGCTAAGGGCGGAGCTCGTTGACGGGAATGGAGGCGCTGATGTCATAAATGGTGTCAGAGGCGTAGGAGGGTTTTGTCCTCTGCGTCCAGGTGGGCGGCGAGGGAAAGTGGGATTTTGAGCAGCAGTGCCCACAACCAGAAGGTGCGAGTGATGTCTGAGGTGAGGACGTCCTTCAACTGTTGGCTCAGCCGGTGGAAGAGGTGGGAGGGCTTGAGGTCCCCCAGTTGTTGTGGTTGGGAGAGCAGTGATCCTCGCGATCTTCGATGGTTGATAGAGGGCAGTGAGGCGGGTGCGGAGGTCGTCATAGGCAGTGGTTGAGTCGGGTGAGATGTCCGCTGTTTGCAGGAGGATGTCGTAGGGGAGCAGGGCGATCGTCGTTGAGTAGCGGGCCGTCTGGGCTTTGAGGTTGGCGGCTGAGAAAGCAGCGTCAAGCTGGAAGAACCAGAGAGTGGGGTCGTGAGTGTAGAGGGCGGCAGTGGATGTCGTCATGATGTCGGCAACTGGGGGTTGAGATTCTGCTTGCATTTTTGGCTGGGACGTCAGGTGCAATACTGTGGTGATGGTGAAGATTGAGGTAGGTGAGGTATGGGTAGGTGCGATTGAGAAGGAGGGCGTAGGTTTTAGGTAGCTAGTATCCAGAAAGGTTACACCACACTGGCTAGGCCAGAAAGGTTACACCACATTGGGATCTTTTATGAGAGAGGTTGAGGAGGATGGTAAGGTGAGAGATAGAAGTCCTCGAGTTTGGGTGTGATCGGTAGAATGACGAGCCAGGCAAGGAGGGCGCCTTATAAAGGCGCCTGTACCCTCGCCCGGTCCTGCGACGGGGGTTGAAAGCCGTTGGAGGATCGATGGAGGGAGACTACCTGCTTACGTCCCTCTTGTCACGTAGCTCGCCTTCTCCTAGGCTTTATTGGAAACAATCTTAAAATTTACATTGAGAGGTATATTATAAAGGGGTACCACGACATACCTACAATAAAAAATCCAAACCAAAATAGTTACATTATTCAAATGAAATAGTATCACGTCAACTTCATCGGAACCACCGGAATCCACATCGGACTCCATCTCTTCCATGACCTGCAGTACCTCCTTTGGGTCAGAATATTTGACACATTCCATTTCAAACCAAATAATCTGAATCATCGCCACTTTCCACTATACCTTCGTCAGACAGACGAACAGAACCTCCTTATACCTATACGTTCATCGAAACAACGAATCAAAGTTTACTTTTAAACCTTATATACCTTAGTCGATTAGATGAAATTAGATTCACGGGAAAGGACCTTACAGGTCACATGACATCCACATTTTACTGGTGGTAGGGGTAAAGATGAGCTGAAGCACTGCAGAGTGGACAACATCCCCCCCCCCCCCCCCCAACCGTAGCCACGGAGGAAGAAGGGGAGTGCTGGGATATTCAGCTACCTATAGTATTACAGGGCTGAACACGTAGGAAAAGAACTACCCTCTTATCAAAATTTTTCGAGCCACGGCGTTCTAGAATTTTCAACCCCTGTTTCTTACCCCTTAGAGATGACTGACAGTAACGATGAGCATCTCGGACCAACTAGACCGCAAATTAATGCGACCTACAAACCAAATTTCATTAATTTTGGTTAATGGTAACTAAGAAAAGTGCGAAGTGCGGCGGACGGACAGCAATTTTTTAAATTCATTTTAGCATTCTACGTTTCTACCTACCTTGGAATGGAAACCATCAAATTTCAAGGAGGGGAGAAGGGATTAAAAATTTGCTTTCATGCTCAGCTGCAAGGGTGCATTACTGAAAATAATAAATCCAAATTGGTTTGTTGATGTCAATGAAAAATTCTCATGCGATCCCGCTGGAGGAAAATTTAGTTTTCAAGCTAATTTTCATTCGTGTTGAGTCAGTTGTTAGTTGCTAACACTAATTGTACCAATTGGACAATTTGGATTTACCTACACAATACAACAATATTTTTAATTACTGCAGATAGTGAAAACTGAGACGGAAGCTTCGAAAAGGAGCAAAAAACTGGATGGGTGATGATAAAATATGTTGAAAAGGAGGTCAAACAAGAATGAAACTTTGTTCTCTAATCCCACTGAGAGGTGACGTTTTCATAATAGCTATGCCTGAACGTGCCAGTGGTTGACAATAACCGCCAGGCTGAGGGGTACCCTTCAAACCTTCAATTTAAAACAGGAGGCAACTCGGCTTTGATTTCCCCAAGGCGTTTTTTCTCTACTTCCTCTGTCACTCACCGTCGATCCTTTGGAGAGGGACGAGCAGGTTCAGCTACCGCTTTCTATTAGGAGCTGAAGAAGAGGAATGTCTGCTGCCGATGGATGACCACTACACAAGAGCATGGGCCACCAATAGCGGTAACTGACACAACGAAAACACAATTAGTGAGAAAGTTATCAGTTTGTAAACAACACTCACCATTCCGGCACCAACGACCTTGTCAATCCAGAACGGACAAGAATATTATAACATACAACTAAGGCAAATTAAATAAATAATTACGAGTATTTATTCAAACGTCAGTTATAGGTAACCTACTGTTATGTCTATCTGACGATCAAACCACGCGAAGCCTATTCTCCGCTTGGCTCTATTCGATTTTCTTTGAGGATATAGGTACCTACCTTCTTTTTTTTATATCTGAATATTGTTTTAATTACTTTTTAGGGCCCCTCTAACTATTGTAAACCAGCCGTGAGTTCACCATTTCAAGGTTTGCATTGAAAAACATCATCAATATGAGCGTGAGTCAAACGTTACTGCAGACCAATATTATCGAAGTGATGGAGAACTGCTGATTCAAATCATTCAGTTTTCTGATACTGAGTTTCATGTTCGACTCAGCACTTGTATGTTAGCATATACTCGTAGGAGGCATGGTTTCCAGTACTAAGGAAAACAGTGGAGTCTAATGCAGCCAGTGTATTAAGAAGGCAGTTTATCCACAACCCAACTTTTCATATCACAACCAGCCTCTGGAAAATGAAATTTCTTCCGAATGCGTGAATCAGTAACGTAAATTCATTCATTTAACCACAGATAACCCTTTTCTGAACGTCTACAACAAATTCGGTTGAAGAAACTTTCAGGAACTCAGTAACTATGTCCTACGTCCTATTCCAAATTAGGAATTTTCATACCTGAGTTTATAGGAGATTGAAGACTACAATGTGTTTTGAACTCCTCCCGTTCACATTTCTAACAGGGAATTCTGCTGCAGAACGTAGAGATACAACGGCTGAACACGCTATCAGTCGGTGTCCAGATGACATCGCAGGCATGTCAAGCAAGATGGATGGCATAGTCGGGACTCTCGGGATGTGAAATATAGCTATCCCCTCCTGACAAGTACATGACTATTGCTGTCACACCATTGTGAACGGGGGCTTTTAATTTCACCCAATTCTACGTTAGCTCCTGCCTTCGAATAGTTGATGAATTGATGCATTGGTGTAAATATAACTTTGAAATAAAAATTTATGTTAACAGCCCCATCGGATATTAAAAAGCCTGTGAGTTCTTAGGTACGGAAGAATAGGACATTTTGCAATCTGCAATGAACCTTATAAGCTGCTTGAACACTGCTCTGTTCACTGGTGTATTGGCAATGTGAAATCCGAAAAAAAACGCTGCAAATTATTACACAACGGTTTATTATTTACCAGTATAAATGCCACTTCTGCATAGATCACTGTTTTCTGTGATCTACTCTCGTGCTTCCCTCAGGAAAGCCCTAAATCAAGTAATGGAGCCGACCCGGGAATTACAGTTTCAACAAAATGCGCGGGATTCAATAATTCAATCATTAATTATTTTCTGTTATTCATGAATCATAAAACGTTTGCTCAAGTTGAAAAAGTACCTATCTACAAAATAAGAGCCATCATTTTACAAATGAAATAATACCAAAGAACAACCAACTCGACCATACAGCCATCCGTGGTTGTAATCGAGTGTTCCTAGCAATGATACCTGGACCGGATTATACCATTTGATTCACTTCATGTTGACGAACCTTTTCGGTGCAAACTAACGGCTGGACTTTCAATGCTTCGGGTGGTCTCAAACAATTCCTCAGTTCAAGGTCAATTTAAAATATTTTAAAAAACCATACCCTTCTATTACGGCTTCTGAAATTGAAATCTTTATTTTTCACCCCTTAGATATGATTTACATTAACGCCGAGCTGCGCGGACCAACTAGTCCCCAACGGGACCTACAAATCAAATTTCATTAACAACCTGACATTAACAGCAGGAGATCTGTTATGGTGTGCTCCCTACGGTTTTCACCAACATCAGATCTTTTGAGGTGTTGGGAGAGAGACGGACAGAATTTTAACATGGAGCATGTTTTTACGGGAGTAAACCAGGCTCAAAAACGTCCGCGTCCAGTCCAGGTGAACTCGGCTCCCCTCCCCGTCGCCCGCACAGTTCTCCCTCTACCCCACTCCTGCCACTCAACTCAGAGGAAAGCATGGCCAGACCCCACTCCGCCGAAAACTGCCAAGGGGGTTCTACCTACCCGAAAAACGCCAAAAGCAGCTGAGGACGTGTATTACATGACATTGCATTAGGTCGCAGGTTCGAGGCTTGGAAATCCCACAACGTTTTTTTGTTCCTCACTACCGAAGGCATGGAAGCCTTGGATTTGTGATTGAGTAAATGAAAATTTCCAATACCATTTTCCGGTTCAGACATCGAGGAACATATTTGGTTCCGTGTCTGTCTGTCTGTGGTAATTCCTTGCAACACCCATAACTACCCGAAATAATGGTCGAAGTCGACTGAAATTTCGAGGGTAGGTGCGGGTTGAGTCACAGATGGTCCCATACCAGAATCATTGAAAAATTACCGTAACTTTCGTCTGCGCATGCGCAAACGTGAAATAATTGGAACACCCATAACTACCCTAAATACCGTTGAAATCAATTCAAACTTGGAGGGTCGGTCAGGAATAATACTTTGGTAGTTCCAAATCAATTTCATTGGAATCGTAATGTAACTTTGATCTACGCATGCGCGAACATGAAATGTTTACCATTTCCTTGTAACGTTTCTAACTACGCGATAAATAGTCGTAGAGAGCTGAAATTGTGAGGGTATACGCGAGTTGGATCGCAGATGGTCACGTTTCAAAATCATGAAAATCGTTTAGTTTGCGCATGCGCAAACGTGAAATACATGGAGTGCCCATAACTACCTTAATATTATCGTTGAAATGAGTTCACATTTGGAGGGTCGATCAGTATAATACTTCGATGGTTCCGTATGAACTTCATTGGAATCTTACTGTAGGTAATTTCCCTCTCCGCATGCGCTAACATGAAATGTTGACCGTTTCCTTATAACGCTTCTAACTACGCGAAAAATAGTCGTAGAGAGATGAAATTTTGAGGGTACACGAGGGTTGGATCGCAGATGGTCCCGTATCATAACGAACCTACCCAACTAGTCTATACGTTCATGTGGTTCAAGTGAGGAAGCTATAGTGCCTACTCGAATTGGCAGACGTTTTTCTACATATCTCCATACCCTCTGTTATCATGTACATATTCGAAAAACATGTTCCATGTTTCCTTGCTTTGATCCTTGACCTAAACTGTTATAATCCGGGGGTCTGGGGGTGTCCCCCAGATTTCATTCGACAATAAACGTACCGTCATGAACACAAACCATTGGCGGCTAGACGCCCCCTACGGCAACCTTTTTTTTTTTTTAATTACGTTTTCGGATTCTACGTACCTCGAAACGGAAACCATCATATTTTTAGGAGGGGTTAAAAATTTATTGTTTTTCATTCTTGATTCCATTGGTTCATTATTGAAAATAATAAACCAGAAAGTTCTGTCTGTACGCCGTACGCCGTACTTCGCACTTTTCTTAGTTACTGAACCAAAATTAATGAAATTTAGTTTGTAGGTCCCGTTTGGAGTCTAGTTGGTCCTCAAAGCTCGGTGTTACTGTCATTCATCTCTAAGGGGAGAAAAATAGGGGTTGAAATTTTCAGAGCGCCGTAGCTCGAAAACTTTCAATAGAAGGGTATGGTTTTTTTTACGTTTTTAATTTATGTTGAACTATAGAATTGTTTGAGACCACCCGGAACATTGTACGACCAGCCGTTGTTTTGCTCCAAAAAGCTTCGTTAACACGATCATGAATCAATGGTATAAATCTGGCCCAGTTATTATTGCTAGGGAGCACCTGATTATAATCACGGATGGCCGTATGAAGTCGAGTTTTGTTGTTCTGTGATGTTATTTCATTTGAAGAATGATGGATCGTTTGGATTTTGTTGATAGGTACTTTTTCAACTTGAACAAACGTAGAAGTATTATTGGGTAAATTATTACCCAATGGTAAATTATTACACAACGATAAATTATTACACAACGGTAAACTATTACATACCAGTAAATTATTACGCAATGGTTTATTATACTATGTAAGTAGAAGGGGCACCTGTACAGATAAGTTATTACACAACGTTTATTATTTGCCTTAACTACAAATAATTAACGATTAAATTATTGAATTTCGCGCATTTGTATGAAACTTAATTCCGGGGCCGGCTCCACTACTCGATTTATGATTTCCTGGGGGGACCTCGAGGTTAATGAACACAGAAAACAGTGAACTACGCATAGGGGCATCTCTACAGGTAAACAGTAAACCTCTGTGTAATAATTTGCAGCGTTTTTTACAGCATTTTCGGATTCTACATACCTTGAAACGGATACCATCAAATTTTGAAGGGGTGTTGAACTTTGTTTTTTCCTGCTCGTTTCCAGTTTCATTATTGAAAATAATAAACCAATTTGAATTTGAATCCCGCGCATTTTTATGAAATGCAATTGCTGCAACATCCAGTACTCAATTTAGGGCTTTCCTAGGGGGAGCTGGAGGGTAGGAATTTACCACAGAAAACTGATGTAGGTACGCAGAAGGGGCAGCAGCTATTCAGGTAAATTATTACGCGACGGTTTTTCACACAACTGCTTATAATTTTACCTTATGCTTCATGATTAACAACAAATAATTAATTATTGAATTATTATTGAATTCCACGCATTTTTATGAAACTGTAATTCCCGGGCCGGTTCCAGTACGCGATTTAGGGGTTTCCTTGAGGGAGCACGGTGGCAGGTATTGAACACGGAAAACAGTGATCTACGCAGAAGGGGAATATTATGTACACGTAAATAATAAAACGTAGTGTAATAATTTGAAGCGTTTTGTTTTAGATCAGTTCACAGGGACACGCCCAGCCCTTGGTACCTTGAAGGGTTTTTCTCTTTTGGATGTTCAGGGCAGCCCACGCCACGAACTCCCTGGGTCACGAACTCACTTCCCTCACTTCCCCAACTGTGTCGTTCAGCAGTCGAGTTATCCACTTTTTGGGAGCGCAATGGGCGGCATTTCTGCGCTGACGCGTGGGTCACTATATAGGCTTGTAATTGGGTTGTGACACCTCAAGCTACCCCCCCCCCCCCCCCTTATATCACATAATTTTCTTTCTTATTATTTGTCTTTGGTGTATATAGCTACAGATTTTTTTTTTAAATTTCATGTTTAGTTGTATGCCAAATATATGTAATTTTAAATAGTTGCATACTATGAGGTCCCAGCAGGCCTACATGTAACATGTCACCCAGTAATTATTATTATTATAGTCCCGAAAGTTAAAGGTGGTCGATTGGGACTGATTGTGAAGGTACACCGTGGTCCTAAGATGGGCTGATTTCGAACCCGCTGTTCAAAAAGAATTGATAACCTTTAAAAGGGCTGTTGAAAGTCTAGCCTTCTGGTGGTCCATGAGCTAGGAGGAATTCCCTAGGCTCACCGTAAGGTATTGTTGTTCGTTTTCTTCTACTGATGGAGAAATATAATATTCTTCTACTGATGGAGAAATGTAACATTAGGTTCCCATTAGACTATACCTGGGTCGCCATCTTGGGATAACGGCTAGGGTAATTGTGTTATTTTATCTTTCATCTGTCAACATTACCTCTTTACTAAAAACCTCATTTTCTAGGCAGCATCCTGTTTGTGCTCCACCCGTTTGTATTCTATACTGAAAGGGACATACCTAATTAAACTCACATGACACCGTAGCGTGTGCTATAATATACGCAGGTAGCTCACTTCCCGTTTTCGTATCGTGCCGCAGAATCGGTTCTGATTACAAGCTCTTACAAGTTTCGCCGACCCACTAACCTCTAAAACTTCCCTCAACTCTCAAACTCCAGTCCTTTCCCAGCTCAGGCACCAACCTCCTTCCAAGCACTTTGCATGACCTCCGAAACGGGTTAAAGAAGGCCTAGACAAAATACAGAACCCTCCCATGATGGATCGTCTGGCTTCCCAGAGGGGGGAGAGTATTAAGAGCTTGCAACGCTTCCTGAATCTCAAATCGGGAGGTCCGATTCTCCTTGGTTCCCTTGCCTCCGAACTACGTACTAACTCATCTCCAATATATCTTTGACCCTTGAACGGGATCAACAAACTTGGTTCTTATTGAAAATCCTGAATCAATCTGCAACATCTGGCATGAGGCATCACAGTTACTTCCCTTATCGTTACAGTTGATGTTCTGGCTAGAAAATCAGCATATGAAATAACAAGAGCCCACTTAGTATATTTCATGAGGGTTTATGAGGGTAAGAAGTTCAGATAAACACGTGCCTAATTTTGCCTTCAGACTTCGCAAAGAAACAGTAGGTCGGAGTACGTACACGCAGTAGGCCGTGAATTCTGTAGAATGAATTAGGTACTGGAGTTCTCTCGGTTTACCGTGCAATTACATCCCTCCTTCAAGACCGCCCCGTCCTGCGGGTTGCCTGCTCGCAATCCCCACCGTTCTCCACGATGCCTTCCAAGTCCGCTTCCTTCCAAGTCAGCTGTCTAATGTACTATAACTGCTGAAAGCAGTCTTATCTTACAGTGGAGTAAACTCTCACAGTGAAAATGTATGAAAATATATGAAAATTTTGCGCTGATTCTCATTATACACCGTCTTCCTGCACCTGCCTACCTAGCATTAGTGTCAAGGTTCTTAAAACCGTGGAAAATTCACATTATACTCACTGGCATCAACCAAACCAGTTTCTGAAAAAAGGAAAGTTGTTGTCAATTTAATTAGGTGTATAATATACATGTATATATACATGAGCCGGTCAGGCAATTGCAGTTTCCTAAATATATGCAGTGGACCCAAGAATTCTATCTATAATATTATGTATTGTTATGATGCATGTGTTCAAGATACAGAAGTACCCATCAACAAAATCCAAAATAATCATCATTC